>CM042834.1:8251519-8422104 GCA_023653725.1 Bungarus multicinctus | reverse complement strand
CATATAAGAAACAGGCCCAAGACAGATACAGGGCCCTAGGCAGCATAGGCTTGATAAAGAGTAAGGGTTTCCTCTCACAGCAGTAACCAGGATCATAGATGGGAAAGTAAATTTTGTGGTTCAATAAAACAGAAGAGAACTTTAAAACATTCTGCTGAAAGTGAGACCAAGGGTAAGGCTGAATTTGGTTCCTACCAGTGGTGGGATTCAATTTTTTTTACTACAGGTTCTGTGGCCATGGCTTGGTGGGCATGGCAGGGGAAGGAGACTGTAAAATCTCCAGTCAGGGGTGGTATTTGCCAGTTCTCCGAACTACTCAAAATTTCTGCTACTGGTTCTCCAGAACTGGTCAGAACCTGCTGAATACCACCTCTGGTTCGTACCCTCATTATTGTGCCTTCTCCACATGAATATTAAAGATGGCTACAAAAAGAAATGTGAAGTTTGCCTCAGCTAAAATATGTTCCTTAGAAAATGGACATTCAGCGGTCAGAGACAAGTGATTGATTAGATAGGCAAGGTAAGGTTAGCTTCTACCGGTGGAATTAGCCTACGATTAGGTGAGCAATTAGTCAAAGGAAAGGAGAACTGGTAGCGGAAATTTTGAGTAGTTCGGAGAACCGGTAGCGGAAATTTTGAGTAGTTCAGAATACCACCTCTGACTGGCCCCACCCCCATCAATTCTCTGCCTCCCGAGTCCCAGCTGATCGGCTGGGTCTTCTTTTGTTGCCCTCACAGGAGAACGGAGGTGGAAAGCAGGTTAGTGGGGCGGGGAGGGAATGGGGATTTTACATATCCTTCCCCTGGAATGGGGTGGGAATGGACACTTTACAATATCCTTCCCCTGCCACACCCACCAAGCCATGCCGGTGAAGGTATGGGACAGCAGAGCATCCTTTCATATATACATTTACACCAATATTGACATAGATATTCGGGATCAGTCATTCTCAAACATACAGGATATTGCTTAGAATATTTTTTTTCAGAGCTCAAATCTTCAGCTCTTTTCTTACATTCTTACCTGTATATCCCTTTATTATTTTTCTCTGATTGTCTTGGCTGGAATAAAAAAAAACTGATTTGTACAGATTTTCTCACCCAGTGTCATATTTTTCTTGTCTTCAGCTAATTTCTGAAAATTCACTATTAATCAGTAGTGGAGAATTCCGGAATTGTTCAGTTTAGAGAAAAGACTGGGTCCTGAAATCAGGGTTTAGACAGATAAATAGAGCCATATGGAGGATGCTGAGGAAATGCTTTTCCATAGGTGGTAGCTATCACAATTTGGTTTGACTATTAAAAAAAATGTCTAGATGGAAGAACTGAGGCTACAAAAAGGAAACTGGAACAAATTCAGATATACACTGTCAAACTAAACAGATTTTTATTGTCAGCACTGAGGAAAAAATATTTCATGCTTATGTTTCCCGTATGCAGGGTTCATCAATTAAAAACAACCAAATATACATTTATTTACAGGGCTTCCCGCACTTCCTTCACTGCTTGAATTGCTCTCTCCATAATCCACACATTTGTTCAACTCAAAGGTCTCTCTTGCCTGACATACCTGCCTCTCAGAAATCTCGACCACAAGATACGCTTGTTTGCAGGGGTTCTCACTGACCTAGAATAGTCCACGTACCCAATTTGGGGGTACGACAGTACAAAAAGAACAATACAAGTTCAGAAAAGGATAAGTAAGATATTGAAATCCTGGAAACCAACCGCCAGAAGGAACAGTTAAAGGAACGGGGTTTGTTTTAGCCTACAACAAAGACAGTTGAAAGCCAATGCAACAACTCCCTTCAAATATTTCAAGAGTTATCACACTTTAGCCATAGACTTCATCTCTGTTACATAGATGAAAATTCAAGCTAAACATCAAGAGGATGTAAATAGTTGCTAGCTAGTGCAGCATGAAGTAATGGCTTCTCTAAAGGTTTACAGTGCAAAGAAAAGGCAATTGCTTATTTTAGCAGCATCTAATTTGAAGGAAACTTGCTTTTTCAGAATAAATGAACCACTGTGTAAATGTTTCAGATTCAGGTGCCATTTTTCCTTTTTGTGGTCAGGTGATCTTTTGTATTCAGATCAGGCCTTAGGATGATAATATAGCACTTGGGGAAGAAGATGCAGACCAGCAGACCAGCACTGGAGGCTAAGATGGAGAAGACTTGCACGGCCACCATGGACTTCCCCTTGGGCTCTGATAGGCAGGCACAAAGGACACCCAAACGCTGCAGAAGACCAGCATGCTGAAGGTGATCAGCTTGGCTTCGTTGAAGGCCCCAGGCAGATTCCTGGCCAGGAAAGCCACCGTGAAGCAGATGGCGGCCAGGAAGCCCATGTAACCCAGGGCAACATAAAACATGGCGACAGAGCCTTCATTGCATTGCAGGGTGATCTCTCTGGGTTGGGAGAGCATGTCGGAGTCAGGATAAGGTGGAGAGACACTGAGCCAGATGGAGCAGATGATGATCTGGACAGCAGAGCAAGAAAGGATAATGGAGTTGGCAAAACTCTTCCCAAGCCATCTGTTCATCCTCTTCCCCGGCTTTGTGGCCAGGAAAGCCAGCACCACCGTGATCGTTTTGGCCAGGATGGAAGAGACAGCCACTGAGAAGATGATGCTGAAGGCTGTTTGTCGGAGGAGACAAGTGGCTTTGCTTGGCTGTCCAATGAAGAGAAAAGTGGACAAGAAGGAAAGCAGGAGGGAAGTGAGGATGATATAGGAAACGTCTCGGTTATTGGCTTTGACTATTGGGGTCTCCAGGTATTTAATAAACATTCCTAAGATGAACCCAGTGATTAAGGAGAAGAATAAAGCAAAGGAAACCACAATAGTGCCCAAAGTTTCTCTGTAATGGAAGAAGACTGTAATCTTAGGGATACATTGATCTTGATCTTCGTTTGGGTGATGATCATTGGGGCATTTGATGCACTGGTCTGCATCTGCAAAGGACAGGAATAAGAACTTAAATTATTCTGCCATTTCCCCCCTATTCATTCTTCAATCATTAGCAATTAGCACTTTGACTTATAGAATGCTTCCCAGTGCTTCACACAACCCTCTCTAAGCAGTTTACAGAGTCCGCATTTTGTCCCCAACAATCTGGGTCCTCATTTTACCCACCTCGGAAGGATGGAAGGCTGAGTCAACCTTGAGCCTGGTGAGATTCGAACTGCCAAATTGCAGGCAGCTGGCAGCTAGCAGAAGTAGCCTGCAGTACCGGACTCTAACCATTGCGTCACACAGACACACGGCTCACACAATCCTCTTTGACTGGAATCTGTATTTACTCCAGCATCTTACTTTTTTTTAGGAAATCGCAAATTGAGATGAAGAAAAAGAGATGCCTGATGGCTCAGTTAGCTTTAGAAAAAAAAAAAAATTAAGGAAGCCTCGGGCACAAGGCCATAGGTGAATAGGCGGCAATATAAATCTAATAAATAAATAAATAAAAAACCTGTCCCCCGTTATTTATGCTGTTCTTTCATCAGTCCCCAGGATGATTAAGACCACTTCATAGGTTCACCAGGGAGGCCACACTTAACAATTCTAGGCAGTTTAGGAATTGGAATGCTTACATCCCAATGACTCTCTGCCTACTTGTTAAGCAGGAATACTAGGCCTGCCCTGGGACAAAGAGGCAGAGTCCAATCCGCTTCTCCTTGCAGGAACTGCATTGGTTACCCATTTGCTTCCGGGTGCAATTCAAGATGCTGGTTGTCACCTTTAAAGCCCTTCATGGCTTGGGTCCCGGTTATCTGAGGAAACATCTCTTGCCATTCACATCCACCCGACCCATTAGAGCGAGGAGGCAGGGAATGCTGAGGGTCCCACCCCTGAGGGAGATAACACCTGGTGGGACCCAGAAGAAGGGCCTTCTCCGTGGTGGCTCCCTCTCTCTGGAACATCATTCTCCTCAGAGATTAGAATGGCCCCCAACTCTAGCACTCTTTCAAAAGGCACTGAAGACCTGGTTTTGCCAGCGGGCCTGGGGAACCCAGAATAGAATGAAGTCCATCAAATGGCTAGTGTGGTTGGCTGTCATCGGGGCAGGGGATGGGAGTTGAGGGATGATTTTTTTTTCCAGATTTTGTTCTATTGTACTTTACTAATTTATTTGATTCTTGTTGTTAGTTTTTATGGGGTTTTTTTTTGTTTTAAATATGGTTTTATATTGTGTAAGCCGCTGTCATGCCCCTGGTGGAGACTGACTGAGCAGTCAGAGGAGGACCCAGGCCCATCCCCTATCCATCCTAGGGCATGCAGGGAGGAGAGGATCAGGATAAAATGTGGTACTCGGGAGGAGAGAGCCATGATCCTCTTCATGGGTTGCAGGTGTGAGATCTGCATAAGAGTTTGGACCTGCGTGCTAACAGACGCTGGAGACAATTTAGTGTTTTATTCCTAAAGAAGGTTTATCTTGGTTGGCGTTCTTCCAACGGACTGTCCCTGGTTATCTTCCTGAAGTTGGCAATCATCTATCCTGGTCTGTCGTGGAATTTTATTCAATGCGGTTTGTTTTTGTTTTTTGCTTCGCAATCGGCTCTTTGAATCTGAACTGTGTTTCTTTCCTTTGAAATGTTATTTTGAAAATAGTTTACTCCTCCACTGTGAACAATTAAACAGTGAAGCCAAGTTGAAGGCATTAAAGGACTTTTAGTTACGTTTTGGGTTTTGTTATATTTCTGATATACTCTGGGTCATCATAGCTGCCTCGAGTTGCCATGAGCGAATAGGTGGCAATATAAAATAAATAAATAAATAAATTCCCTCTGAGTCACACGTTTATTCAGATTTGGACAAAGCTGGGTCCTGATGAGCCTATTCAGATTAGGTGACACCTGAAACCACACTGGAAGACATACATGGGGTTCCCCTAACCAACTTGCACACACTGAAGAAGCTCCTTGGGCAAGCAGTGAAATGTTTCAAACCGACAAGAAAAGATGTCCAGTTGCCATGATTCAACTTCCAGACAGATTTCTCCCGAGATAGACTGAGAATCTTCATCAACAACTTTGCGCAGTGACTTCATCTCCATGTTCTCATTATACTGGGGGCCAGCTTGGGCCACACTTCCATACAACCACCAACTGGGCACAGAAATGAGGTTGCAGAAATGGATAATAAGTACTGACTGAAACCCCACCCCTCTAAAATTCCCACCTTCCTGAATGGAGATGGTCCCATCTGCACAAAGAACACACTTGTAGCAACAGACTGGAACTCCTTCTGGAACTAACTTGACCGATCCGGGATAGCAATTTTTGACACACCTGGAAGAGGGCATGGACTAAATAGATAAAAAGATACGTTAGTGAAGGGGTCTTGGGGTTCTGCATCTAAGGAAAGGAAACTAAACTTGGTTTAACTAAAAATCTATATTCAACACTAACTTTCTTCAACTGGAATAATTGCAAATGGCTTCTTAATTAATCTCTTTCCATTATCACCCTTTTTGTTCCTCTTGATTGATTTTTAAGCTTAGGGCAAGAAATAGTGTGGGGTAGTGGTTAAAGCATCTGCCTTTAAACCGGGAGACCATAAGATCCCTCTTTAAGCACGAATCCAATTAGGTAACCTTAGGCCAGTTCCTCTCTCTCAGCCCTAGGAAGAAGGCAATGGAAAGCTACTTTTGAAAGTCTTGCCAGGCAAAACTGCAAGGAGTTCTCCTGGAGTCAACACTGACTGGTAGGCATAAAACAGACAAACAAACAAAAACTTGGGCAAAACTTCTAAAAAGAATCTCAAAAGGTTCTGAATGATCAATGCTAGCAGAATACGAGCCCTTATTTGTAATGTGCGGTGAATAATTGAAAAAGAAGGAAGGGAAGGATGGAAGGAAGGAAGGAAGGAAGGAAGGAAGGAAAAGAAGGTAGGGGAAGGGAGAGGGGAGACTAAGAGAAGAGGGTAAGAGGAGGGGAGGGGAGGGGAGAGGAGAGGAGAGGAGAAGAGAAGAGAAGAGAGAAGAGAAAAGAGAAGAGAAGATAAGTGTACATGTGCCTCACTGATTGTAGTAAGTAAGAACACAGTAACAACAGTACAAACCTTAAAGTAATCAAACTAACAATGACAATACAATCACCCAATATGACAATAAATATTTTAGAGTATTGGATAGATTCTACCTTTTAGATTAAAGAAATCAGCAATGAAGAAATATACCACAGCTTGTAAGGTAGCAATGAAGGAATTGGAAAAGATATTCAGATGCTGTGTTGTGTCCTACAGTCCACTGCCAGAATGCTGCTGGCAATGATGGGATATGTGTGGAAGTGATCTTCTCACCTGGTTAAGCCATTTTGGCCACACAATGGCATTCTCCTTGATAATCAACTTCGACTCCAAGGATCCCTGTCTCTCTAGGCTCCCAAAAATGACTTGATTGACAGATTTATTGGGAAATTTCACCCAGTAGACAATGTCCAAGTCAGCTACCAGCTCTCCATCCTCGTTTAGGTATACACTCTCTAAGGAATTGTTGTAAAATTGAGAATTTTGTAGAAAAGGATGTAGCTAGAATGACAAATTTTTAGAAGATATACTTGAGAGGAAGGAAATAAATATTACTTACTTTAACTCTGCTCATTTCCAGTTTTGAGTCTCTTACACTCAAACAAGGGATCTAGTGTAGACAACACCTCACCTAACAAGGCAGGGTATCTTCAACCATCACTTTTAATTCAGAATAGAGCTGGAAGGGATCTTGGAAGCTTGAGCAGGAGACTGCATACTGTTTCAGACAAGGGACTATCCAGTCTCTTCTTAAAAACTTCCATTTTTTTGTGGTTCCACTGGTTAATTGTCCTCACTGTTAGGAAGTTTCTCCTTAATACCAGGTTGTTTCTCTACTTGGTTAGTTTTTCTATCCTTTGTTTCTTGTCCTGCCCTGTGGTGCTTTGGAAAATAAGTTGACTCTTCTTCATGGCAGCCCCACAAATATTGGAATACTGCTATCATGTCCCTCTTTTTACTAGACTAGAAATACCGAGTTCCAGCAGCTGTTCTTTGTATGTTTTAGTCTCCAGTCCCTTAATCAACTTAGTTGCTCTTCTCTGCACTCTTTCCAATGCTTCGACACCTTTTTTGTAATATGGTGACCAAAACTGATGGAGTATTACAGGTGTGGGCTTACTAAGTTATTTTTGGTACGTATAGATTAATGACTCTGTTGACTTCAAAGAAAAAAGTGTTATAACGGTCATCTGCAGTATTACAACCTGTGAACAGAAGGTGCCAGTCAAGAGATGTGAGCTTGGCAGATATAAGATCATAGTTGGCTTTTTTATATTTATAATTTGGAGTCCCATCATTATGATCCTTTTTGCAAAGGGACAAGTTGAGACCAAAATCAATCATGCTGTGATCACTGTTGGAAAAAGGTTCTTTAACTTGTAGGCCATAAATTGAGTTTAATCTATTGCAGAAAATGAGATCTAAGCAATTGTTGAGCCTAGTGTTGTTCGTTACCAACTGCTCCAGCCCCAGAGTTGTAACATTATTGTACAGGGTTGCATATATAGGTTCAGTTGTACATTCATTTAGGGCCCAATTAATAAGAGGCAGATTGAAGTCATCAAGAAAGATAAAAAGGTGTGGGCAGGAGGCTGCCCAGGTTAGTAGTGCAGTTAGCTTGTTCGTATGACCAAGGTCACAATCAGGGGCTCTATAACATAGCAAGAAACGAAGTGTGGTATTTAGGGTACTGAAATGTCTGCAAGAAAATAACCAAGCTCAGAGAGCATCAAGGATCTCTCATTTCAGCCTGAGCTACAAATATTCTCCTTTATTGCAAACTACAACACCTCTTACAAGACTAAACAACACAGTATCAACAGTAGAAATCTTCAAATTTCTAGGTTCTACTATATCATATGACCTAAAATGGACACCTAACATCAAAAACGTCATCAAAAAAACACAACAAAGAATGTTCTTTCTGTACCAACTCAGAAAGCTCCAACTGCCCAAGGATCTGCTGATACAGTTCTACAGAGGAATGATTGAGTCTATCATCTGCCCCTCTGTAACTGTCTGGTTTGGTTCTGCAACCCAACAGGACAGACACAGACTTCAGAGGATAATTAGGACTGCAGAAAAAACGATTACTAATATTTACAGACCCCTCACATCCCGGACATAAGCTATTTCAACTCCTTCCCTCAAAATAACACTATAGAGCATTGCACACCAGAACAATTAGACACAAGAACAGTTTTTTCCTGAACGCCATCACTCTGCTAAACAAATAATTCCCTCAACACTGTTCAACTATTACAAAGTCTGCACTACTATTATGGTTAATCTTCTCATCACTCTTTATCACCCATCCAGTGGTGGGATTCAAATTTTTTTACTACCGGTTCTATGGGCGTGGCTTGGAGGGCGTGGCAAGGGAAGGATACTGTAAAATCTCCAGTCAGAGGGCGTATTTGCCGGTTCTCCAAAGGACTCAAAATTTCCGCTACCCATTCTCCAGAACTGGTCAGAACCTGCTGAATACCACCTCTGCACCCATCCCCTCCCACTTGTGACTGTATGACTGTAACTTTGTCACTTGTATCCATAGGATTTATATTGACTGTTTCCTAGTATGGTTTAATTGCTTATTGTACTCTATGACTATTATCAAGTGTTGTACCTGATGATTCTTGACTCTTGATGAATGTATCTTTTCTCGTATGTACACTGAGAGTATTTACATTTCGGACTGAGCTTTATAGCTCCCGCTGCCTTAAGAAAGTTCAAAACGTTCTCAAAGATCCATCTCATCCTGGGAACCCTTTTTTGAACTATTACCATCTGGCAGATGGTACAGAATAATAAAAACAAGGACAAATAGGCTGAAAAACAGCTTCTATCCCAGGGCAGTAGCTCTTTTGAATTCTGCTGTATAGTGCAGTGTTGGTGCGGTGTTGGAGGTTTCTGGTTCAGTGTGTGGAGGGTGAAGGATGTGTGTTTGTGTTTATTTCCATGGTCAGTGGTCATGATGTACACTGAATATGGTGTTTGATTTCGGTGTACGAGGTGCAATGACAATAAAGTAATGTAAAGTAAAGACAAATTCCTTGTGTGTCCAATCACACTTGGCCAATAAAGAATTCTATCTATCTATCTATCTATCTATCTATCTATCTATCTATCTATCAAAGCATTTCACCTTCAACTTTTTGCAAAGTGATGATTACATTAGACAGAGAAATCAGAGATGAAAACAAAATACCTGCCAAGGCTGCAGCCTGTGAATTCCCAACTCCTTCTGACTTTTCCTCCTCCTCCACTTGGATCTGGAGGCATAGGCAGCATTTAAGGCACGAGCCACAGCCCAGATGGTGTTGTAGAGGCGGTAGCCATTAAGAGAAAGCACCCTTTCAATCTGCTCCTGGGGCAAGGACCTCAGCTTCTCTCTCTCTCTGCATCTTATCCAGCCATTCACAGACAAGGCATGTTTAGAGTATGAACACCGAAATGCTCGATAAGCGTACTGCTGCATTAAAGCAAAGAAGAAAGCCATATCATCATATTTTATCTTCTTTTTGGTCCGGATGTAGAATGAAAAAAAGCCATAGGTGTACTGGAAAGACAGAGAAGAATACTTCAAGTCAAGGATGATATTCCTCATTGTTGTAATGATCCAGATTTTCCCTTGTTTAGGTTTTATTTCCTCCTTAAAGACTTGTTCTATAAGAAGCATTCTAAAGAAGCCAAACTGTGTCTCCACCAAGAAAATATATACATTGATTTCTTTCCATTTGAGAAACATATCAGAAGGGATATCCATCTCAAACTGATTTATCCCTGAGAGGATTAGTGAGAAAAGGACACAAATGCCATTTGTTTCCAGGAGTGGCGTCAACGTTTTCAGAAACACCAGTCCTTTGTCTGTGTCCGGAGCAAGGAGGCCAATGGAGGTCCACTTGAAATAAAGGAGGAGTTTGACCATGCCTAAATATTGGATTCCCTCTTCAGGCACCATCCGGTAGAAAAATGGGAACAAAGCTTTATTGCTCAACACTTGAGAAACAAAAGCATAAGATACCTGGAATGAAAAGAAGGGATTGAATGAAAAGAAGGGATGGCAGAGCCCTGGGGACATAAGTTCATACAAATGACAAAATTCCCGTCAGTTTTCAACTTACAACCTTAATGGATCCTTGTAACTTTCTAACTGCACACTATTACAATTGTTTGCTACGCATTGAGTTTTCAGGTGGAATTTTAAGGGAGAAATGGTTAGTTTTCAGTATTCCCAGCTTTACCTGTGGGATTTTGTAGATGCCTAAGAGGGTCGAAATCTGGATGGAGATGTCAGAGTCTGTCTCATCAAGAACAACCAACAGGTCTTCCTCTCCTCCACACATATAATTTGGAATATTGGCTTGTCCGAAAGAAAGAAGGTCTAGCAAAGCTTCAGAAGTCATTTGTTCACTGCAGTAAATGTCATGGAGGTTGTAGCCCAGAGTAATATTTGATAAGATACTTGGACTCTCGTTGATCTCTTGGATGGTGAATAAGAAGGAAAGGAGATGCCATATATTTCTTGCTTCTGCCCTGCAAAAAGGATCACATTATCATCCTCCATTTAGCTTCTGTGTCATAGTATATTCTCTGCTTCTGCTGTCCAGACAGTATATAGGTAATGGGAATTGAGATAGTTAAGTTAGAATTTGGAGCTGTCCAGGGGTGGGATTCAAAATTTTATAACAACCGGTTATGTGGGCATGGCTTAGTTGGTGGGCATGGCTTGGTGGTCATGTGACTGGGTGGACATGGCTTGGTGGTCATGTTACTGGCTGGGCGTGGCCAACTCAACATCACTCACATCGAGGCACTCATCTCCTCGCATAGGCCTCTCATGACTGTGGGGATGCTGTAACAGTCATAAGTGTGAAAAAGGGTCATAAGTCACTTTTTTCAGTGCCGTTGTAACTTTGAATGGTCACGCTACACAAGCAAAGTATCAGCAAAGGAGGAAAAAACCCCCAGAGAAATTCCAGAGACAGGCAGTCTAGTCCTGCCAAGAATGTAATAAGGGTTAACGGAGAGGCAGTTTCTGTAAGCAACACCAGAATGTTTCCTTCCTGCCTTCCTTACAGGATTAGGCCAGTAATTTCTTCTAACAATCGGTTCTCCAAACCGCTTAGAATGTTAACAACCGGTTCTAGCGAATAGGTGTGAACTAGTAGAATCCCACCCCTGGAGCTGTCCCCTTAAGGGAATGCTTCATGGTAAATGTAGTTAATGCATCCTGGGAAATGTAGTTCATGTCATGTGATCACATCTGTAATCCTGATTGGTCACTAAATTGACCCTTGGTTGGGTTGAGGGAGGTTCCTTCACTCTTGCTCGGACCCCAACATCATGCTGGTGTCTTACCTTTTGCTCCAATCATTATGGGATGCAAGATCACTATTCTTTTACACTATGAAGTCATCTGTGCAAAGAGTTGGATGCTTCTGGGAGTTTCCAGTGAAATCTATGGCAGGCTAGACATTTTTGAAGGAAGAGGGACATCATTGCAATGGAGATGGGAACTCTTAGTGCTAATACTAGCTCCTGAAATATCTCCAAATAAAAGAGAGATCAGAAGATAACCCCCTTGTTCTCCGCACAGCTGCTCCCCACAAATAAATGACAGAAATGAATGGCTGAGTGGCTGGGAAGCAAAGGAAATGCTCACATAGATATAATGTAACCTGTATGGACATTCAGTCCTGCTAAACTTCATTTCTAATGACAAGAATTTTGCAAGAATTTATTCATAAAGACCACGGTGTATTGTTACCTAAAAGACAATTAAAAAAACCATGTTAGAATTGTTTTGGACATTTTAGAATATTCAGCACAACATAATGAAAAACAAACTGCGTAGATTTTTTTTTAAGATGCACAGAAGGCTTTCAACCTTTTTAATGGGATTTTCTTATTTAAAGTTTGGAAAGATATCTTTTTCGGAGAGAATTTTACAAAATGGGCAAAGTTTGTTTATGCTTTATAGAAAGCACAAATTATTGTTAAAGGAGATCTAACAATATCAAAGGAACAAGGCATGGCTGCCTTCCGTCCCCTTTTCTGTTTATTACAGTTTGTGTAATATTGAATAGAGACATAAGATAAGGATTTTGGAGCAAAAAATTAAAGAGACTTACTGTACAATTTAAGAGCTTTTGCAGATGATTTGGGGCTGGTTTTGGATGACCCATTAAAGGGAATCAGGGTGCTAATGGGAAAACTAAAATAATTTGGTCTAGTAGCAGGTTTCACAACCAAACACAAACAAAAGATAAAACAGAACAGAAGAATAAAACAGGTTTTAAAGATTGAGAAGAAGATAAAATTATTTGGTATTAATGTGACAAATATAAATTATATGTTATTTCAAAGTAACTACTGTATATAAAGATGTGGGACGAAGTTAAAAAAAGATATTTTGGGATGGGAGAAGATACATTTGTTGTTGGGGAAAATTATTTTTATTTCAGACAGTATTTGTTTTGACAACTGGTGTATCATTCAAACGTGGCAAAAAGATACATCCACATTTGTGTGGTAGGAAGAAAAAACATGAGTTACATATAAGGTGTTACAGGGTGTGAAAGAAAGAGGAGGGCTGGGGTTACTTGGCCTGAAACTATACTTCACAGCTTGTTTAATTTGAATGAAAGAGTGGATGTTCATGAGAAATAAAAGGTCATGACTTAAGATTTGGGTGGCCTGTTATGTACAACAAAGATAAGATTAATGCACATTTTAAAAGCCATTTTGGTAGATATGCCAAGAATATGGAATTGATAGAAACCTAGGCTGTGACTTAAATTACATTTAGGGCTCTCTGCACAAGATGTATTGTATAGAAGAGAAATGATAAGCAGAGACAAATGATAACTTACGATAATACACTACAATTTTGTCAAGGGAAAGATTTTAAAAATTAATATAGAATTGTAGGAAGAAAAATCCAGTCCAGTTCCAAGCTGGGAGAAAGACACTGGAAATGAAATGGAGGTTGGCAGGTTGGAAAGAAGGTCTCTGTTCATTTGGCTTCCAGAAACTTCAGTGACAGCAGCATGTTTCTGGGGTTGTTGATAAAATGACTGATAAGTAATGATGACTGAGTGAGTGGATGGATCTTTATAGGGTTCTGGGATTTTGTGATTGAGATGCTCCAGGGGGTTGTGCAATGTAGTGAGCCTTGTGCCTTTTGCTATTTCAATGGTGGTGGGTTAATCCTATTATGTCCTAAAGGTCATGTCCTGTCCTTAGAATTTGGGTGGGAAAATGTAAATTCTTAATCCCATCAGCTTCAGCCTGGGGGAGCTACGGCTGAAGGCATTTTGTTTATGAATAGATGGGTACAAAATCTGCATTCCTAAAGGTCAGCCTCTCCAGGTTTCTTCGTTTGAAGCTGTTTTCCTATGGCAGGAAGACCGAGGTTGCTTTCTGCCTTTGTTAAGATTTTTTCTCCATTTCTCCTTTGGGAAAATATTCTGTACTGCCTCTTTTTAATATTAAGAATAAAAAATATTTTAATCTGGGGAGAGAGGCTTCCTACACGCTTGAATCCAATCCCCTCTGCCTTACAGCCCTTCCATTAACTCTTTCCTTCCTGAATGTCTAAGCACTCCTTTGATATTTTGATTAAAGCTAAAAAGAGAAGAGAGTTAGTGCTGCAAACTACTCTCGTAACCATAATGAGCCACGTTTCTCTTTGTAGGGTCAGATTAGGAGAATATATGGATGAAGTTGTCATGGAGATTATTCAGCAATCTTAGCAGCAGGGAAGGTATCTTCTGATAGTTACAAAGGAAACTATGATACAAACTGAGGAGTTGGAGAAAGCATGAACTCATTGGACTTTCTGCCCCCCAAATTTGTCACTTCCAGGAAATAAGAACATAGAGAAACTTACAAACAGAACTCAAATACAGGGTACAAGGGAGTCGGGGAGCTTTAATCATGCCTTCAGAATTAGTTACATGCTATATTATGGACATGGCATTGCAGTTCAGAGTTAATTCAGAGTTCAGTAAGAACACTAATGCTGCTGTAGTACATTGTAAAACTCTAAATAAATAGATCATCAAAGCATTTCCTGGAGATTTAAGAAGCAGCAATGAGTGCAGGGAGTCCCTAGTAGAAGTTGGACAACTAATGTTGGTGAAATCTGGAGTGAATGAGCTAGAGGCAATTCCACCGCCTCCTTTGGACTTACTGGAAGTATTCTTCGGTAGCTGGAGAGACATTGAAATGGTGAATTGGGCGCAGAACCTTATTTTCAGAAGCAATGCCACCAAGGATATAGCCTGCTGATTTGAAATCATGCACTCGCTGTGTTATACTCCCTTCCAAAGTCATGGAGCATTTGGTCTTCCACATCTCACAGGTTATCTGTAGAAGCAGCAGCAGAAGTAGGGGAAACACCAGCAACATTTCTGGTGAGGATTAGAAGAATTTTCCGGGCTTCACAACTGATTAGGACCATGAGGAGAGCTTTCCAAGTCCTCTTGAGCCTTTGATTCCTTTCCAGAGAAGACAGGAGTGGAGAAACCTTATGTCTTCTTCCCCTAAGTTGGACCTTGGCCAAAGTCCAGCCTCAGTAGACAAGAGGCATTTAGGAGTCAGTCTATGCAGCCTTGGATGGAAAACGTTGCCTGCTTTTGTTGATGCTCAACTCAAAGACGATCTTGGCAAAGATCCTGGGGGTTGTTTTTAAGAAGAGAAAATGACAGTGATTTTAATAATCATAAAGCAAAGAACACCAGACCTGGTGACAGGCTCGATTTTCTCTGTAACCCATTGCATGTTGACCAAAGGATCCAGCTGTGGCTCATCCACCTGGGATTATTTACTGTCCAAACTTAGATAAAACTTTTTAATATAGAAAAGTCATGGTATCTTTTAGAAGTATCTTTCTCAACTTTGACAACTGTAGGGATGGATGGATGGATGGATGGATGGATGGATGGATGGATGGATGGATAGATAGATAGATAGATAGATAGATAGATAGATAGATAGATAGATAGATAGATAGATAGATAGATAGATAGATAGATAGACGGAGGGATGGATGATAGATAGATAATGATGATGGAGATGGACAGTGAGATAAACATAGAGAGATAGAGAGATAGATAAATATAGAGATAGTGTCAGGATTCCAGCAATTGCTCTAATTAAATCATGATTCTCAAGCCAAACTTCGAAAAACTGCAAAGGATTCATTAGAGGCGACATACTGGCACTGCTCTGTATGAAGCCAACTTTGACATACGTCATTTACAGTCACCTGTAACCCTGTTTCCCCCCTCCCCCCGGGTGTCTCATCAACCAGATTCCCCAATTGAGCACGTTCATGGGCTGGGTGTCATCACTCGTGTTCTCCAATTAAATATATTCACGGGCAAAAGCTCTGGTATTTTAGTTACAATCTTTTAAAGAGAAGAGCTGGAATGCACTTTTGCTTTCAGACTGCTGCACTGCTCTTTCAGATTTCCTTCCTCCCCCCTTTTTTATGGCAACTACTAAAACAGGCATAGGAATGTTTTATGAGTTGACATATAGATTAGATAATAGCGATATAGAGATAGACAGATATAGATAAACATATAGATAGAAATTAAATGAGAGAGGGAAAGAGAGGGAGATGAGATAGATATAGATATATACTGTAGATAGAGGTAGAGATAGATACAGAAAGAGATAGCGATAGATAAATGATGGTAGAGGTAGAGAGGTAGAAATAGATTGTGATACAGATAAATATACCATAGATACAGATATAGACTATATGAATAGAGATGGAGATTAATATATGTATATGTATATATAAAAGAAATCAATGAAGCCTGCCACTTTCCTAGGACAGGAAAAGAAAAACTGTGAGGTTTTATTTCTTCTGTTTTAAAAGGTTCAGAGGGCTGCTTTCATTTCCAGCTGATTTGCAATGGGAGAAATGGAATTGTAGAAAGCTCTCCATGGTGCCAGAGAACCCAAATGTTGCCTTTCTAATTCATTTGTTCAGTTTAGACAATGACCTGAGAGGTTGCCTGGAATGGAAAGCCAGAATATAATTCCTATTCATCAATCAAAAGTTTTTGTTAGGCAGTGTTGCAAAAATAATTTAATAAAAGAGGAACACAGATAAACCACAAGAAATAAATCTTACTTTAAGATCAGAGGTTTATTTCATGAGCAATTTGGACCACGAAAAGCCATCACAACGTTACCTATATCAGTAACTGATTGCAACGAGGTCCACTGACATGGCGGAGTCCGGCAAGTGGCCAGTGGCCAATGGCCACAATCTGAGATAAAACCCCTTCTTATATACTCTTTTCTCTCATCTCTTCTGTTCCTCTGGAATCTTACCAGGATAACATCCTCATTTCACTGTGCCATTGTGTTGCTTGGCACTTATCTGAAAAACTCTTGCCATCTGCACTTTTAGTTCCGTATTCTCGTAATATCCCAGACGGTTATGTTCAAAATAGCCCCAAAACTGATTGAATTGCAACTATTAAGTTTTACACAATACAGATTATAAATTTTCCCTTAGTTTGCATCTTTTATCAAGCTAGTGCTTTTAATATACGGTCATATAAAAAACAGTGCAAGACAGATACAGGGCTAGGAAGCATAGGCTTAGGTAAAGAGTTAAGGGTTTCCTCTAACAGCAGTAACCAGGATCATAGATGGGAAAGTAAATTTTGTGGGTTCAATAAAACGGAAGAGAACTTTAAAACATTCTGCTGAAAGTGAGACCAAGGGTAAGGCTGAATTTGGTTCCTACCAGTGGTGGGATTCAATTTTTTTTACTACTGGTTCTGTGGCCATGGCTTGGTGGTCATGGCAGGGGAAGGAGACTGTAAAATCTCCAGTCAGGGGTGGTATTTGCCAGTTCTCCGAACTACTCAAAATTTCTGCTACTGGTTCTCCAGAACTGGTCAGAACCTGCTGAATACCACCTCTGGTTCGTACCCTCATTATTGTGCCTTCTCCACATGTATATTTATTTATTTATTTATTTATTTATTTATTTATTTATTTATTTATTTATTCGTACTTCTATACCGCTCCCTCTCCCAAAAAGGGACTCGAGGCGGTGTACATCCAACAAACAAGATAATACAGATAACAGAAGTGAAAATCAAATAAATAATCTAAGATGGCTAAGAATCACCCTTATTAAAAATTTTAAAATATAAACCCCAATGATTTTATTTGGCTAGACCGGCTTGTTTAAACAGCAGGGTCTTAACTGCGCGCCGGAAGGTTAGGATGTCTGACATGGCTCGTATCTCCGGGGGGAGACAATTCCAGAGGGATGGGGCTCCCACAGAGAAAGCACGTAGTTTCGGGGCCGCTAGTCGACAGCGATCCAGTGGTGGTACCCCGAGCATGGCGACTCTGTGGGAGCGTACTGGGCGGCGGGAGGTTGTTGGTGGCAGCAGATGATATTAAAAATGGCTACCAAAAGAAATGTGAAGTTTGCCTCAGCTAAAATATGTTCCTTAGAAAATGGACATTCAGCGGTCAGAGACAAGTGATTGATTAGATAGGCAAGGTAAGGTTAGCTCCTACCGGTGGAATTAGCCTACGATTAGGTGAGCAGTTAGTCAAAGGAAAGTCAAGTTAAAAGCCAAGAGCAGGATAGTTCAGAGCAGAGGTGGTATTCAGCAGGTTCTGACCAGTTCTGGAGAACTGGTAGTGGAAATTTTGAGTAGTTCGGAGAACCGGTAGCGGAAATTTTGAGTAGTTCAGAATACCACCTCTGACTGGCCCCGCCCCCATCTATTCTCTGCCTCCCGAGTCCCAGCTGATCGTCTGGGTCTTCTTTTGTTGCCCTCACAGGAGAACGGAGGTGGAAAGCAGGTTAGTGGGGTGGGGAGGGAATGGGGATTTTACAGTATCCTTCCCCTGGAATGGGGTGGGAATGGACACTTTACAATATCCTTCCCCTGCCACATCCACCAAGCCACGCCCACCAAGCCACACCATGCCCACCAAGCCACGGCCACAGAATCAGTAGTAAAAAAATGTGAATCCCATCACTGGTTCAGAGGTCCATCTATACAACTCGCTCACTGCAACTTCAGTAACAATTTCAAGAGAATATGTCCTCAGTGTATCACCTTTGGCTCAATGAAAGCCCACTGCTGAAGGTTGATGTCCACTGGAGATGTTCTGATATGGAAGTAATTTGCTTCATCCATTTCAAGTAGTAGAGAATGTCTAGGACAGAGTTTCTCAATCGTAGCAACTTTAAGATATGTGGGCCCTCAACTCCCAGAATTCTCCAGTCTGGCTGGCTGGCTGGGGAACGCTGGGAGATGAAGTCCACCTATCATAAAGTTGCTAAGATTGAGCAACATTTCTCTAGGGCAGGGGTTTCAAACTCAAAGCCCATGGGCTGGAAACAGCCCACTGGGTGCTTAAATCTGGCCGGCGGGATAGGCCTGGAAATAGCAATGGTGCCTCTGCTAGAAAAGAGCTTGGCCGGCAAAGTGCTGCAGGAGGTGTTCATCCTGTCTCCCCACCCCCAGCCAGCCAACAGAGGAGAACTACAATGTTGATCTCACCCTCAAAGAAGTTCAGTTTCACACACTCACACACACACCCCTCTAGGGCATGTGAAGGAACCTTCAGATGATACTGTCAAGGATGGAGGTCTATTTGGATATAATTGTTCAGCTTGTCTGCTGTAGGACTGCCCTCTCCTTGTTTGTTGTTGGACATTACACTTCAGCGGGTGTGGGTTTAAAATTGTTCTGACCCAGCCGAATTCTCCGAGAGCAAACACAGATAAACTCAGTAACTCAAACTTACATGGCTTTAATCTACAAATAAACCTCTTTGTAGATAACAGATGGCTTGCAGCCAATTAGTCCAACAAGAAAAACCTTGCCAGAAGTCCTCAAATAAACCAGAGTCTTTAATCACAACTCTGAGTCCTTCTAACCATTTTGCCTTTTGTAAAGGCAAAAAACGTTTGAAACCTGGCTTATATTCCCTGGAGGGAGGGGCCATTAATTAGCATTCTTACTCCCGAGTCTCCTGTGCTGCTCTTCCATGAATCATCCTTCTTTCACTCACACCTAGCACAGGCTCCTTGGAAACATCCTCCTCATTGCTGCCGCCTAACCAAAACAAAAATAGAATAGAATTCTTTATTGGCCAAGTGTGTGATTGGACATACAAGGAATTTGTCTTGGTACAAATGCTCTCAGTGTAACATAAAAGAAAAGATACATTCATCAAGAGTCGAGAATCATAAGGTACAACACTTACTGATAGTCATAGGGTACAATAAGCAATCAAATCATACCAGGAAACATATAAATCATAAGGATACAAGCAACAAAGTTACAGTCCTACAGTCACAAGTAGGAGGGAATGGGAGTGATGAGAAGATTAACAGTAATAGTAGTGCAGACTTTGTAAATAGTTGGACAGTGTTGAGGGAATTATTTGTTTAGCAGAGTGATGGCATTCGGGGAAAAAACTGTCCTTGTGTGTCAGGCTACTGAATTTTTCCCATTTCAATCGACAAGAATGAACTTCTTGAAATCTAGGTGTTTCAAAAGGAATCCTTTATTGAGATGAGACAATTCAAGTAGGGATTCAAAAGCAGCATCTAACGTCTCCCAGGCATGCAGTGATAGATAAGAGAGTTTAGGACCCCTCCCCTTATCTTGATGTGTATTTTCTAAAACAAAGAATCAACATGTTAATTCCCCCTCCCCTCTTCTGAGAACGATCTTCTGAAGGGTTTCTCAGGAAACATCTCCCGGCTGGAATTTTTATGGTCCCTTCTCTTTTACTGTCTCTTCCAGAGGTGACAGGTTTCCTGGGCATCTGGTTTCAGTCTCTCAGTTGTATATCAAGTATAAGTTATACAAATTCAGTATAAGATTGAATATATTCAAGTTACATCAAAAAAGGATTTCTTTTACCAACTTCCCTCCCCCTTTCTTCTTCCATTGAAGAATGGCAGATACACAGATCTGACATTGTGTCTAGTTGTCTAGTGGTTTGGATGGATTCTGGGAGACAGAGGTGGATGGGGGTATAGTATGCTGTGGTCCATGGGAATGCAGAGAATTGGGCATGACTTACCAACTGAATAACTTGATAAATATAAATCACCAGGACCTGACAGATTACATCCCAGAGTTCTAAAGGAGCTGGCAGATGTCATCTCGGAACCACTGTACCACATCTTTCAAAAATCCTGGAGTTCCGGGGAGCTAGGAAAGATCTAGGAAACCCTAGAGCCAGAAACAACTAGCAAGCATAAATTTACCTTTACCTTTTACCACATTATGTATACTGAGAGCATTTGTACCAAGACAAATTCCTTGTGTGTCCAAATCACACTTGGCCAATAAAGAATATTCTATTCCAACCACTGCGCCATCACAATTTTGCTTGTCAGAAGGTCGCAAAAGGTGATCACACGACCCCAGGACACTGCAACCATCATAAATACAAGTCAATTGCCAAGCATCTGAACTTTGATCACATGACCATGAGGATGCTGCCATGGTTATAAGTGAGGAAAAGGGTTATTATGTCACTTTTTCCAGTGCTGTTGTACCTTTGAACAGTCACTAAATCAATGGTGGTAAGTTGAAGACTCACCTCCATTCCCTTTCCTCTATTCCCTTTCCAAGCCCTTCCAACTTATTTCTCTAAGGGATATCCTGACTTTTCCTCTTTGAAAAGTTTTAGCCGAGTTTGAACAGTGAATCATCCCAGATGCAGGAGCCACAGCTGGACAACTTGGTTTCTCTAGCCCTGCATGCAGCCAAAGAGAGCATTCAGTTTGCCCCACGGGACTGACATTCTTTGCTTCACAATTATCATTATCACAGTCATTTGCTTTCTCTTAAGCAAACCCCACCCCCAGGGATCTTCTCAAAGATAGCATATGAGTTGAGCATCAGTAAGCATCAGGTGATGTTTTCCACCCAAGAGTGAAAGGGCTAATTCATAAATGTCCCCTCTCGACTAGAAGCTTTGCCCGTATTCCAGGTCAGGGAAGAGAGGCTGTGAGATTTCTTCATTCCAATGCACTTCAAATGTAAAGCCCTGATTGGGATCCCTCCGCCTTAGAGAGCCATCAACCGACACAAAGTGTTCAGAGAACTTGGAATGCTTCTCATTCAGCTCCTATGTAGTTCTGAAGAGCACATTGTTGTCCGCTCCCTCCCTCAAATCCTGTCTTTTTTCCTGCTTCTGTTGCCTCCACAGACAGTCTGTGTGACGTTGAAGTCCAAATGTCCCTTGACTCTGGAGGGGGGTATAATAAAGCCGGTGTTTCATTTCAAGCCAGGAGACCATATCCTTGGAGGGACCATTTCTCAAAACATGCCTGGACACCCATTATACCATTTTAATCAGGCTCCCTATGAAGAAGAATTCTTCAGGTGAGTGAGTCCTTACGAGTGATGGAACACAATGGATACTAGTGTTCATAGATACACATTTAAATGCCGTGCCATTATACAGCATCCCCCTATCCTTCAACCTTGATTAATGCTTCCCTACTCTTTTAGAGACTACATTTGAGATCTACTTTGTGGGTATGATTTCTCAATGTTCTTTACCCATGGAGTTTATTTGGGGGTGGAGCAGAAGCAATGAGTTCTTTCCCCAATATTTCAATGCACACAAAAGTTTGATTAGCTGGATTTTGTCCAGCTTTGAGCTACAAGAGAGAAAAAGAGGGAAATGAACTTCGGAGTCTGTTACCTCTTACAGTATATTTCATTTGCTCTATTGATTAAACTTGAAGGAAACTAGGAAAAGCAGTCCAACTGAATGTGTGTGCATTATTGAGTCTGTCATCTGTACCTCTGTAACTGTCTGGTTTGACACTGCAACCAATCAAGACAAATGCAGACTTCAATGGATAATTGGAACTGCAAAAAAAAAAAAAACATACACAATTGCTACCAACTTGCCTTCCCTTGAGAACCTGTATACCGGAGGTCGAGCAGCTGACAGGGAGTGGGAATGTGGCTTCATTGGCTGTGGAACAAACTGGGGAAGGGCACAGTCCAGTTGGGCAGAACAGGGAAGAGGTAGAGCAAGGGAGAGGGAATTCAGAGGAAGACCCAGGCCCACTCCCTCTTCATCCTAGGCATGCAGGGAAGGGAGCAACATGAATTGTGTGGCTTATGGGGGAGGAAACGGCCCTGATTCCCTTCATTAGCTGCAGTTGGGAACACAGTGTTTAAAAAGGGAAGCTGCGCACAAGAGGTTGTTGGGAGCAAAGTGTGAGTTATTTGGTTTATCTGTGTTCGTGGCATCTTCCCAACTGTGTGTGTTTTGCCGTGCTTTCAAGTCTGCAATTCCTTCTCCTGTCCTGTCAAGTTAATTACTGCAACGTGGTTTGTTTGGATTTTTAGTTACAGTTTGTATGTACTTTATTTTCGGACTGAATTGCCTCCACTTAAAGACTGTTCTTGGGAGAGTTTTTCTCCAGCCTAAGGTAACCTGAACATTGGGGTCAAAGTTGGAGATAATAAAGAGACTCTTCTTGCTTATTTGACTGTGTTGCCTTTTTGCCATGCCCCAGGTCATCACAATACCAAATGAAATAGAGAAAGAGGAATATTAGGATGTAGTATCTTTCAGACCTTCAATTGACTTTTGATACAGCCAAGAATTGACAAGCTGATAGGATTCCATGCGGTCAAATTCTTATTCAACAAATAAGCTATTTTATAGTGTTACAGTATTTTGTTGATGCTGTTACATATTTTGATTTTGCTCCTATTGTTCTACTACATTGATTCCTTACAGGAAATTATAAGATATATATATATTTTAAAATGGAAGTGAGGGGGTGTTATGAAATGAGGATGATACACTTGAGATATAGCTACACTTCATTTGTTTTTCTTATGCCTTTAATCAGTTTGGTCTGTAATTACATTCTGCTCTTTGGTGTACTGCATAATGTTCCTGACCGTAAATGGGAATAACAGAAGGGTTATGAAGGCATAGACATCTCCCAGATGAAAGGATATCATCTTGTGTCTCCGGGGAAGTAGACACAGTCACAATCACTATAGTTGGGATCCAGAAATCTAATATTTTCACTTGGTCAAAGTATGTGCACCTGGAAGATAACCTAGCATTTATGCAGGTTTGGTTTCTTCCTGCTAACAATCTTTATTTTATCTTTATCTTTATTTGTCATGATCTTTATTGGTAGGAATGAATGTTCTCAGAGTGTATTTACAAGTTGAGGTGAACATAACAGAATGACAGAGTTGGAAGGGATTTTGGAGGTTTCCTAATCCAACCCCTCCCTGCTTTAAGCAGGAGACCCTATAGTGTTTCAGATAAGTGGCTTTGCAGCCTTTTCTTAAAAACCTCCAGTGATGGAGCACCCAGAACCTCTGTTGTTCCACTGGTTAATTGTTCTCAGGAAATTTCTCCTCAGTTCTAGGTCGAAGCATCAGGGCTCAAAAAACATAACCAACCCCTTCTTTTCATTCCAGATATCTTATATGTTTGTTTCTGAAGGGTTGAGCCGTAGAGCCTTCCTCCCGTTTTTCTACCAGATGGTGCCTGAAGAGGGAATCTAATAGTCAGGAATGATCAAACTCCTCCTTTATTTCAGGTGGACCTCCATCGGCCTCGTTGCTCCAGACCCAGACAGTGGAGAGAAGTTCCTGAGAACGTTGATGTCACTCCTGGAAACGAACAGCATCTGCGTCCTTTTCTCGCTAACTGTCACAAAGCTGGATGCAGGTCAAGTATCTGTCTCTCTTGATTTCTTCCTTAAATGGAGGCAAATCAACATATACATTTCCTTCATGGAGACTGTTTCTGAGTTCATAAGAATGCGTCTGATAGAAAAATCCTTTGAGGAGAACACAAAACTTGAACAAGGGAAAATTTGGGTTATTACTACAATGAGGGACATCACCTTTGACTTAGTTAATAGTTTTCTGACTTTCCAACACACCTATGGCTATTTTTCCTTCTGCATCCAGACTAAAAAGAAGACAACATATGATGATTTTATTCTCTTCTCCTATTCTGTCAGGATGTTTGCCCATCAAGCATTTATGTGTTCATATTCAAAGCATGCCTTGTCGGTGAATGGCTGGATCAGTTGCAAAGAGAGAGAACACCTGAGGCCTTTGCCCCAGAATCATGTGGAAAAGATACTTTGCCTTGACAGCTACCGCCTCTACAACAACATCTGGGCTGTGGCCCGTGCCTTAAACACTGCCTATGCCTCCAGATCTAGCTGGAGGAGGAGGAAAAGTGGGAAGGAGTCAGGAATTCAGAAGCTGCAGCCTTGGCAGGTATTTCCTTCTCATCTCTTTCTTTTCTTTTCTTTTTTTTCCTTTCTTCCTCTCTTCTCTCTCCCTCTCTCCTTTCTTTCCCTCCCTCCCTCTCTTTCTCTCTCTCTCTCCTACTTCTATTTTTCCCTCCCTCCCTCATCTCCTTTTTCATTTTTTTCTTTATATATATATGGATGGTGCACATGAATTCCTCAATTCCCTCCCAGCCACCCATACATTTGAATCATACCCCACCACCCCTCCCTTGTTTCTGTTATCTGGCTGCGAGCAAAAATGCATGGTGGGGTTGGCCATGATCTTCTCCCGTTCTTGGTTAAAAGAAATATCAGAATAGAATAGAATTCTTTATTGGCCAAGTGTGATTGGACACACAAGCAATTTGCCTTGGTGCAAATGCTCTCAGTATATATAAAAGAAAAGATACATTCATCAAGAGTCAAGAATCATAAGGTACAACACTTAATAATAGTCATAGGGTACAATATGCAATCAAATCATACTTGGAAACAGTCAATATAGATCGTAAGGATATAAGCAACAAAGTTACAGTCATACAGTCACAAGTGGGAGGGGATGGGTGATAAGGAGTGATGAGAAAATTAACAGTAATAGTAGTGCAGACTTTGTAAATAGTTGAACAGTGTTGAGGGAATTATTTGTTTAGCAGAGTAATGGCTTTCGGGGAAAAACTGTTCTTGTGTCTAGTTGTTCTGATGTGCCATTTTATTTCATTTTTATATAAAATGACTCTATAGTGTCATTTTGAGGGAAGGAGTTGAAACAGTTTATGTCCGGGATGTGAGGGGTCTGAAGATATTTTCACAGCCCTTTTTTTGACTTGTGCAGGATACAGGTCCTCGATTAAAGGCAGGTTGGTACTAATGGTTTTTTCTGCAATCAGTTACATGCCCTTTGAGAGTAGAACCATCTTTGAGTCTGAACTGAGAAATGTGTTTGTTTACCCTTCTACATTTATTGTACAACTGGTTGTTCTAGTTACATCCTTTTCTGCAAAACTCCCAGCTTTACAACCGTTCCATGAACGGTATATATTTGGACAAGGACGGAGCCCTGGCAGCTGACTTTGACCTCATCTACTGGATGAAGTTTCTCAATGGCTCTATCATGAAAGTAACCTTTGGCAGTTTGCAAAGACGGGGGTCCCCGGAGCCCGAGTTCATCATCAATGAGGATGCCATTGTGTGGCCAAACTTGTTTAACCAGGTGGGCAAGCTGTTTGAGTCCACCACTAGCACCCTGCTTAAAGTCCAGTGATTAGAATATTTCAACCAGGCTTTTGTCTTAGATTGTCTGCAGACTTCAGCTGGTTCAACATTTGATGCAGAGCAGCTTTCATGAAATTGTAATCTTTGTATTTTTAAGGGTCTCTTCTTGACCAATTCAGAATCACAAATTTGTTTCTTTTGTTCAAAATCCATCTTTATGTTAAGTATTTTGTTTGCCGTCATTGTACAGGTTGCTTCCTAAACAAGGAAAGTCTTCACTGCTACCCCACCAAGTGTTAGTGTGTGGCATATTTTATACTGCTAGCTCCTAGTTGTACTAAAAAAACAGCAGCTCTCCACTATGTCCATCGATTCCAAGGCTGGTTGTTGTAGTTGTTGTTCCACCTGGTTCAGTTTCAATCCACCTGATTCAGTTTCAAGTTGGGAGAAAGTCACTGGAAACAAAATGGAGACTGGGGGCTGATTGGAAAGAGGGTCCATTTATTGGTGAAGCAATACTACCAGGGTTTGTGATTCTGGGGCAGCTCAACTAGCTTGAAGAGTACCATCAGGGCTCCAACAGATCCACCCCCACTCAAATCATAAGTCTCTAGCTGAATCTCTCAGATAAAGAAAGTTGATTTATTAGAAGTGGCCATGTTGGTATCAGCTGGTTGCAGCTGACACTAAAATACATCATTCATCTCCCCCTTGACCCTGGCCTTCCCCCCACCCCCTCCAATGGGACACATCCATCACCAAGAGTCATCAATCATGTTCTCCAGTAATTTTCTTGCACTCCAACAACTTTTGGGTGCCTAGCAATTATCTAAGCATTTCAATAATGCACTACTTTCCTCCACTCCCCTTTCTACTGGCAACTAAAATGCCAAAGGAAGTGTTTTTTAGTTGATGCTTGGATAAGTTGGATAAGTTTGGATAAGTTTCAGATATACTGCTATTGTGGTTGTGCAATGTAGTAAGCTCTGTGTCTTCTGCTAAAAAATGGTAGTAGGTTAATCCTATTATGTCCTGAAGGATCATGTTCTGTTCTTGATCCCATCACCCTGGAGCTGAAGGTCTTTTGTTTTGTAGATAGGCTGACCCAATCTTTCTGAATGGATTACCAAATGGATTACCAGCATTTCTAAAACCTAGCCTCCTCAGTTTCTGCTTGGGACAGGGAAACTGGGGCTAGTTACTGACTCCCTTAAGATTTTTTGTATTTCTCTTTTAGGGGAAATATTCTAATGCCGTTTTTTAAATATTTCCCAAAATGTTCCATTCCTTGGGGAGGGAGCTTCCCATATTGTCATTGGCTTTTCTTCTACTTACTTTTAGTCTCATATTTTCCACTGTTGTGCTTGACTGTTATTACTATTATTTTGAGGTGCTTTGCATTTTCAGTGAACGGGGCAGTGTCATCAGGATAGCACAGATTACTGACATTTATTCCTCCAATATTAAAACCATGTTCATCTTCTTCCAATGCAGCTTTCCTTAATATAGATTCAGCAAGTAGGTTGAATGAATAAGGGGAGTGTATACAGCTTTTGTCCCACTCCAATGATAATCTGAAGCCTACATATTTTGTTACGTGGACATTTGCATTCTGTGATGACCCAGGGTGGGATACAAAAGCAGCAAAGTCACAAAAACAGGTTAAGTCCCTTTAATTCCTTCAACTTGGCTCCAAATGTCCAATTATCATTGACTGGAGAAAAAAACCTCCCCCACAAACGGTTGCAAAAAGGAAGAACTTCCGTTCAAACTCAAAATGCATATAAATTATAAATAGAAAAAACAACACAAACCACACTGAAGCAATTAATGAGACAAGGCAGGATAAGGGCTTGAAGACATCCACAGATATCGAAATACACACACTGTATTGTCCTTATAAACAGTCCTCACTGCTGTAGCCCATGAAGGGGACCACTGTAGACCAAGCCATTCACGTTTCTCCCTTATCTGCTCCTCCCTGCATGCCCTAGGATGAAGATGGGATGGGCCTGGGTCTTCTTCTGAATGCCCAGATGGCCTGTGCCCTTCCCCAATTTCCTCCACAACCTCCGGAGCCACACTCCCACTCCCTGTTGGCTGTTCCTCCTCTCCCTCAGAGTCAGATTCTAACAGGGGCACGACACATTCTGTCTTGTTGACCCATCCTCTACCTTTCTCGTGAGGAGAATGAGGTGTTTTAGGTTTCCAATTTTCATTTTCATACTTTGGCCACCAAATGAGAAGAAAGATCATTGGAAAATACTCTGATGTTGAGAAAGATGGAAGATAAAAGGAGCAGAGGATGGTAGAAGGTTAGATAGTATCATAGATGCAATGAATTTGGGAAAACTCTGGGAGACAGTGGAGGGCAGGGGTGCTATGATCCATCAGATCACAGAGTTAGACAGAAGTTAAAGACTGAACAACAACAAAAATTTTCATAATTTTTAGTGACATGGTGGCTAGACTGCTGTACTGCAGATTACTTCTGCTGACTGCCAGCAGTTTGGCAGTTTGATTCTCACCAGTTCAAGGTCGATTCAGCCTTCCATCCTTCCGAGGTGGGTAAAATGAGAACCCAGATGGTTGGGGGCAATCTGCTGAATCTTTAAATCACTTAGAGTGGGATGTAAAGCACTTTGAAGTGTTATATAAGTCTAAGTGCTATTGCTATAAGACCATCCTACAGCTTGGAAACGCACAAAATCTATACCTATTGTCTAATCAATGAAGCAAGTATTAATTCCTTTTGGTTTTCACTTATCCAGCATGCATCAGCAATAATCTTCCTAAAATCAGTAATGGATACGAGTTACTTTGGTAATACCGCCAAAATTGTTACGATGCTTTGCACAGTGTGTAAATTCTCCTTCCTATACTGTTGACATGTAGACTAAGCTCTGTTGTTGCCCTTCTGTTGCTTCTCCTAAGATACATACAGCCTAAAATTTAACCCAGATAAAAGAAAGCACCATTGAAAAAGCAACTTTGGAGTAAAAGAAAAGAGTTATACGGAAGCCATCTGTAATTATACCAGTTGGGTGATTGCAGATTCTGAGATAAACCAAGTTTAGTTTCTTTTCCTTAAATAAATGATCCCTAAACTATATTCAGTAACATCTTACTTTATATGTTTAGCCCATGCCCTCTTCCAGATGTGTGGAAAGCTGTTGCCTTGGATGGGTCAAGCTGGTTCCAGAAGGACAACCAGTTTGTTGCTATGAATGTGTTCCCTCTTGCAGATGGAACTATCTCCATTCAGGAAGGTGAGTATTCTAGAAAGAGAGACAATCAATTCTATATTCCATCAGGCTCTGCACATTCTCGTGTCTGTGTCCAATGGAGTCTTTGTCACTGGAGTTATGGCTGAAGGGTTTTTTGAGCAAGACACAATGGGTACATGGAGTTCAAATCACCATAGGGAAACCTTGCACAAAGTTAGTGGTTGCATCCAATCAAAATTCTGCAACCAAAGCAATATAGATGACAATTCTCCATAATACAAAATCTCTGCATTTTTTAAAAAATCTTATATCGCATTTTGTTTTGCTCTCTTCATGGTTCCACTATATATTGTCTTCACTAATAAACTCTTTCATCTCTGATGTTATCAGCCCCCAAATTATGACTGAACCAGTGATGGGCTGCTAACGGTTTGGATTGGTTCTAGTGAACCGATAGTTCCGATGAGGAATTGGCCGCACTCACCCACTCCTGCCTTTTCCTGTCATATATTTCCTTGTTTTGTAGCTCAGCTGATTCACGCCTCAGATGTTTTACTCACCAGGGCTGACATAGAAGGTAAGTTTTTAAGTTTAAAATGGGTGGTTTTGAAGGCTGTGCGCACACAAAGCACGCATTCACTGAACTGGTTGTTAAACCGGTTTCAGCCCACCATTGCATTGAACATATATGAATAACCCTGACTGTTCTTTGGAAGGACAGATACTGAAATGGACGCTCAAATATTTTGGCCGCCAAATGAGAAAAGAGGACTCATTGGCAAAGACCCTGATGTTGAGAGAGATTGAGGGAAAAAGGAGAAAGGGATGGCAGAGGATGAGATGGTTAGATAGTGCCATTGATGCAACAAAGATGAATTTGAGCAAACTCTGGGATACAAGGTGGCTGGCTTGCTATGATCCATGGGGTCGTGAAGAGTCAGACACAACTTAAGTGAGTGAATAGTATGTGAACTGTTGGGAATCAATCTATATTTCTGGTGAGAAAGCACCCAAATGAATGAACCAATGGGTGAGTCAGTGAATGTAAAATGAGGAATGATTTGGTGTTATTTGTTTTGCAGATGCAAAAGCATTGCATCAAATGCCCCAACGATCATCACCCAAATGAAGATCAAGATCAATGTATCCCTAAGATTACAGTCTTCTTCCATTACAGAGAAATTCTGGGCAGTATTGTGGTTTCCTTTGCTTTATTCTTATCCTTAATCACTGGGTTCATCTTAGGAATGTTTATTAAATACCTGGAGACCCCAATAGTCAAAGCCAATAACCGGGATGTTCCTATATCATCCTCACTTCCCTCCTGCTTTCCTTCTTGTCCACTTTTCTCTTCATTGGACAGCCAAGCAAAGCCACTTGCCTCCTCCGACAAACAGCCTTCAGCATCATCTTCTCAGTGGCTGTCTCTTCCATCCTGGCCAAAACGATCACGGTGGTGCTGGCTTTCCTGGCCACAAAGCCGGGGAAGAGGATGAACAGATGGCTTGGGAAGAGTTTTGCCAACTCCATTATCCTTTCTTGCTCTGCTGTCCAGATCATCATCTGCTCCATCTGGCTCAGTGTCTCTCCACCTTATCCTGACTCCGACATGCTCTCCCAACCCAGAGAGATCACCCTGCAATGCAATGAAGGCTCTGTCGCCATGTTCTATGTTGCCCTGGGTTACATGGGCTTCCTGGCCGCCATCTGCTTCACGGTGGCTTTCCTGGCCAGGAATCTGCCTGGAGCCTTCAACGAAGCCAAGCTGATCACTTTCAGCATGCTGGTCTTCTGCAGCGTTTGGGTGTCCTTTGTGCCTGCCTATCAGAGCCCAAGGGGAAGTCCATGGTGGCCGTGCAAGTTTTCTCCATCTTAGCCTCCAGTGCTGGTCTGCTGGTCTGCATCTTCTTCCCCAAGTGCTATATTACCATCCTAAGGCCTCATCTGAATACAAAAGATCACCTGACCACAAAAAGGAAAAATGGCACCTGAATCTGAACTATTTACTCTGAAGAAGAAATACTCCTTCAAACTGACATATTAGATGCTGCTAAAATAAACAATTCCCTTTTGTTTTCATTATAGACCTCTAGAGAAGAAGTCATCACTTATGCAGAGCTGGCTAACAACTATTTATTTCCTCTTACTATTTACTTTGAATTTTAATCTATAAAATTTGAATCCACTGTCCTGCCCTTTGGCATAACAATGAAAATTATTACTGAACTGTAGCAACCCATGAAATATTTGAAGACAGTTACTGCATTTGCTACATAAACCCAGTTTCTTTAACTGTTTCCTCTGGAGGTTGGTTTTGAGGCCATCAGCCTCTTGCTTATCCTTTTCCAAATGTGTAATTGTCCTTTCTGTGCTGTGGTGCAGCTTTCTCAGGACTGGGTGTGAAAATGCTGAAGAAAGACTTACCCAAAGAAACAGATTGGCTGAACAAAAACTAGTTGATGGTGAAAAAGACCTACATTGGAAAATGCATCAGGTGTAACCAAAGGACAAGGCAAGATGCTGGCTAGGGAGAAGAAAGCAAAAATAAAGCAAAGATTTTTTTTTAAGGAAGGAGTTAACATGACAAAGCTCAGTCATTGAGTTTAACAAATGTGTGGATTACAAAGAGCCATTCAAATAATGAAGGAACTGCAAACAGCTCTGCAAACAAATGTATATTTGGTTGCTAACTGGATATCCTTATGTATGAGAAAGTTTTTCTTCCTCAGTGCTGTAACAATAAAAACTAGTTTAATTTGAATGAAGAATATTGTGTGTGTATCTGAATTTGTTCCAGTTCCTTTTCTAGTGTCAGTTCTTCCACCTGGACATTTTTCCTGATATTTAAATCAAATTGTGATAACAACAACTTATGTCTCCTACTGAGGGGCCCTTTCAGTGGAACAGCTTGTTTTCAGAATTTGGGGATGCTCCAACACTGGAGGTTTTGGGGAAAAGATTAGACAACCATTTATCTGAAATGTTATTGAGTTTCCTTCTGAGCAGGGGGTTGGACTAGAAGACCTCCCAGATCCCTTCCAGTTTTGTTATTCTGTTATTCTATTAAGGGCTCTTACTTGTAAATGGGTATCTGAACAGATAACAGATAATCAGAGTTGGAAGAGATCCTGTAGGTCATCTAGTCCAACCCCCTACCCAAGCGGGAGACCCTACACCATTTCTGACAAAATGGCAGTCCAATCTCTTCTTGAAAGTCTCAAGTGATGGCGCTCCCCGTCTGCTACTGGCAAATCCTCTGCAAATGCAGAGTTCTCTCTCTGCAATAAAGCAACTATTGTGTTTATGTTATGGCACTGAGTTTCTTGTCTAAAGTGGCTCCTGAACTTGGGGCTCAGATGGCTGAGCTTGGTGAAAAATATGAATTTGTGGACCAGTGCTGGAGGATAGCCAAAATACACATATTCAAACCAGACAAAACAAGATATCTTGTGAGGAATATTTGCCTTCTCTGGGTTCAGAAAGGGGTCATGCTGCTTCTAAAATGTATAGTGTTGTAGTGTATAGCAATAACCATCTCAGGCTGTTGCCCTACTTGGGTAGAAATAGTCACTATTATCCTAATAATTATAGATCTAGGCTAGTACAGTGGTCCATATGAAGGGCTGCCCATGTAGACTGTTTTCTAGTATTCTGTGGCACCTTTTCCCACAAAGCAGAGGTGGTATTCAGCAGGTTCTGACCAATTCTGGAGAACAGGTAGCGGTAATTTCGAGTGGTTCAGAGAACCAGCAAATACCACCTCTGACTGGAGATTTTATAGTATCCTTACCCTCCCACACCCACCAAGCCATGCCCACAGAACCGGTAATAAAAAAATTTGAATCCCACTACTGCCACAAAGGCCCTGTCTTTGTTTTCCATAGAGGGCAGAAGGAATGGCCAACTAACCAGAAAACGGTCACACAAGAGGTCTGAGCCCAGAGCAAGAATACAATGTGAATAAATATTTTAAGACAAACCTCTTTCCCTAGTTCTCACAGAGAGAAGCACATTTAGATTTGAAACTTTTGTTTTCTATAACCTTACTGTAGCGGGGGGGAAGGCCCAGAGCCTGGAGCTTCAGCTGACAGGAAGAAGTGGCAGGAAAAGAAAGGAAGAAAGGAAGTTCCCTCAGGATTTTTGGCGGGAAGACTTTTCGTGAGGGGCGGGCTGGGATTCTAAAAAGTGAAGGGGGAAGGCATTTATCTCAGAGAAAGTTAGAAATTAAGGAGTTCGGGGTTTGGGGTTTTTTTTGGTCAGAATAGCCCTGGAGCTTTTGCTGAGGGAAGAAGAGGTGGGGAAAGAGGAGTAGTGGATTCTGTCAGGTTTTGGCGGAAAAACTTTTTCTGTGAGGGGTTTGGCTGGAATCCTGAAAGGTGAGGAGGAGGCATTTATTAGAAACTAGCCAATAATCCAGAAACTAGCAAATACCCAGTATTTATTTATACTAATCCTGTATTAGACAAGAAAAGCCTCAATTTCGGCAACCCGGAACAAACGTAATTTCTAATGTTGGGTTTTCCCTGTTACCAGAGAGAGCCCCCTTGTGGAGTACTGGGAAACTGTTACCATGGCAACTCCATAGTGCTATACAGGCATTACAGGCTGTATCTTAACAGAACACCCCCCCCAAGGGATGTTTGTTTATTTATTTATTTATTTATTTATCAATTGCTTACAAGATAATAGGTATAAGTAAAACATAGTTATGAATACATGGATACATATAAGAAAAATAAAATATACAAGAAACAATAGGACAGGGACGGTAGCCACGTTGGTGCGCTTATGCATGCCCCCTACAGACCTCTTAGGAAAGGGGTGAGGTCAACAGTAGACAGTCTAAAGTTAAAGTTTTGGGGGTTTGGGGAAGAAACCACAGAGTCAAGTAGAGTATGCCAGACATTGACCACTCTGTAGCTGAAGTCGTATTTCCTGCAATCAAGTTTGGTGTTAGGGGTGTCTTAGCCCCACAGCATTTGTTTCCAGAAAGTAAGTAATCTGTGTACCAAGTTTGGTTGAAATTGCTTGAGGCATTCCAGGGTTATGCTGGAACATACACGTACACAGCCTTATACATATAATCTAAATAATAATATAATAAATAAAATAATAATAATATAGATGTATAGCTAGGTGGGTAGGTAGGTAGGTAGGTGGGTGGGTGGGTGGAGGGAGGGAGGGAGGGAGGGAGATATTTAGAATTGTTATGAGAATAACCGTGGAGCTTCCACTGAGAGAGGTGGGGAAAGGAAAGAAAGGATTTCTGCCAGTTTTGGGCAGGAAGACTTTTGAGGAGAGAATGGTTGCAATCCTGAAAGGAGAGAGGAGATGGCAGAGGCAAGCTGACCCAGACAATTAGGCAACCCAGTGACCAGAGGGGGCAACAGACCAGAAGTGAACTGATCCAGGTGAATGGGCGAGCCAGTGACCAGAAGGGGGGCACCAGATGTACCAGCAGATAGCAGAGGAGAACTGAGGCAGAAGAGTGGTGAGCCAGCAACCAGATAGAGTGCCACGCATAACAGAGGCAAATTAACCCAGGCAAGGAGACAAGCCAGTAACCAGAAGGGCATGGCAGGTGTAGCAGCACCTGGTAGAAGTGAAGAAACCCAGATAAATGGACAAGCTAGTAACCAGAGGGGTCACCAGATGTACCAGCAGATGGCAGAGGTAAACTGAGGCAGAAGAGTGGGTGAGCCAGTGACGGGCGGGGGGGGACGGGACCAGACATACCATCAGACAGCGGAGGTGAGCTGACCCAGATGAGTGAGCAAGCCAGTGACCAGAGGGTGGCCACCAGACATACCAGTGCACAATGGAGGTGACCTGAGGTGGGGGAATGGAGGTGTCTGGGCAAGAGATCAGAGTGGATTGATGTCCAGAATAATGGATATGGAGGTATCCGGCGAGTGACTGTGTAGTGGGGAAGATCCTGGGTACCTATAAAAAGGGCGTGGACTTTAATGGCCCTTTCCAGGGTGGCGTTACATTACAATCAGAGTAGTTGTGATCTATTGCTTCTCCTTGAATGTCATGAACATCAGGAAAAGCACAATTACTGGACCAGATCTATTCCTGGCAGGTGCCAATTCTGGAAATACAAATGGGGGCTGGTTGATAATTCTAACTATGATTGTGGAATGAATAACTTTACATTATATTGCGACGGAACACCCCCTCAGAAGGTTCTCTGGATCTCTGCAAGAAATACATCATCTCAAGGGCGAGCTACATACCTGGCTATAGGTCTAGCCATTCTAGTCACCGCTTGTACATAATTTATCCATAATTTTATTCATCATTCATACGGTACTTTTTAAAGATAATTCACATTGCTAGTGCTTTGTATTTTGATACACATTTTATATGCTGTTTTGGAATATTTTATGCACTCATGCTGTATTAACAGATTAACAGAGTTGGAAGGGACCTTGTAGGTCATCCAGTCTAACCCCCCACCAAAGCAGGAGACCCTACACCATTTCTGACAAATGGAAGTCCAATCTCTTATTGAAAGCCCCAAGTGATGAAGCTCCCACAACCTCCGAGGGCAAGCTGTTCCAATGGTTGATTGTTCTCACTGTCAGAAAGTTTCTCCTTATTTCCAGGTTGAATCTCTCCTTGTTCAGTTTCCATCCATTATTCCTTGTCTGGCCTACAGGTGCTTTAGAAAATAGTTTGAATCCTTCCTCTCTGTGGCAGCCCCTCAAATATTGGAAGATTGTCTCCCCTGGTCCTTCTCTTCTCTATTCTGTTATGCCATACAAAATTAAATCTACCTGGCATACATAGTTAACAAAAACTGGGAAAGTAGATGTCACAACATTGTAAAAAATTAAATTTGCGTTGTTTTATATTTGTTTTGTTTTCAATTGTGTAAAATTCAATAAAAATTTATTTTTTAAAAAATAGGAAGAAATAGCATAGCTTGAGAATGCGGGGCAGAAGGGAAAGAGCTAGCTTCACCAAGGGGGAAAAAAATAAGGACAAGATGCAAACGTGCCTGAAGACCTAAACCCCGAATAACATTCATCATCGGTATTTCTACAAATGACATAGCCAAGTAGCAATTCATTATTAAGTCCGAAGTCACCCCAGTAAGATTTCTGCAGAGGAAAAACAAATCAGATAGCAGCTTCACCTCCCTTACAGAAATCTTCCTTTGGATGTCTTTGGACACTGGCGCACGGGCCTCGAGTGCCTACTCAAGGTTTACTCGGAGCTTACAACACAGACAGATATCCCAGAGGGGCCCGTTTCACAGAAGTCGACAGGAGGAGAGAAAGGAGACTCCCCGCGGAGCCTTTCTTGTCTCTCGGATGCAGAACTGCCCGACTCGTCTCTCCTCCTCCTCCCTGCTCGGGCTCCCCCGCGGCCCTTTCCACCCCTCCAGGGGAAGATCTGGCCCGGACCAGCGGCATCGTCCCCTCTGGACTCCGCGCTCGCTTTTCCAACCGCGGACCGGTCTCCCTCTCCCCTACACCGCAAGCGCACAACGCTCTCCCCGGGCGTGGGAAAATCCGCACCGTCTTTCCCACGGAGGGGGCGGGGCGACTCCCCTCGCCGCCTTTAACTCTGCGCTGGCTGGAGAAGCTTTTCTTCTCGTCTCTTCCTCGGAGATACAGCCGGCAAAGGTTAGGACGCCGCCTTCCCGGACTCGGTGACCTCCTGCGGATGGGAATGGGTGGGGAGGACGGCTCCAACTCCCATCCTCCACGCCCGGCAAGTCTCTTCCTTTTTTTTTTTTCTTGTTCTTTTTTGAGAGGTCTTTAATGTTCTCTGAGCCGGCATCTTTTCTTGCAGACTTTTCATTACCCAAACTAGGTAACATCAATAGTTATCTTGGAAAGACTAGAACAAGGGACTTTGAACTTGGCAAGTTTAAGACTTGAGACCTTCAAGAAGAGATTGGACTGCCATTTGTCTGAAATGTTGTAGGATCTCCCTCTTGGGGGGGGGGGGGGTTGGACTAGATGACCTATAAGGTCCCTTCCAACTCTGATTATCTGTTATCTGTTATCTGTGGACTTCAACTCCCAGAATTCCTGAGCTAACATGACTGGAGGAGCAATTCTGGGAGTTGAAGTCCACAAGTCTTAAAAGCTGTCAAGTTTGATGACCCCTGCATTACTCAAACTACAGGTGGGTCCTTGACTTATGACCACAATTGACCCCAGAATTTATATTGTTAAGTGAGATGTTTGTTAAGTGAGTTTTGCCCCACTTTTACGACTTTTCTTGCTGCATTTGTTAAGTGGATCACTGCGGTTGTTAAATTAGTACCACTGTTGTTACGGTTGTTACGTGAATCTGGCTTCCCCATTGACTGTCTCAAAAGATGATCCCATGACCCCAGAACACAGTAACTGTCATAAATATGAGTCAGGCATCCGAATAGAAATTGCATGACCATGGGGATACTACCACGGTCTTAAGTGTGAAAAATGGCCATAAGTCACTTTTTTTCAGTGCCATTGTGACCTTGAGCAGTCATTAAATGAACTGTTGCAGGTTGAGGATTACCTGTATAGTATCTAACAGATAACAGATAATCAGAGTTAGAAGGGACCTTGTAGGTCATCTAGTCCAACCCCCTGCCCAAGCAGGAGACCCGACACCATTTCTGACAGATGGGAGTCCAATCTCTTCTTGAAAGTCTCAAGTGATGAAGCTCCCACGACTTCTGAGAGCAAAGCTGTTCCATTGGTTGATTGTTCTCACTGTCAGAAAGTTTCTCCTTATTTCCAGGTTAAATCTCTTCTTGTTCAGTTTCCATCCATTTTTCCTTGTCTGGCCTTCAGGTGCTTTAGAAAATAGCTTGACCTCTTCCTCCCTGTGGCAGCCCCTCAAATATTCTATTGCAGGGGTAGAGAACCTTGGCTCTTTTATCACTTATGGACTTCAACTCCCAGAATTCCTGAGTGAGCCATAAAAGGTTCCCCATCCCTGGCCTACTGGTTTTTCAGTTGTGGGGGAAATCAATTTTTGACTGGAATGGGATTGTTTGATATACAAATGTAGGACATATAAAGAATATATAAAGAATATGTCCTACATTTGTATATTAAACAGTCCCATTCCAGTCAAAAATTGATTTCCCCCACAACTGAAAAACCAGTAGGCCAGGGATGGGGAACCGTTTATGGCTCACTCAGGGATTCTGGGAGTTGAAGTCCATAAGTGATAAAAGAGCCAAGGTTCCCTACCCCTGTTCTATACTATTCCATTCCATTCCATTCTATTTCATTCCAATATTTCTATTCTATTCCATTCCATTCTATTCCATTTCATTCCAATATTTCTATTCTATTCTATTCTATTCCATTCCATTCTATTTCGTTCCCATATTTCTATTCTATTCTATTCTATTCTATTCTATTCTATTCTATTCTATTCTATGCTATGCTATGCTATGCTATGCTATGCCATGCCATTCCGTTCCATTCTATTTCATTCCAATATTTCTATTCTATTCTTGTTGTTTTTATTTCTTTTATATTGTGTACATAAGTCCTGTAAGTCGCCTTGTGCGAGTACACAGCAATATAAATGTTCTAAATAAATAAATAATAAACAGGATGGCAAGAAAGCATGCCAACTCAAATGGCACCAAGGACCCCTCCTTTTAAATCTGAGCTACCAATATTCTCCTTTATTGATGATACTTAAATGGGTGGTTGAAATGTTGAATAAATCGTGACGCTCAGTATAGGGCTGCCTTTGCCAAGGGAATGCCGAGCAGGGGGGTTGGACCAGATGACCTCCAGGGTCCCTTCCAACTCTGTGATTCTGTTATTATGTAGGGGGTCTCCTACTTGAGCAGGGGGTTGGACTAGATGACCTGTAGGGTCCCTTCCAACTCTGTGATTCTGTTATTCTGTAAGGGTCTCTTGCTTGAGCAGTGGGGCTGGACTAGATGACCTCCAAGTCTGCGATTCTGTGACCTTTTTATTTTGTTTTTTGTTTTTCCCTCTAGGCTCAAGAGTTAAGGAAAACGAGTCGCGAAGCCTAGAGGGACCACTAAGGAGAAGGAGGAGGAGAAAAAGGAAGCGGCATCCCGGCCACGCCCCCTCCTGGCAAAGAAGCCTTGGAAATTCGCGGTTCCATTTGCGGAGTGGGCCTGAGGGAGACGGAGCCTGCTAAGCGCCCTTGAAAGCCTCAGACCTCGAGAGGCGAGGCTGGTGGATTTAGTCAGCAGAACCCGGGTGACCAAGAAATCTCCCATTGCTTAACTCTTTGTTCAGCTGCTAAATGCTGGGCTCTTTGCGACTCTATGAAGCAGTCCCTTTAAGACTTTTGGACTTCAACTCCCAGAAATTCCTCAGCCAGCCATGCTGGCTGGGGAATTCTGGGAATTGAAGTCCACAAGTCTTAAAAGGAACCAGTTTGACCATGGATTATAAAGCACGCCAAGCCCAAATCTATGTTCATTGCGTTCATGACACTATCTAACCATCTTATCCTCTGTCGTCCCCTTCTCCTTTTGCCTTCCATCTTTCCCAACATCATCAGGGTCTTTTTCCAAGGAGTTCTCTCTTATGGCCAAAGTATTTGAGCTTCAGCTTCAATATCTCTCCTTCCAGAGAACAATCAGGGCTGGTTTCCTTTAGGATCGACTGATTTTGAACAGTCAGGGTGGATTTCCTTTAGGATCAACTGATTTTGAACAGTCAGGGTGGATTTCCTTTAGGATCGACTGATTTGAACTCCCTGCAGCTCAAGGGACTCCGGATAGTCTTCGCCGACACCACAATTTGAAAGCACCAGCTCTTTCTAAGGAAGCCAAAGCCGGAAGAAGAAGCTGAACCCAAATATTTCTCCGCAAGGAAAAATAAACAGAAGCATAGAATCAAAATCACGGGCTGTTTTAATACCGCTTTATAAAGCTTAGTAAGGCCACACTATGGGATTCGAATACTGAATCCCATATTGGTCAGCACATTACAAAAAAAGATGTTGTCAGGCTACGGAACTTTTTCCCATTCAAACAATAAGAATGAACTTCTGAGAACCAAGCGTATCAAAAGGAATCCTTTATTGAGATGAGACAGTTCAGGTAGGAATTCAAAGCAGCGTCTGAGGTCCCTCAGGCATACAGTGATAGATAAGGGAGTTTAGAATCCCCCCCACCATCTCAATGTTTATTTAGGGAAACAAAAGCCAATATGTTAATTCCCCGCCCAGCCCCTCTGGGAGGGGATCCTTCCCCTTTAGGAAGGTTTTTTCTCAGGTACCTTTCCCAAGACATATCTAACTTCCCCCACACCCCCTTTTTAGAACGGACTGTTTTTGGAGATTGCCCAGAGCACTTCACTGTGGAGTTTTATGGTCCTCTCATCTCCTGGCTGTGCCGCTCCGAGGTGTCAGGTTCTGGCCATCTGGCTTCTCTCCCCCCATTGTATCATGTATGGGTGTGCAAATTCGATATAAGGTTAAATATATTCAGGTTACATCAAGAAAGGATTTTTTTATCAGTCCCCCCCCCCTTTTTCTTCTTCCTCTGAAGAAATGACAGATACACGGATCTGACATCTGTTGAGATTGGGAAAAGTGCAAAGAAGAGCAACTAAGATGATTAAAGGCCTGGACACTAAAACATATGAAGAACCGTTGCAGGATTTGGATTTGTCTAGAGACAAAAAAAGACCAAGGGGAACATGATAGCAATATTCCAGTATTTGAGAGGCTGCCACAAAAAGGGGGCAGTTTCTTTTCCAAAGCATCCAGAGGGCAGGACAAGAAAGAATGGATGGAAACTAATCAAGGAGAGAAGCAACCTGGAATTGAGGAGAAACTTCCTAACAGGGAGGACAATTAAGCAGTGGAACAACTTGCCTTCAGATATAGTGGGTGCTTCATCACTGGAGGTTTTTAAGACGAGATGGGACAATCATTTGTCTCAAATGGTATAGGATCTCCTGCTTGAGCAGAGGGCTGGACTAGAAGATCTCCAAGGTACCCTTTCCAGCTCTTCTGATTGTGATTCACCTTGCAATCCCTCCTCCCAGAGAAAAAGTCTGGAAGAAAATGCTAGGGGCAATCTTGTCAGGAAAACTTCCCAGCTGAAACAGCCTAGTCAAATCCTGGACAATCCAGGCGTACAATCCAGCGTGTTGTGCAAACCGGTGTAGGAAGTTAGCACCTACCCCACTCCTAGAAAAATGAAATATCTTAGGAAATATTAAAAAGGCAGAATATTTCCCTTTAAAAAAGAGTAGAAACTCAGAAGCAGAAACTCAGCCACACCTCCCCACCTTTGCTAATGGGCCAGTACTCTGGCCTAGTCCAGCCTATTTTACACAACAAAGATCTACCCCAGGTAGAGATATAATAGGAATTGCCCGAAGCCCTTTCATTACATCATCATCCAGCAAGGCTCAACCAAGCCTGGGACTCAAGACAGCCTACAGAGTTGCCCCTGCATGGCCCCATGGGAATTTGACAACCAATCAGAATACAAGCTCAAATTCAAATCCCAACAGAGGGTATGAAACCCAGGCACACTCAACATATCCGCCCTTTTTCTTCTTTTCCTTCACCCAACATCTTGAAGCATGTGATTGTCCTTTTCACTTTGGAGCTCCAAGCCATGTGGTCCTGTCCACCATTAAACCATCTTTCCAAACAGCCTCCATGTTTCCAGTGCCTTTCTCCCCGCTTGGAACTGAACCCAGAAGGATAATTCTTTCAACATCGGAATGTATGGTTTCTCCAAGTATGTAATGCAAACAAAGTTTTTCCTCTACACACTAACCCATAAAATGTGCGCAAAAGACATCGGTTCAGCCTTGGGCTCAACCCACACGTTTGGACTAGATGACCTAGAAGGTCCCTTCCAACTCTGATTGTCTGTAATCTGTAATGTTTTGCAAATAAATCCAGAATTAAACCATTTTGATTCAAATCTCAAAATTAAATAATTTTTAAATTTGTCATTTCTTAAAAAAATATTTCCTGTACACTCAAATATAGTGCAGCCCTGAATCACAACTCACAGTTCCTGATTTATTTAATCATCAAACGTATACACCACCCATCTCACTAAATGACTCTGGACATTTTACAAATAATGACAATTTCCTTCGTCATCAGTAAGTGTTGATGCCAATCATGTAGAGACAAGTCAGATATTTATTAGATTTATGAACAACTTTATACAAGCATACAAGCCTTTTTAAAGCATAATACTGTAAAAAAAAAGTTTAAAATAACCAAAATACAAAAATATAAATAATAGATTAGGTCAACCTTCCTAGAATGATGCTGGTTGGGATCTCGAATCCCAACATGTACTATTTTATAACTGAGGAGTCCTTGGTGCTCTCTGAGTTGGTTGTTTTCTTGCAGACATTTCATTACACTAGGGTAACCCAAACACCCTTAGTGCTACTGTAACAGTACTGCCAAAAAGGCTTTAAGAATTGTTAACCTTATTTTCTCCGGCAACATTGAATTGTTAACTAGGGCATACAAAACCTTTTCCAGACCAATTCTCAAATACAGCTTGTCCGCCTGGAACCCACACTATATATCAGACGTTAAGACAATTGAGTGGGTCCAGAGGTATTTCTCAAGAAAAGTACTCCACTCCTCCACTCACGATAGAATTCCCTATGCTTCCAGGCTCGAAATTTTGATCTAGAACTGTGCCACCTACAGTCCTATCTAAGTATAATACTGCTATAACATCTTGCCTATCAAGGACTTCTTCAGCTTGAATCACAATAATAAATAGGCAAACAACCGATACAAACTCAAGGTAAACTTCTCCAAACTCGATTGCAGAAACAGCAGAGTTCAGCAATAGAATGGTCAATGCCTGGAACGCCCTACCAGACTCCATTACTACTGTTAGGATATGCGCAGAGTAACCCTTGTATAAAGAGGATATGCACATGGAAACAGTTTATGAGAACAATTATGAATAAATATACAGCCACACAGAGTTAAACAAGTGGTGTTAATGTTTACTTGAAGAAATAGCACAGTCCAATAAACAGTCCATGTCATACATGATTTTTATCAAGTCCAGAAATATCCAATTATAAAGTCTTCTTATCGGTTTCATGTCTTTTACAGCAGAAAAATATCAAACCATAATACAACAGATAATCTTCAATATCAACAGAATATCAAAACAAACAGGGTTAGTTAGTATCGGTCCATAGTCAGTCAGTATCAGTATCAAGAGAGATCATCAGTGAAAAAGAGAAGTTAAACTATAATCTATAGCTCCCTCTTATGGCAACTTGATTAACCAACCAGAACACAGCATAATACATTACAGTATTTTTCCTTAAAGCTACAAACATATATATTTGTGGTTTATATATTGTCAATCCAACTACGTTATTTACATATCCATAACAGTTACAACCTCAACCCCTCAACAGTTTCAACCCCTCACAGCTTCAACCTCAAACTGTCTACTGTGGACCTCACCTCATTCTTAAGAGGTCCTTAAAGGGGACATGAATAAGTGCACCAGCGTGCCTATTGTCCCTGTCTTACTATTCCCATTTATCTGTATTTACTTCCTTTGATTCTGTTTAGGTTCATACTTATACTTGTTACCTTGTACATGTCTGACAAATAAACAAACAAACAAATAAACTAGGTAATAGCAGCAGCAGACTAGCACTGATGATGTTATCTAGTTTGGGTAACAGATAACAGATAGAGTTGGAAGGGACCTTGTAGTCCAACCCTCCGCCCAAGCAGGAGACCTTACACCATTTCTGACAAATTGCAGTCTAATCTCTTCTTGAAGGTCTCAAGTGATGGCGCTCCCACAACTTCCAAGGGCAACTTCTGTTCCACTGTTTGATTGTTCTCACTGTCAGAAAGTTTCTCCTTATTTCCAGGTTAAATCTCTCCTTGTTCAGTTTCCATCCATTATTCCTTGTCTGGCCTTTGGGTGCTTTAGAAAATAGCTTGACCCTTTCTTCTCTATGGCAGCCCCTCAAATATTGGAAGACCGCTATCATGTCTCCCCTGGTCCTTCTCTTTACTAGACTAGCCAAGCTCAGTTCCTGCAACCATGATAATGATAATGAAATGTCCGTGAGAAAACAAACAAGCTGAGAGAGTACCAAGGGCGCTTTGCTATTTGTAAAAAAATATCAGGGTATCTGAGAAAAACACACATGATTTTTACCCATAATTATCACTGGCTTGCCTTCTTGGCTCCCTTAAGAAATGTCTTGTTGGCACCTTCTGGTCTTCACCGTGACACATTTTGCCAAGTGCCACCTGTCCTTTGTGGGGTCTAGGACTACTTGGCATGGCTAACTCGCCGCAGGACAACACATCAGGACAAGAGTTATACTAATATCAAAGAAATGGTGGAATAAAACCATGAAAGAAGGCAAAAGGAGGGACAAAATCTTAGTTAATCCTGGATGACTGGGGAACTATCTTGTACATGTTTGACAAACAAACAAATAAATATAATCAGACTAGCCTACAAATATTCCCCTTGATTGGTGCTTGATAGTTCTTCGAATTGTGAGACTTCCGAAAATGGCCAACAGTACCCAAAATAAATATGTAGACAGCTTGAACTCTTCCTGATGGCCAGAACAATACTAACATTTTTTGAACTACCCACAGCTGATCCTTGAGGAGCACCAAGTGATTCACAGCAAGTCCTGCTTTGCTCTGGTTTTATCTGCCATGGGCTTCCTGACAGGAAGAGGAGGGAAAAAAACAGTATATGATATTAAAACATCAAATATTCCTTGCAGCAAGTAGACTAATCAATTCCCAGAGATTTGTTCAGTCAGTGGATCTCTTTGTCCGTCTTATGCTTTACCTGGACTTATAGGCTGCTTTAAGTACAGATGATTCCGAAATTCAACTCTGCAGGGGGAAAAAAGAAAGGATTAAAACAATGAACAATGGCTGTCAACTCGCGAAGCATCCCTGGTCTGCTCTCGAGTTGCCATAGGCAAGGGAGATGGGGAATTGAATCTCGCAGTTTTATTTTTATTTATTTATTTTTATTTATTTATTTATTTGTCAATTGCTTACAAGATAATAGGTATAAGTAAAACATGGTTATGAATACATGGATACATATAAGAAAAATAAAATATAAAATATAAAAGAAACAATAGGACAGGGACGGTAGGCACGTTGGTGCACTTATGCACGCCCCCTACAGACCTCTTAGGAAAGGGGTGAGGTCAATAGTAGACAGTCTAAGGTTAATGTTTTTGGGGTTTGGGGAAGAAACCACAGAGTCAGGTAGAGTATTCTAGACATTGACCACTCTATTGCTGAAGTCGTATTTCCTGCAATCACGTTTGGTGTGATTAACCTTGAGTTTGTATCTATTGTTTGCTCTTGTGTTGTTATGGTTGAAGCTGAAGTATTCATTGACAGGTAGGACATTGCAATGTATGATTTTATATACTATACTTAGATCAGACCGAAGGCGGCATAGTTCTAGGTTTTCAAGGTCTAGAATTTTGAGTCTGGTGGCATATGGTATTCTGCAATGAGTAGAGGAGTTGCAGTTGCATCAAGGCGCTTGCATTTCAGTCAAAACAAAGCACATTCCAGCCAGCAACATCAAGGTCATCTCCACAGAGACGCACAGTGACTTTTACCACCCGTGAAATGGCTTAGTTGGGGAAAGTGTTTCGTTTGACTGAGATGCAAGCTCCTTGATGTAGCTGCCAGGTTTGATTCCCCATCTCCCTTGCCTATGGCAACTTGAGACCAGGTCAGGGATGCTTCGCGAGTTGACATTGGCATGATGCATCCACCTAAATAATAACAAAACTCCAGAATTCATATTTGTTAGAGTTTGCAGCAGAAATTCAAATCCAGAAAGCACACAAGATGACTGATTCAGCAGGATTCATTAACTTCTTTATATACATAATATCATTTGAAGCAAAGTTTACAATACCAATAGTAGATTCTTCCAACACGGTAAAGTTACAATCAAAACACAAGCAGCAGGTTCAGAGCTCAGTTTCAGAGCTGAGAGTACAGAGCTAAGCCACACCCTCATCCCCCAATTCAGTTCCCATTGGCTGACCTTGTTACCCATGTCTCTGCCAGTTCATGAATATTCTAATAATATTCTCCTCCACCCCAAATTCAGCTCCCATTGGCTGACCTTGTTACCCATGTCTCTGCCAGTTCATGAATATTCTGATAATATTCTAATACAGAAAATTCTTAAAGTGGATAGAAATATAAAACCAGAATTTTTTGGGCGAGGCTTAATGGAAAAAAACTTGGGGAAAAAAATTTGGAACTCTCATCTTATATAGGTTGATGGCAGCAAAAATACTGTATGCACAAATATGGAAGGACATTTCGATTCCACCATGGATGAATGGCTACAAAACTTGATGGAGTTAGCAGAGATGGTTTTGATCAAAGAAAAAGAATATTAAGTACCACCCAGGGTCATTTTCAGTGAGATGGGCAGTTACATAAAATTGATAAATAAATAAACAAATCTGTTTTCTTGCAGAGCAGGAAGGGAATATTCTTTTTCTGCCCCTGATGAAAGAGATGTGAACCTAAAGACCTACACCCCCTACTTACCACTGGAGGACTTTCAAAATCTTGTATGCTGGCTGTAACAAAGAGATGAGAAAAAACAAGATTTTCAGGAAAATACCATGCCCCTTTTAGTCAAACAATAGATCACATACACGAAATGCAAACTCCTGGGCATCTCCCATGTGTACACTTTTTTAAAACATAAAGAGTTTTTCCTCTTGCTAACTGTCATCTCACATCAATCCTCATATAGAACAGGGATTTCCAAATTGGGCCAACTTTTAAGACTTACAGACTTCCAACACCCATGTTGGCTGGGGAATTCTCACTTAGTGACATAAAATTAGTCTCAATTCTGGTTGTAAGTCGAGGATTACCTATGCTTCTCAATGCCTGAAGGGGTAAATCGGCCACAATTTCATTTGGGCTAATCGGGATCCACCCCAAAGGCAACTCGTACCAAAATTATATTTCAAGTCACTCACCTGATGCTGTTCGGTTTGCGTTTCTGCCACATTTTTCTGCAAAACAGAATCAAGAATTCAGAGACGATGTTCCCACTTAAGAGTTTCCTCATTTTCCCCTCGACTTTTGGTAGAAGTTCAGAGCTTCAGCGCTTCACCCTGCAGCACCCAGAGCTGGACTGGGAAATTGGAAAACCCTCCTGGAAGAAGGGAATGTCCCCCCAAATGCAGGGATGTGAGCAGTGGTGGGATTCAATTTTTTTAAACTATCGGTTCTGTGGGCGTGGCTTGGTGGGCGTGGCTTGGTGGGCATGGCAGGGGAAGAATACTACAAAATTTCCATTCCTGTTGTGGTTTACCGGCAGCAGGTGCGGACGGCTGAGGTCTCAGAGAACGAGGACTCAGATGAGGGCCCTGCATGTGAGGCAGGGATGGGACCAGGACCATCAGGGAGTGGAATGCTGCCTTCTGAGATTGTGGAGGCTGGCAGCAGTGATGAAGAGGTCCCCAAGGAGCCTGTGCCCAGTGTGCATGCGCGCAGGGCTGCTTGAAGGAAAGACCATCTGCAGCAGCACGGGAGACTCGGGAGTAAGGCTGCAAGGTAATGGCCCCTCCTTTAAGAGATAAAAGCCAGCTGAGAAACCAGAGTTCTTTGCAGGAAGCAAAAATGTTTTTGCACTGAAGCCTTGCGGACGTTCAGAATATCTTGGTTGGTGTTTGGAGACTTTTTGTCTTTGAAATATTTCTTAGTAACTTCATCTAGTGTTCTTGGCAGCCTTGCACCACCTTGGCAAGGCTCGTGCTTATCAGAGACAATTAATCTGAAACAGCCTTTTAACCGTGAAAGAACGGAATTTGTAAAGAATCATTAAAAGGTTTTGCTATTACTTCTGTTTCGTGTTTGTTTCCTTGGAACAAGATTTGGATCAGAACAATTATCTCCCAACTCCTGGGGAAAGTTACTGCAAAATCCCATTCCCTCCCCACCCCACTAACCTGCTTTCCAGCTCCATTCTCCTGTGCAGGGCAACCAAAGAAGACCCAACCGATCAGCTGGGACTCAATGGGAGGCAGAAAATAGATGGGGGTGGGGCCAGTCAGAGGTGGGATTTGCCGATTTTCCAAACTACTCAAAATTTCCGCTACCGGTTCTCCAGAATACCACCTCTGGGTATGAGCATGTCATTAGCAAACTTGGCTGATTTAAAGAACCTTGGCTTAATGTTGATTAATTCTTGGACTTCCCGAGCTCACTTACAGCCCCTAGACTTCTTGATGGTCTCTCACCCCGACACTAAACAAGCCCAGTTCTTCTTTGTTTCTTGAAGCCTGCAAAGATTAGCTTGGTGGTGCTAAGTTGAGAAACACTGAGGTTAATTTGCTTTTGAGCATGTGGGCTAAACTTGTTCGTTTTGGTGTACCAGCTCTAAAATTGTACACCAAAATGAACGAGTGTAGCCAATACGCTCAAAAGCAAACCAACCTCAGTAGTACGGCTTGGAGCAGTGTTTCTCAACCTGTGTTCTGACCCAAACCTTGTTCCAAGGAAGCAAACACAAAACAGAAGTAACAGCAAAGCCTTTTAATGATTCTTTACAAATTCTGTTCCTTCATGGTTAAAAGGCTGTTTCAAACTAATTGTCTCTGATAAGCACGAGCCTTGCCAAGGTGGTGCAAGGCTGCCAAGAACACGAGATAAAGTTACTAAGAAATATTTCAAACATAAAGAGTCTCCAAACACCAACCAAGATATTCTGAATGTCCACAAGACTTGAGTGCAAAAACTTCTTTGCTTCCTGCAAAGAACTCCGGTTTCTCAGCTGGCTTTTATCTCTTAAGGGAGGGGCCATTACTTTGCAACCTTACTCCCGAATCACCCATGCTGCTGCAGCTGCTCTTTCCTTTGAGCAGTCCTGCGCGCACGTGCACTGGGCACAGGCTCCTCGGGGACCTCTTCATCACTGCTGCCAGCCTCCTCAATCTCCGTAGGCAGCATTCCACTCTCTGGCCCTGGCCCCATCCCTGCATCACACACAGACCCCTCAGTTGAGTCCTCGCTGTCCGAGACCTCAGCTCTCTGCACCTGCTTCCGGCGAACCACAACAACCTGGCTGGAGAATTCTGGGCGTTGAAGTCCACATATCTTCAAGTTGACATGGTTGAGAAACAACTACTTTAGGCTATTATGTAGACCATGTCTCCAGGATCTTCAGGATGTTTGGAGGCCATGTTCAGATCAGGAAGCTCGTGGGAAATATCAAGTTTGGTGGGATGTGCAGCAGGGGTGGGCTTCAAAAATTTCAGCGAATGGTTCTGCCCAGTTGCTAGGTGGATGTGGCCATGGTGGGCGTGGCCTAGTCTGCATCCTCCACCACGGCCGGGGGGGGGGGACGTTTTTGCCCTCTCTGGGCTCTGGAGGCTTCCTTTGAGCCTCTGGGAAGGCAAAAATGGCCTCCCCCCAAACTGTGGAAGCCCTCTGGAGGCCGGAAACGAGTCCATTTCTGACCTTCTGAAGCTTCTGGGAGGCATGTTTTTCACCCTCCCTGAGTCTCCACGTGGGCCCTGTACTTACCTGGCATCCAAAACGGGCCGGGGAGGGAAGGGGTGGGCGGGGCCAGCCAGGAGTGGGATTTACGGGTTCGCTGAACTGCGAAGACTCTTAGCTAAGAGGATCGTGTGAACCCATAGCAACCCATCCCTGATGTGGAGATTGGCAGCACCTCTCACGTTCTATGAAGGACACGCCCTGTGCCCACCCAAGAGATACTTACTGACGTAGGCAGTCACTCCAACAGCAACGAAGACTGTGGCCACCACAACCCCAATGACTCCGGCCACGAGCCCCATGTTGGGCACAAAGGCTGTGTTAGAAAAAAGGATACAATGACTAGAGGTGTCCTGAGATTATGCTTCCCTCTAATGTCCCAATTTTAGCGCGAGGGCAGCCAAGACTGAGTCAACTCAGCCATGGTGCTCTAAACCAGTGGTGCCCAACCTTTCTGGCTTTGCAGACTGGCAGGGAGGGGGGAGAGGGATAGTGCTGCACGAGTGCAATGCATGCAGCTCCATGTGCACCAATGGTGGGCATGTGCTCGTGCAAATGGAGCTGTGAATGCACACGTACTCATAAGCTTCCTAACAGACAGGAAGCAGCAGATGAAGCTAGGCGGAATCACATCCGATACCTGTACAATCAGCACAGCCCCCCCCTCAAGGCTGTGTGCTATCTCCACTTCTCTTCTCCCTATATACCAATGACTGCATCTCAAACGATCCATCTGTTAAAATACTGAAGTTTGCTGATGACACAACAGTGATTGATCTCATTCGAGACAACGACGAATTCGCATACAGACCCCTCACATCCCAGACATAAACTGTTTCAACTCCTTTCCTCAAAATGACACTATAGAGCACTGCACACCAGAACAACTAGATATAAGGACAATTTTTTCCCCAAAAGCCATCACTCTGCTAAACAAATAATTCCCTCAACATTGTTCAATTATTTACAATAGTACTCCACTGTTATTACTATTAATTTTTTCATCACTCCTTATCACCCAATCCCTTCCCACTTGTGACTGTATGACTGTAACTTTGTTGCTTGTATTCTTACGATTTATATGGACTGTTTCCTAGTATGATCTGATTGCTTATTGTACCCTATGACTATATTCTATATACTATATACCCTATGACTATTATTAAGTATTGCACCTTGTGATTCTTGACTCTTGATAAATGTATCTTTTCTTTTATGTACGCTATAGAGCACTGCACACCAGAACAACTAGACACAAGAACAGTTTTTTCCTCGAAAGCCATCACACTGCTAAACAAATAATTCCCTCAACACTGTTCAACTATTTACAAAGTGTACACTACTATTATTGTTAATCTTCTCATCACTACTTATCACTCATCCCCTCCCACTTGTGATTGTAGGACTGTAATTTTGTTGCTTGTATCCTTACAATTTATATTGACTGTTTCTTAGTATGATTTGATTGCTGATTGTACCCTATGACTATCATTATGATTCTTGATCCTTAATGAATGTACCTTTTCTGTATGTATACTGAGAGTATTTACACCAAGACAAATTCCTTGTGTGTCCAATCACACTTGGCCAATAAAGTATTCTATTCTATTCTATTCTATTCTATTCTATTCTATTCTATTCTATTCTATTCTATTCTATTCTATTCTGAGAATATTTACACCAAAACAAATTCCTTGTGTGTCCAATCACACTTGGCCAATAGAAAGAATTCTATTCTATTCTATTCTATTCTATTCTATTCTATTCTATTCTATTCTATTCTAATCCGCCACCTCCGTGGCTCAGTTCTAAACAGACCAGGGACCCCTGCTCTAAAATATTCTTAATAGCAGGGACAGAACCTCTGATCCCGGGTGATGATCGATTTGTTTGAAAGAGCTAAACAGCCATCTTTTTGAGATGGTTTAACTTGGATGCCTGCACTGAGCAAGGGTGGACTGAATGGCTTCAAGGGACCCTTCCAACTCTAGAATTTTGACATGCAACAGAAAATATATCTTCTTTTCCACACCATAACCCCATGGCTCCTTACACACCCACACATATTCTTTCTTCTGCCATCCCATAGGAGCCAAACTTTACACAACCAACCTTAAAACGTTCCCTTTTTCCAGAAGGCCTCAATTTAACCCACCAGCTCCGATTTCCACAAACGTCTGAGTTGCCAAACACACTGAGCTAGTTCAAGGATTCATCTGGACTTAGGTTAGGTCTCTTAGGGCCTGTGGCATGTTGAGTGAAGCCAACCTTTGACCAAATTTATGGTGAAGGGGATGCCGTGGCTCGGTGGCTAAGATGCTGAGCTTGTCGATCAGAAAGGTCGGCAGATCGGCAGTTCGAATCCCTAGCACCGCATAACCGAGTGAGCTCCCGTTACTTGTCCCAGCTTCTGCCAACCTAGCAGTTCGAAAGCATGTAAAAAATGCAAGTAGAAAAATAGGGACCATTTTGGTGGGAAAGTAACAGCGTTCCGTGCGCCTTCAGTGTTTAGTCATGCCGGCCACATGACCACGGAGACGTCTTCGGACAGCGCTGGCTCTTTGGCTTTGTAACGGAGATGAGCACCGCCCCCTAGAGCCGGAAATGACTAACATGTCTGTGCGAGGGGAACCTTTCAGTGGTGGGATTCAAATCTTTTTACTACCGGTTCTGTAGGCGTGGCTTGGTGGGTGTGGCAGGGGAAGGATACTGTAAAATACCAAAGGTGGTATTTGCCAGTTCTCTGAACTACTCAAAATTTCCACTACCGGTTCTCCAGAACTGGTCAGAACCTGCTGAATGCCACCACTGAGACCTTTACCTTTATGGTCATTGCTGTCAGGATTCCAGCGATCGCCCTAATTAAATCATGAGCCTTGAGCCAAACTTCAAACAGCTTCAAAGAATTCATGAGGAGCGACATATTGGCATGACCTGGAAGTAGCCGATTGTGCGACAGGTAATTCACTGTCACCCTTGACCCTGGTTTTCCCCAACCGCCCTCTGGGTGTATCATAATTCATATTCTCCAATGAAACACGTCCCTAGCCAAGAGTCATCTATCATGTTCTCCGATTGGAGTTTTGCACGGCAGAAACTCCAGTCAGTTAGTATAATCTTTGCAAGGTATGCACGGATGCACTTTCGCTTCCAAATTGCTGCACTGTTCTTTCAAACTTCTCCCCCCCACACCTTCCTTTCTGTTGGCAACTATAAAATGGGTGTAGAAAATGTTTTATGAGTTGACAATTGCCTTGGGTAAACCCAGTAAATTAGGGAACTCCATCACCACATTCATTAGGTTGTATGATCACAGGAGCCTCTGTGGCGCAGTGCTTAGAGTGCAGTACTGCAGGCTACTTCTGCTGACTGCCGGCTGCCTACAATTTGGCAGTTCAAATCTCACCAGGCTCAAGGTTGATTCCATCCTTCCAGGGTGAGTCAAAGGAGGACCCAAATTGTTGGGGGCTCTGTAAACCGCTTAAAGGGGGCTGTAAAGCACTATAAAGTGGTACATAAGTCTAAGTGCTATTGCTATTGCTATGGGAGGTGGTGACACCCTCTTCCCCCCTTTCTCTTACCAGGTTCCTCCCAGGCCAAGATCAGAGGCTCTGGCAGCCCGGCGTGGTCCACATAGCACCGATAGCGGTCTCTCTCGTTCGGGTCAACCTCGATGCTCAGCCAGGCATGGTAGGTCCCATCTGAGTTTGGAAGAACACCACCCCGGAAGGTGTCCTGCTCCCAGACTTCTCCATCCTTCCTCCAGGTGGCATCCATCTCTTTGGGATAAAAGCCGTAGACTCGGCAGACGAGGGTCTCCATACCGTTGTACTGGATCCTGCGAGATACTTTCACCACTGGGGGCTCTGTAGAGAACACAACACTTGTGTTGTTCTGACCCAACTCCCCAAACCATTTTATGCCCAAAGCTAGGGTGGCCATGACTCTTCCATCCCAAGGATCAGCCTATAGATATCCACTGCTCTCCTCTCCTCTGCCTTCCGTGCATCTGAACCCAGCTGTTCCTCCTCTTCCTCATCAGGCCACCTCCAGAATTCGGGGCTGTTGACTCTCCACCTGAGGACTGACAAACAGCCCGGCTGGCGGCCCCGAGGATGTGGGCCTTCTCTGTGGGAGCACCCTCCCTCTGGAATGAATTACCCCCGGAGATGAGAACTATCCCTGACCTACAAACCTTCCAGCGTGCATTGAAGACCCACCTTATCCACCAAGCCGGTCTGGCCTAGAGTTACTTGTAGGATTTTAATTGGTTTTAATGGTTGTAGCTTTTTAAATTTTCCTGGTTAGTTTTTAATCTTTATTTTATTCCAGCCACTAATTTAATCCATTTTAATTCTATTTTAAAAATTGTATTTGTAACTGTGCTGTTTTTACTTGGCTGTACACCGCCCCGAGTCCCGTCGGGAGAGGGGGCGGTATATAAAATCAATCAATCAATCAATCAATAAACACTCTCCCTCTCTCTCTCCCTCCTTCCCTCTCTCAGATAACAGATAATCAGAGTTGGAAGGGACCTTGTAGGTCATCTAGTCCAACCCCCCAACCAAGCGGGAAACCCTACACCATTTCTGACAAATGGCAGTCCAATCTCTTCTTGAAAGTTTCCAGTTATGAAGCTCCCACAACTTCTGATGGCAAGCCGTTCTATGGATTGATAGTTCTGTCAGAAAATGTCTCCTTATTTCCAGGTTGAATCTCTCCTTGATCAGTTTTAATTCATTTTAATCCTTGTCTGGCCTTTGGGTGCTTTAGAACAGGGGTCTCCTACCTTAGCAAAGACTTGTGGACTTCAACTCCCAGAGTTTCTCAGCCAGCTGGCTGAGGAATTCTGGGAGTTGAAGTCCATAAGTCTTAAAGTTGCTAAGGTTCGAGACTCCTGCTTTAGAAAATAGCTTGACCCCTTCCTCTCTGTGGCAGCCCCTCAAATATTGGAAGACTGTTATCATGTCCCCAGTGGTCCTTCTCTTCACTAGACTACCCATGCCCAGTTCCTGTAACCATTCTTCATATGTTTTAGTCTCCAGTCCCCTAATCATCCTGGTTGCTCTTCTCTGCACTTTTTCTAGAGTCTCCACATCTTTTTTATAGTGTGGTGACCAAAACTGAATGCAGTACTCTAGGTGTGGTCTTACTAAGGCTTTATAGAGTGGTATTAGTACCTCCCTTGATCTTGATTGTATCCCTCTGTTAATGCAACTTCGGATTGCATTAGCTTTTTTTGGCTGCTGCTGCACACTGTTAGCTCATGTTTAATTGGTTGCCCACTCCAAGATCCTTCTCACAGTTACTGCTATTAAGCTTTGGTTTCACCCAGTCTATATGTATACTTTTGGTTTTTCTTGCCTAAGTGTAAGATGTTATTTTTCTCTACATTGAATTTCACTTTGTTAAATACTTGTGTAGCATGGAGACTTTGCACCACAGATCCAGCGCTCTCCTGCGACATCACCAACCCTTGTCCCCCTCCTTCCTTCCTTCCTTCCTTCCTTACCTTTCCTCAGCAGGTAATCCTTTCCATACACCATGCATTTCTGAAGCAGCTCGATACATTCCTTCTCCAAAAAGTTATTCCTGCTCTGGGCGATAAAAGGCTCAGCTTCCCACCTCCTCTTGGTCACCTGAGCACGGACATCGACCGCTGTCCAGGTGAGGGTCTTCTGATCCAAGCTGATGAAGTCCTCTCCATCGTAGCCGTACTGGTAGACCCCGCTCTTGTGGCCATCTTTGCTCAGATCGCAGCCGATCACGCGCTGCCAGCTGTGAAACCCTGCCAGGAAGATGGAAACGGAGCAGAAGGATAACCCTCCAGTGAGAATCAGCTCCATTTCTCTATTCTTGTCCTCCTTTTTGGTTTCTTCTCCCACTTGGGTAGTTGAAAATTGAGATTCATCAGGAGGCAGTTTGATAAACTTCCAGCTGCATGCCACAATGGGCAGATCCAACTCAAACGTAAAAGAGAACCTGACCTGGGGCGCTCACAATGCAGCACTGGTCAAAAGGGCCCAGCAGAGATTATACTACCTGAGACTTCTCAGGAAACAACAATTGAATGAAAAACTGCTGGTGACCTTCTACCGCTGCACCATAGAGAGTATCTTAATTTACTGCACCTGTGTATGGTTTCCCAATTGCACAGTGGCAGATAGGACAGCATTCCAGAGAGTTAACATCGTTGCCCAGAGGATCACTGGTTGCCCTCTCCCCTCTTTGGAAGAGCTTTATAAGCTCCCGCTGCCTTAAGAAAGTTCAAAACATTCTCAAAGATCCATCTCATCCTGGGAACCCCCTTTTTTTTTTAACAATTACCATCTGGCAGACGGTACAGGATAATAAAAGCAAGGACAAATAGGCTGAAAAACAGCTTCTATCCCAGGGCAGTAGCTCTTTTGAATTCTGCTGTATAGTGCAGTGTTGATGCGGTGTCAGGGGTTTTCGGTTCAATGTGTGGAGTGTGAAGGATGTGTGTTTGTGTTTATTTTCATGGTCATGATGTGCACTGAAAATGGTGTTTGATTTCGTTCCACGAGGTGCAATGACAATAAAGTAAACTGAATGGAAACTAAACATATCAGACAGAATCTCCAAGCTAGGAACCCCTTTTTGGTTTAGGACAGAGTTCAATTTTTTCAGGTTGGTGGCCCAAAGTGGGAGGAGGGTGGGAGTAAAGGGGATGCTTTTTTGGGAGGGGTAGGCGCATGCGTGCCCACGTATACAAACAATGGTCGTAAGCGTGAAGAACAGTCATAATTCACTTTTTTTCAGTGTTATTGTAACTTTGAATAGTCACTAAATGAACTGTTATAAGTTGAGGATTAATCTGTCAGGATTCCGGCAGTCATTTAAATCATGAGTCTTCAGCCAAACTTCCAAAACTTCAAAAAGGATTTATTGGCAGTTAACATATCCGGCACTGCCTGGGTGTAGCCAACACATCATTCATTGTCACCCTTGACCCCCATCTCCTGGGTGTATCATAATTCATATTCTCCAATGGGACACGTCCATAGCCCAGAATCGTCAATTCATGCTCTCCAGTTAGAATTTTGTGCAACAGAAACCTCAGTCACCTAGTTTCTATCTTTGAAAACATTTATGGAATGCAGTTTCGGTTTACAAGCAGCTGCACTGCTCCCTCCCTCCCTTTCTGTTGGCAACTCTAAAAAGACCATAGAAATATTTTATGAGTTAACACTACCTGTATAGGTAAAACGTCCATTATTATTTGTTTCAGAAAGCTGTTGTTTAGATTTATTGATTTTTCAACAAACCCACTGTTCTCCTTTATTTTGGCCATCTAACTTTCATCGTACACTTAATGTGTGGTCTTCTACATTTATGTGAAAAGGATGAACATATAAAATTAAAAAAATAAGTGTATATAAAACCAGGCTGGTCAGATGTTCCATCTTTTGTACTCTGCTCTACAGAGTGGAGAGTTGGTCTCTGAGAGAAAGCCACTTGAAGAGACTAGAAGCATTTGAAATGTGGATTTACAGGCGGTTGTTACGTATAAGCCGGGTTGACAAGATCAGAAATGAGGAGGTGTGAAGCCGCCTGGGAAAGCCAAGGGAAGTTGTGATGACAAAAACAACAAAGTCACAAAAGTAGGTAAAGTCCCTTTAATGCCTCCAACTTGGCCTCCAACGTCCAGTTATCTTCGGCTGGAGAAAAAAAACTCTCCCAAGAACCGTTTTTAAAGGAAAGAAATTCAGTCCGAACCCAAAGTACATATAAATTATAAATAAAAACCAACACAAACCAAAGCTGCAACAATTAACGAGACAGGGCAGGATAAGGAATTGCAGACTTCAAAAGATAACGAAACACACACAGTTGGGAGGACGCCAGAACCCAGATAAGCCTCGACAAACAAAGATAACTCATGGTTTGCTTCCAACAGTCGGCTGTGTGCAAACTTCCCTTTTTAAACACTGTGTTCCCAGTTGCAGCTAATGAAGGGGATCAGGGCCCTTTCCTCCCCTATAAAACACACAACTCATGTTGCTCCCTTATCTGTTCCTCCCTGCGTGCCCTAGGATGAAGAGGGGATGGCCCTGGGTCTTTCTCTGAATGCCCAGCTGGACTGCGCCCTTCCCCAGTTTTCTCCACAGCCACTGGAGCCACACTCCAACTCCCTGTCAGCTGTTCCACCTCTCCATCAGAATCAAATTCCCACAGGGGCATGACACCCATATTCTTGGCTAGCATTTCCTAACTGGTTCAGATCAGTGGTGGGTTCAAAATTTTCTAATACCAGTTCTGCAGGCGTTGCTTGGTGGGTGTGGCAGGGGAAGGTTACTGCAAAATCCCCATTCCCTCCCCACCCCACTAGCCTGCTTTCCAGCTCCATTCTCCTGTGCAGGGCAACCAAAGAAGACTCAGCCGATCAGCTGGGACTCAGGAGGCAGAGCATAGATGGGAGCAGGGCCAGTCAAAGGTGGGATTTGCCGGTTCTCCTAACTACTCAAAATGTCTGCTAGATTTACTCCAGAACTGGTCAGAACCTGCTGAATACCCACCTCTGGTTCAGATTCTTCCTAAAGAGAAATGGTCCTCTATGGAGGCCAAAATCCATGGCTCCCAGCCCTCCCCATCCAATGTCTTACCTCTGCTGGAGTTGTGGTAACTGTGTAAGATGGCGAGGTCAGTTCTGAATCGCCGCTCCGTGGTGCTCACTCTCCGTGATGTCAAATCCCAGAAATGAGAGTCCTCCTCCTCCTTCATGTTATGAAGCCAGACCATTTGAGGTAACATTCTTCTGGTATGGGAGTCAAAATATGCAGCTTGCTGATCGTCCACATACGCCACCACAATGTAGTGTGACACATCCTGGCTGGAGCCCATGACCAGCGTGTAGAAAATGCGCAATGAATGGGAGCCTGAAAAGAGCCAGGAAGGGGGGAGGAAATGGGGCAAAGGAAATTGGGGAAAGGTGTGTCCAAAGGTATACTCTTTTAACCACCCCCCTGCCCCTTTTTTATTTGGAACCAGCCCCCTTTTTCGAGAAAGCCTCAATACAGCTAATCCTCAACTTTTGACAGTTCAGTACAAGAGCTGCGGTGGCGCAATGGTTAGAAGGCAGTACTGCAGGCTACTTCTGCTGACTGCTAGCAGTTCAATTCTGACCAGCTCAAGGTCAATTCAGCCTTCCATCCTTCTGAGGTAGGTAAAAGGAGGACCCAGATTGTTGGGGGCAAGAGGCTGACTTTGTAAATCACTTAGAGAGGGCTGTAAAGCACTGTGAAGTGGTATATAAGTCTAAGCTGCTATTGAGATAGAGATAGAGACAGAGATAGGTAGGTAGATGATAGATGATAGACAGATAGATGATAGATGTTAAATGATAGATGATAGATGATATAGATAGATGATAGATGATAATGATAGGTGATTGATAGATGATAGATGATAGCTATATGATAGCTAGATAGATGATAGACAAACGATAGATGATCAATAGATGATAGATGATAGATAGATGACAGATGATATAGATAATAATGATAGATAGATAATTGATAGATGATAGATGATAGCTAGCTAGATGATAGATAGACGTTAGATGATAGATAGATGATATAAATAGATGATAGATGGATAGACAGACAGACAGACAACCATGGTGGCACAGTGGTTAGAATGCAATATTGCAGGCTAACTCTGCCGATTGCTAGTAGGAAAGGCAACCTGCAGTGATGGTCCAAAAGGAGGATCGACTAGATGCCTTCTACTATCCTTTCAATTCTACCTCAGGAGGTATAAAACCGTGTCTATAGCCTACCGCGTATTTAACAACGTGTATTTATTTATTTATTTATTTATTTATTTCAAACGGGTAAAATGGGCTTCAACCTGTCCCCCTCCCAAACCGGGCGAAGCCTCTGGGTTTCGCTGCCACAGGAAAAACCAGGTTGCCCGCCTCAAGGTCTCCTTAGCCGCCACCCCCTCCCCCGCCCCTTCCGGCCAACTTACTCACCTGCCCATCCTCCCCGGAGCAAGAGGACGGCCGCCGTGGACAGAAGCCCCAAGCCCGCCACCGGGAGCCCCATCCGGATCCAGTCCCCGATCGGCTTGCCGGCGAAGGATCGGGACGAGGCTGCGGCCAAGGAGAAAGTTTGTGAAAAGTGGGCCGGAGGAACTGAAGGCTGGAAAGTGAAAGTGGGAGAATATCGGCTCCCTTTATGGAGAAGGAAGGGAGGCCCCTAAGAGAGGCAGGAAAGGGAAGGAGCCGGGGCGAAAGGGGGCTTCGTGGGGAAAAATATCTGCCCGGCCCACCCCGAGCGCGGAGAGGGGGACGCGGCCCCTTTAAGATAGAGGGCGAGGCATCGTGGGAACTGCTCGCGTTGGTTGCGGAGCGGGTCAGCTCGGCGTCCCTGGTTCCCCAAGAGGAAACTTTCCTGCCCCCTTCACGGGTGGATGATCCTACGCCAACCTAGCGCCCTGCGGGGGACTACAATCCCCATTTCCCCTTACGGCCTGAGACAAGATGGGCCTTGTCTCTAGCCGCCCGATTGTCACCAGTGGTCTGGAGCCGGCCGTTCTTTAAACCGATTAAAAAACAAAACCCTTCCCTTTCTCACCAGCCCTTCCTTCCTGTCTTCTCCACCTTTGTCGCTGCTTAGCCCACCAGCTGAACTCCGCGCCAAAGGCAAGGCTTAAAAAAAGAAACCAAAACGCGGCGCGTTGTGGGTTTGAACCGTTGCTGAACCTCAGTGTCAATGTGCGCCGTCTTTTGCAAATCTGCTCAGGCCCCCTTCGAAGAGCCTTTGCAATCGGAGTGGGAGAAAAGCAGGGAAGGAAGTGAGGAAGAGGAGGAGGGAGTAAGGACTATCCTGGGTTGGCTTCCCCCTTTCTCAAACTTCTCCTTGCGCAGCTCCGCCTCTTCTGCTTTACTGAGACTTTGGTATGATTATTGTTGTGGTGGTGGTGGTTATTGTTGTTATTGTTACTGTTATTATCATTATCATTATTGTTATCAATTATACTACAAAAATGACAATAAACATTGTGCTCTGCTCTAAAGTGAAAGAGAAACTAGCTTGCTTGCCTGCTGAACTGAAGTGAAACTGGTGTGTGTTTCTGAGCTCCTGAGTTGCTGTTCTACTCTGAACCTGTAACATATCTGCTTCTGAGTTTGCTCCATGTTGGAGAAATATACAACTGGTATTGTAAAATTTACTTTGTGTTTATAAAGAAGTTAAATGAAGCCTCAGCCATCTGTGTTTACTTTTCTGGCACTGAAATTACACTGCAATACTCTGAATATTAATCTTCTCATCACTCATCACCCATCCCCTTCCACTTGTGACTGTATGACTGTAACTTTGTTTTTTATTGACTGTTTTTTATTGACTGTTTTACTGACTGTTTCCTAGTATGATTTGAATTCTTATTCGTACCCTATGACTATCATTAAGTGTTGTACCTTATGATTCAAGATAAATGTATCTTTTCTTTTCATGTACATTGAGAGCATATGCACCAAGACAAATTCCTTGTGTGTCTAATCACACTTGGCCAATCATTCATTTATTCATTCATTCATTCATGACCAACTTGCCATGTAGCCAACTCACCATGGCCAACTCACTGTAGGACAACTTGCCTTTCTTTAATGATTCTATTCCACCATTTCTTTGATGTTAGCCTAACTCTTGTCGCACAGTGAGTTGTCCTGAGGCGAGTTAGCTGTGGTAAGTTTGCCATGGTGAATTGGCATAGACACCCCCACCCCCACCGGAGAAACCTGGCCTTTGGTTGCAGGTGATGAACATCAGGTCGGTTGACAACAAGGAGGTTTTTAAGAAGAGACTGGACAATCACTTGTTTGAAATGACCTCCTGCTTGAGCAGGGGGTGGACTAGAACAGGGGTCGCCAACCTTTTGGATCTTAGGGACCACCAAACTCATATTTTTTTTCCTGTCTGTCTCATGTACACAGGTGGATTTATGGCTGTGCAGATGCAGATAGACAATTCCACAAAACATCCATAACAAAGTACATTTATTGATACATCAGGTATCTTCAAGACTCACTCACATTTGTGACGAAGCTCCTCTATAATAACCAATCCTTTGTATAACAGCATGCGGGTAAAAAATGGTTCCTTTCCCAACCCATCACGTAGCGATCAGTCCATGAGTGCAGGCAAGAATGGAGGGCAACCTCTTTCAACCCCTCGAGGGTCAATTTAGTGGCCAATCAGGATTACAGATGTGGCCATGTGACATGAACTACATTTCCCAGGATACCTTTAACTACATTTCCCATGATGCATTCCCTTAAGGGGACAGTAATTAACCAATTCCCATAGAGTGGCTGGGACAGCACACTTTTAAATCCCAAGGACCACTAATACGAATTTTTTTAAAAAGCTAATATATTTAATATAACTTTTTTATGTTAAATATAAATTATATATATATATGTATATACATACATACATACATATACTTACATACATACATATATATATATAAATCTACGAAAATGTATATATATATATACATACACACCACATATGTACATGATACATACACACACACACACATATATTTAATTATAACAAAAATGTAAATGCTTAATGATAACAAAATAAAACGTTCCGGGCTGGAAGCCTCCCCCCACCTGCACCTTCCAAAGAGACAGAAGAGCGGGAGGGGTGTGTGTTTGTGTGTGTGTGTGTGTTGAGGGGCCTTGGGGCAACTGTGGCTGGGAGAAGCAGAGGCAGAAAGGGGGCTTTGCCCTCCTTAGGGGGCAGCATCCTTTGGCTGCCACTCCAGGGGCTTCTCAGCAGGCATCTGCCTGCAGAAGGACTGCCGCTCTCGGTGATTAATTGGGGGAGGGGAAGGGGAGAAAGTGGGGGCTCCTTTCAGATCCCGGGTGGAGGATTGAGAGGCTCAGATCTGAAGCTGGGGGTGGGGAGCTCTCCACTCTCCCACCCCTTGCTGCCTCTCCCAACATTGAAGCCTTGGAAATGCAGGCAAATCCGCCACAGCGATAGCGCCCTGAGTTGCTTGCTTCTCCACTGCTGCCTCCTCCTCCTCCTCCAGCACCACTTCCTTCTCTGGGTAGGGCGATTCTTAACTAACCGAGCGTGCTAAGGCAACTCTGGATGCTACCGCTGCGGCGGCTTTGCCTGCGTCTCCGAGGCTTCGATGTTGGGAGAGGCAGCGAGGGGTGGGAGAGTGGAGAGCTGCGCATGGCTCTGTCTCCCTTTCCTTTCCTGCCTGCACGTGGGCAAGGGGGGAGGGAAGAGAGAGAGCCGGGAGCAGTTCAAAGCTAGAGAACTAATGGGGAAGAGCTGACAGCGGGCACTGGGGGAGGGGACTGCTGTTGCCGCCACCGCCGGGTGTAGGAGCTGATTGGCGTGTGCATCTCAGGGGCCTGACTCCGGGGTCCCTCGGAGAGCTGGGAGGCACAAGAACTGCATGGCCCAGATTAATTCCTTTTGGGGGCCATTTCTTCTGCGGCCCACCAAAATTTTTCCATGGCCCACCGCTTTGGTGACCGCTGGACTAGAAGACCTCCAAGGTCCCCTTCCAGCTTTATTCTGATTCTGAAGTTCAAGCTACACATCAGATCCTTCAGCAACTACATAGTGCTTCACAGCAAGTCCTCAGTGGAGATCCCCTTTGCTCTCTTTTGACCTGCCAAGTGGACCTCACGAGATAGGAAGGGGTGAGAGAAAAAGTATGTGAACTTCAATAATCAAAGCGGTAGTTGTAGTAAGCGGACGACTCAACCGCTAGGATCTTTTGGTCAATCTTTCACCTAAGCGTATAGACTGCTTTAATTGTAGATTAGTTCTAAACTGCATACACTTCAGTTCTGTGGGGGAAAAGAAGAGAAAAAGATTAAAACAATCAATAATGGGATGGGGGAGGGAGGAATACTAAAGCATGATCGTTTGTGCCACGCAGAGTTGCTTTCAGCGGGATGGATGACTATAGACATTTGAGCAATGAATGAATGAATGAACGAACAGTGAGATGGGTTATAGACATTTGATGAATGGATGGAAAGGAGGGAGGGAGGGAGGGAGGGAGGAAGGAAAGGAAGGAAGGAAGGAATACAATAGCACTTCAGGGGTGCTTTACAACCCTCTCTAAGCGGTTTACAGAGTCAGCCTATCGCCCCCAACAATCAGGGTCCTCATTTTACAGAAGGCAGAGTCAACCTTGAGTCTGGTGAGAATCAAACTGCCAAACTGCAGGCTGCCGGCAGTCAGGAGTAGCCTGCAGTGCTGCATTCTAACCACTGTGCCACCACGGCTCAAGGAAGGAAGGGAGGGAGGGAGGGAGGGAGGAATAGCAATAGCACTTGGACTTACATCCTGCTTCACGGTGCTTTACAGCCTTCTCTAAGCGGTTTTACAGAGTCAGCCTATTGCCGCCAACAATCTGGGTCCTCATTTTACCAACCTTGGAAGGATGGAAGGCTGAGTCAACCTTAAGTCTGGTGGGATTCGAACTGACAAACTGCAGGTAGCCGGCAGTCACCAGAAGTAGCCTGCAGTGCTGCATTCTAACCACTGCGCCACCATGGCTCAAGGAAGGGAAGCGAAGGGAAGGGAAGGGAAAGGAAAGGAAAGAAGGAAAGGGAAGGGAAGGAAAGGGAAAGGAAAGGAAAGGAAAAAGGAAAGGAAAAAGGAAAGGAAAGAAGGAAAGGAAAGGAAAGGAAAGGGAAGGAAAGGAAGGGAAAGGAAGGAAGGGAAAGGAAAGGAAAGGAAGGGAAAGGAAAGGAAAGGAAAGGAAGGGAAAGGAAAGGAAAGGAAGGAAAGGAAAGGAAGGAAAGGAAAGGAAGGGAAAGGAAAGGAAAGGAAGGAAAGGAAAGGAAGGAAAGGAAAAAAAGGAAAAGGAAAGGGACATTTTGTTGCAGAGCTGGACATATTATTTTTCCTCTCTGATGCAAGGCATATGATCTTACAACCCTGCATGATCTACTTACCATTTGAAGAATTTCGAAATCCTGGCTGGTGGCTGTAACAGAGAAAGATGAAAAAAGTCAAGATTTAGGGCACAGTGGAGTGTCCTCTTTAGGCAGACAATATAGTGTGAGTGGGTCACACTCACACAAGAAACAAAAAGCAAAAACTCCTGGACATGCCCCACATGCACACTTTTTTCCCCAAGACAACAAGAGAGTTTTCTTTTGCCATCAGTCACCACAAATCAATCATCAGATAGAACTGGGTTTTTCAAAACATGTACTGCAAGAATTTAGTGAGCATGTTCTGTTCTGTGCTGTTCTGTGCTTCTATTTTCTATTCCATTCCATTCCATTTATATACATTTTATACCATTGCTTCTGTTCTGTTCCATTCCATTCCATTCTATTATTGTTATATATAATTTATATTCCATTGCTTCTATTCTATTCTATTCTATTCTATTCTATTCTATTCTATTCTATTCTATTCTATTCTATTCTATCCATTCCTATTCTAATTCATTCTATTTCTCATTCCATAAATTCTAAATTACATTCTGTTCATTCCATTCCATTCCATATTTCCTATTCTATTCTATTCCATTCCATTCCATTCTATTCTCTATTCTAAATTCACTTCAGTTCTATTCCATTCCATTCCAGGTTGTATTCTAAATTCTATTTCTATTTCTATTAGCACGCACCATGACTCTCATTTTGATCACGCTGGCCCTGTCTCCCATTGAGTCATCCTGCCTCAGTGCTCCTTCTTTCCCCGTTCCCTGAACAAGCTCTTACGGAAGGTTTCAGGGGTTATTATAACGCACAGTTAACGATTAATTTCATTTAGTGTCACTGTTCTATCTTTAGAGCTTTGCCTCTTCAACAGGGGAGTCAAGTCGCTTGGCAAATGACTCATAGTTATGGCGTTTGCAGTGTCCCATGGTCATGTGATCCCCTTTTGTGTTCTGACCCAAACCTTGTTCCAAGGAAACAAATACGAAACAGAGGTAACAAGCAAAATCTTTTAATGATTCTTTACGGATTCCGTTCCTTCCCGGTTAAAAGGCTGTTTCAAACTAATTGTGTCTGATAAGAACGAGCCTTGCCAAGGTGATGCAAGGCTGCCAAGAACACGAGATAAAGTTACTAAGAAATATTTCAAACACAAAGACTCTCCAAACACCAACCAAGATATTCCGAACGTCCACAAGGTTTGAGTGCAAAAACGTCTTTGCTTCCTGCAAAGAACTACAGTTTCTCAACTGGCTTTTATCTCTGAAGGGAGGGGCCATTACCTTGCAGCCTTGCTCCCAAGTTGCCCATGCTGCTGCAGCTGCTCTTTCCTTTCAGCAGCCCTGCATGCACCCACGCTGGGCACAGGCTCCTCAGGAGCCTCTTCCTCATTGCTGCCAGCCTCCACAATCTCTGAGGCAGCATTCCACTCCCTGATGTCCTGGCCCCATCCCTGCATCCCATGCAAGCCCCTCATCTGAGTCCTCACTCTCCGAGACCTCAGCTGTCAGCATCAGCTGCCAGCGAACCACAACATTTTGTGACCTGACAAGCAAATTCAACGGCAAGGCCTGATTCAATTAACAACCATGTTGCTAATTCAACAACTGCAGTGATTCGCTTATCAACAGACCCAGGAAACTATAGACCTATCAGCCTAATATCAATACCCGGGAAGATACTGGAAAAGATAATAAAAAAACAGATCCGCCAACGTCTAGAAACAAATAAAGTAATAACTAGCAGTCAGCACGGGTTTGTTAAGAACAGATCATGCCAAACCAATCTTATTTCATTCTTTAACAAAGTGACTAAATTAGTAGACCATTAGTGGACATAATATATTTAGATTTCAGCAAAGCATTTGACAAAGTAGACCACACTTAGTAAGCTAGAAAAAAGTGGGATAGATAGCACCACCACTAGATGGACTCACAACTGGCTGACAAACGTACTCACTGCGTAGTCCTTAATGGGTCTAAGTCTACATGGAGGGAAGTAAGCAGTGGGGTGCCACAAGGTTCCGTCGTAGACCCAGTACTCTTCAATATCTTCATTAACAACTTAGATGAGGGAATAGAAGGGGAACTTATCAAATTTGCAAATGATACTAAACTGGCAGGAATAGTTAATACCCAAGAAGATAGGCTCAAGATCCAGATGGATCTTGACAGACTAGAACACTGGGCCGTATCTAACAAAATGAAATTCAGTGTAGAGAAAAGTAAAGTCCTACACTTAGGGAAGAAAAACCAAAAGTACACATATAGACTGGGTGAAACCAGGCTCAATAGCAGTGACTGTGAGAGGGATCTTGGAGTCTTGCTGGACAACCAGTTAAATATGAGCCAGCAGTTTGCAGCAGCAGCCAAAAAAGCTAATGCAATTCTAAATTGCATTAAAAGAGGGATACAATCGAGGTCAAGTGAGGTACTAATACCACTCTATAAAGCCTTAGCAAGACCACACCTAGAGTACTGCATCCACGTTCAGTCACCACATTACAAAAAAGATGTAGAGACTCTAGAAAAAGTACAGAGAAGAGCAACCAGGATTATTAGGGGACTGGAGACTAAAACATACGAAGAACGGTTACAGGAACTGGGCTTGGCTAGTCTAGTAAAGAGAAGGACCAGGGGAGACAGGATAGCAGTCTTCCAATATTTGAGGGGCTGCCACAGAGAGGAAGGGTCAAGCTATTTTCCAAGGCATCTGAAGGCCAGATAAGGAATAATGGATGGAAACTGAACAAGAAGAGATTTAACCTGGAAATAAGGAGAAACTTTCTGACAGTGAGAACAATCAACCAATGGAACACCTTGCCCTCATAAGTTGTGAGAGCGTCAACATTTGAGACTTTCAAGAAGAGATTGGACTGCCATCTATCAGAAACGGTGTAGGGTCTCCCGCTTGGGTGGGGGTTGGACTAGATGACCTACAAGGTCCCTTCCAACATTATCTGTTATCTATTAACTGTCACTGTGTCAAGAAAGGTTGTAAAATAGGAAAATGCTCACTTAACAAATGTCTCACTTAGTGACAGAAATGTTAGGCTAAGTTGTGGCCATAAGGTGAGGACTACCTGTATACTGTACATACAAACCTATACGCAGCAGGAAGCTTTTTTCTAGCTTACTATTCACAGGGAAGCTATGAATCTGTCACATCTTCATTTGGGCTAATCTGGATCATCATCATCAACACTGGAAGTTTTTAAAAAGATGTTGGATAACCATTTGTCTGAGGTGGTGTAGGGTTTCCTGCCTAAGCAGGGGGTTGGACTAGAAGACTTCCAAGGTCCCTTCCAATTCTGTTATTCTATTCTATTCTATTCTATTCTATTCTGTCAGAATATTCATGAAGTGGCAGAGACATGGCAACAAGGTCCGTTGTTGAATAGGCATAGCAACTAAATCAGCCAATGAGGACTTTTTTGAAATTGAAACTGGAAGCTGCCTGGGCATGGCTCTGTATTAAACTCTGAAGTTGCACACTAGTCTGCAACTCTGAATTAAAACTGAAACCGTTCTTCGCTATTCTCTCCTCTGCTTGTGTTTTGCCTGTAACTGCTACCATTTTGGAAGAATCTGCTGTTGGTATTGTAAATTTACTTCATGTGTTATTATGTATTAAGTTAATGAATCCTGCTGAAATCAGTTATCTGTGTGTGCTTTCTGGATTTTGATTTTCTGCAACAAACTCTGATGTTCCGTTCTGTTCTGTTCTGTTCTGTTCTGTTCTATCCTCTCTTCCACCCCAAAGATGGTGCCAAAAGTTACATTTGGGGGTTGCTCACCTGATGCTGCTCTGTATGCATTTCTGCCACATTTTCCTGCAAGACAGAATCAAGAAGTCAGAGAGGACGTTCCTGCGTAGAGATCCCTCAGTTTCCCCTCAGCCTTTGGTAGAACTTCAGAGCTTCGGTGCTTCTTCAAAAGGAGCAGCGGAAAGTGGTAGACTCTACGGCAAAGTCGGAAAAAGGAATGGCCATAAAATGCAGAGGTGCAAACATGCCATCAACTGACCTTGGCAAGTTCAAAGGAGATAATAAAGCAGGATCAATGGTGATTTACCGTGTTTCCCTGAAAATAAAAGGCCCAGCCCGAAAACAAGCCCTAGCCCCGATTTTTTTTTTGGGAGTGTGGGCCTAATATAAGCCCTACCCTGAACAGAAGCCCAGGAGATGAGCGTGGAGGGAGAGCAGAACTTCTTAGCATCAGAGCGTGTTAATAATAATAATAATAATAATAATAATAATAATGATAATGATAATGATAATAATAATATAGGAAATACTCTAAATGCTCTGATGGTCATTTCGAAAAACCCTTTCTTAGCGAGCCCCTAGAAGCCAAGAGGAACATACGTGCCCAATTTCAAGTTTGTAGGCTTTACGGTTCTGGAGATTTTGTGATGATGCTGCGAGTGGTAATTTCGCTTTTATATCTATAGATGGTGTAGACCAGGTCTCCAGGACCTTCGTGAAATTTAGAGACCATGTTCACTGTGGCCTTGATGAACGACGCTTGTGGGAAACATCAGATTTGGAGGTGTGGAGATTGGCAGCCACCTCCCACGTGTTTTGTGAATGACACACCCTGTGCCCAGCCAAGAATTACTTACGGATGTAGACCATCGCTCCAATCACTCCAACAGCAATAAGGACTGCGACCACCACAATTCCAGAGATGAGTCCATGGTTGGATACGAAAGCTGTGTTGAAGAAAAGGCAAAATGACTATAGAGGAGCTCCAGGATTCTCTAGTGGGTTTCTCTTCCCTTTAATTTCCCGGCTTTGGTGAGAGGGCAGCCAAGACTGAGTTAATTTCGTCACATTAAGAAAAGATTCTTAGTTGTAGGAACAGAATCTCTGTTGCCCAGAGACGATAGATTTGTTTGAGGAAGAACTGAACAGCCATGTTTCTGGCCTGGTTTAAGTTTAAGATGGATGCCTACGCAGAGCGGAAGGGATGGATTTGGATTACCTCAAGTCAATCAGAATCAGGGTGGATAAAAATTGATGGGTTTTTTTTTTTTTTTTTAAATTAAAAATTGGATTTAAAAAAACATTAAATTGGATTTTTTAAAATTTAAATTGGATTTTTTAAAATGTAAATTGGATTTTTTAAAAATCAAATTTATTTTAATAAAATGCTTTTGGAGTAAAAAAATCTACCTAAAGATAGTTTTCTATTTAAGATACATTAATGATTTAGTTTATTCAGCGTGAAACGGAGCTGAGTTAGGTAGCACGAGGCTGCGTATTCTGCAATATTTACATTTTTGGTAAACTCGTTCAATGAATCCAAGCCCTGCAAGCTGAGATAACATGCAGTGCATTGATGCATTCACACACAATTTCACGGTAACCATGAGATAAATCATAAAACAAAGTTCAGGAATATTCCTTCATCCCACTGTTTTGCCCATCTATGTACACAACAAAATGTATGATACAGTGGTGGGATTCAATTTTTTTTTACTACCGGTTCTGTGGGCGTGGCTTGGTGGGCGTGGTTTGGTGGGTGTGGCAAGGGAAGGATATTGCAAAATCCATTTCCACCCCACTCCAGTGGAAGGTTACTGCAAAATCCCATTCCCTCCCCACCCCACTAACCTGCTTTCCAGCTCCGTTCTCCTGTGCAGGGCAACCAAAGGAGACCCAGCCGATCAGCTGGGATTCGGGAGGCGGAGAATAGATGGGGGCGGGGCCAGTCAGAGGTGGGATTTGCCGATTCTCCGAACTACTCAAAATGTCCGCTCCAGAACTGGTCAGAACCTGCTGAATACCCACCTCTGGTATGATTGTTTGAAGAGAACCAGGCTCTAAGTGTGAGGAGGAAGGGCAAGCAGTAAAAATGAAAGTGAAACCTTTTAAGCAGCTTATATAAATATAATATTTATTTTATTTATTTATTTATATTTATATACCACCCTTCTCCCGGAGGACTCAGGGCGGTGCACAGCCAACCATAAGACTTTGTTACAATTTACAAAAGTTAAAAATAAATTAAATATTTTAGGCTATCTAAAATTATACCCTCCCCCGATAAGTTATTAAAAACCCAAATTTTAAAATCCCGATTAAAACGCAAATACTAAATTAAAAATCCCATTTCAGCCTAGGCCGGCCTGCTCGAAGAGCCAGGTTTTTAATGCACGTCTGAAAGCTCTCAGGTCCATATTATTGCATATTTCTGGAGGCAGACCGATTCCAGAGGGCAGGGGCCTCCACAGAGAAGGTCCTACTCCTAGGGTCCACCAGACGACACATAGAAGCCGACGGCACCCGCAGAAGGCCCTCCCTGTGGGAACACACAGGTCGGTGGGAGATTACCGGCAGAACGCGGTCCTGCAGATAACCTGGTCCAATGCCATGGATCGCTTTAAAGGTCAAAACCAGAACCTTAAAGCGAACCCGGAAAACCACCAGCAACCAATGCAGCTCGCGCAGGAGAGGCGTCACATGGGAGCTTCGTGACGCCCCCATAACCACCCGCGCAGCCGCATTTTGTACCAGTTGGAGTTTCCGGGTGCTCCCCACAGGGAGCTCCATGTAGAGAGCATTACAGTAGTCCAGGCGAGAGGTGACAAGGGCGTGGGTGACTGTACGTAAGGCGTCCCGATCCAGAAACAGCACCTGTTATTTCAGATCCATCATGGCAACGCCTGTTAGGGGGCATCCACTCACCTGCTGCTTTCCACGTCCCTCACCTTATCATGTCACTGCCACATCACCAACTGTCCCATTAAAGTGAATGGGACTGTCGGTGAGTCAACAGCGGGTCAGAAGAGGAGAAGCTGCGGGACACAGATGACGGTTGCGCTTTAACAATTATGATTTAAATCCAGTTAATTTACATCAAATCCACCCTGATCAGAATAGACCTGGAAGGGACCTTAGAGGCCTTCTAGTCCAACCCCCTGCTCAGGCAGGAAACCCTATACCATTTCAGACAAATGTTTATCCAATCTCTGCTTAAAAACATCCATGGTTGGAGCATTCACAACTTCTGGAGACAAGTTGTTCTACTGATTCATCGAACTCCATCATGACATTCATTATAGTTTACATGTTTCACAGTTATGGGAGGTTTCAGGGATACCTTTGCTGATAACTGGTGACACCTGCACCCTGTCGTGCCCCTGTCAGAGTCTGAATCCAAACAGCTGACAGGGAGTAGGAGGGTGGCTTTGGAGGAAACTGGGGAAGGGCAAAGTCTGGCTGGACAGAGCAGGGAAGAGGTAGAACAAGGGAGTTCAGAGAAATACCCAGGCCCACCCCCTCTTCATCTTAGAGCATGCAGAGGGGAACGGAGAAGAGAGCAACGTGGGTTGCGGGGCTTACAGGGGAGGAAAGGGCCCTGATTCCCTTCATTAGCCACAGCTGAGCAGAGAGTTTAAAAGAAATACATGCTGAGTGCGGCAGCTGCTGAGAGCAAACGTGAGTTTATCTTGTGTTGACTGATTATCGGTGTTCCTGGCGTCTTCCCAACCCTGTTGAGTTATTGCCCTGCCTTCACGTCTGGAATTCCTTCTCCTGCCCTGCCAGATTAATTACCTCATTTTGCCTTCTTTGGCCTTATAGTTACAGTTTTTGTTGACCACGTTTTGGACTTAATTTTCTGCAGTCAAAGGCTGTTCCGGGGAGAGTTTTTCTCCAGCCAGAAGGTAACCAGGACATTGGGGGCAAAGTTGGAGCTAATAAAGCGACGCCTACTGATTATCTGACTGTGTTGCCTTTGTGCCACAACCCGGGTCACCACACACACCCTTTTTCTCAACAGGCTCCTTCCAGGCTAAGATCAGAGGTTCCGGCAGTCCAGCGTGGTCCACATAGCACCGATAGCGGTCCCTCTCCTTTGGGTCAACATCGATGCTCAACCAGGCATGGTAGGTCCCGTCTGAGTTTGGAAGAACACCACCCCGGAAGGTGTCCTGCTCCCAGACTTCTCCATCCTTCCTCCAGGTGGCATCCATCTCTTTGGGATAAAAGCCGTAGACTCGGCAGACGAGGGTCTCCATACCGTTGTACTGGATCCTGCGAGATACTTTCACCACTGGGGGCTCTGTAGAGAACACAACACTGGTTCTGACCCAGCTCCCCAAACACGACCAACCCTCTGAAGTTAAGTCAAAGACTCCTTTATTAAGAGCGCCAGCAGCCCCAGCAAAAAGCTGCTCTCTCTCAACGCAGGCTAGTAAGTCCGTCTGGCCAGAAGATGAATAGATGTGGCAGACATCTATTCATCTCCGCCCCCTGCCTCTAGAGCTAGGATGGGGCTTCGCTAGCAGCCGTGGCTCTTCCATCCCAAGGATTGGCGAACAGATTTCCACTGCTCTCCTCTCCTCTGCCCTCTGCGCGTCAGGCACTGGACCCAGCTATTCCTCCTCTTTCACATCAGCCACTTCCAGACCTCGAGGCTGTTGACTCTCCATCTGAGGGCTGACGGACGGCCCAGGCTCTCTCCCTCTCTCCCTCCTCTCCCCCTCTCTCTCTCCCTTCCTCTCTCTCTCTCCCCTCCGTCCCCCCTCTCCCCCTCTCGCTCCCTCCCTCCCTCTCCCTCTCCCTCCCTCCCCATTCACTCCCACCTCTCCCTCTCTCTCCCCCCTCTTGCTCCCTCCCTCTCCCTCCCTCTCCCTCTTTCTCTCACAGCAGGCTAACAAGTCTGTCCAGATGAATAGTTGTCTGCCTCACCTATCATCTCTGCCCCCTGCCTTTTATGCCCAGAGCTAGGGGTTTCACTAGCAGCGGTGACTCTTCCATCCCAAGGACCAGCCCATAGATTTCCACTGCTCTCCTCTCCTCTGCCTTCTGCGCATCCGCGCGTCAGGCACTGGACCCAGCTGTTCCTCCTCTTCCTCATCAGCCACCTCCAGACCTGGGGGCTGTTGATTCTCCACCTGAGGGCTGACGGATGGCCCAGGCTCTCTCTCTCTCTCCTTCTCTCTCTCCCTCTCTCAGATAACAGATAATCAGAGTTGAAAGGGACCTTGTAGGTCATCTAGTCCAACCTGCTGCCCAAGCAGGAAACCCTACACCATTTCTGACAAATGACAGTCCAATCTCTTCTTGAATGTTTCAAATGATGATGCTCCCACAACTTCCGAGGGCAAGCTCTCTCTCTCTCTCTCTTTCTCTCTCTCTCTCTCTCTCTTTCTCTCTCTCTCTCTCCCTCTCTCTCTCACAGCAGGCTAAAAAGCCTGTCCAGCAGGGAGATGAATAGTTGTCTGCCTCACCTATCATCTCTGCTTCCTGGAGGGGCCGGCAGCTGACAGGCCACAGTAGGCATGTCTCAAGACTGCATTTGTGTAACGTGGAGACAGTAACTACTGTGGTGACAGTAACTGCAGTGAGTGTGAGAGGGATCTTGGAGTCTTAATGGATAACCAGCTAAATAGGAGCCAGCTGTTTGCAGCAGCAACCAAAAAAGCTAATGCCATCCTAAGTTGTATTAACAGAGGATACAATCAAGATCAAGGGAAGTACTAATTCCACTCTATAAAGCCTTAGTAAGACCACACCTAAAGTACTGCATCCAGTTTTGGTCACCACACTATAAAAAACATGTTGAGACTCTAGAAAAAGTGCAGAGAAGAGCAACCAGGATGATTAGGAGACTGGAGACTAAAACATACAATGAACGGTTGCAGGAACTGGGCTTGGCTAATCTAGTGGAAGAGAAGGACCAGGGGAGACAGGATAGCAGTCTTCCAATATTTGAGGGGCTGCCACAGAGAGGAAGGGGTCAAGCTATTTTCTAAAGCACCCGAAGGCCAGACAAGGAATAATGGATGGAAATTTGAACAAGGAGAGATTCGACCTGGAAATAAGGAAAAACTTTCTGACAGTGAGAACAATCAACCCATGGAACCGAAATTGCCCTCAGAGGTTGTGGGAGCGCCATCACTTGAGACTTTCAAGAAGAGATTGGACTGCCATTTGTCAGAAATGGTGGAGGGTCTCCTGCTTGGGCGGGGGTTGGACTAGATGACCTACAAGGTCCCTTCCAACTCTGATTATTTGTTACCTGACCTTGCACCACAAATCTAACGTTCTCCTGCAACAGCACCAACCCTTCCCTCCCTTCCGCCTTCCTCACCTCTCCTCAGCAAAGAATCCTTCCCATACACCATGCATTTCTGAAGCAGCTCGATACATTCCTTCTCCAAAAAGTTATGCCTTCTCTGGGCGATGAAAGGCTCAGCTTCCCATCTCCTCTTGATCACCTGAGCGCGGACGTCGACCGCCGTCCAGGTGAGGGTCTTCTGATCCAAGCTGATGAAGTCCTCTCCATCATAGCCGTACTGGAAGTCCCCCTGCTTGTGGCCATCTTTGCTGAGCTGGCATCTGATCATGCGCTGCAAGCTGTGAGTCCCTGCAGAGAAAAAGCCAGGTAGTCCTCAACTTACAGCCATTCGTTTAGTGACCGTTCAAAGCTGCAACTGAAAAAGGTGACTTACGACTGTGTTTCCCAGTGGCGGCCATTGCAGCTTTCCCATGATCGTGTGATCAAAAAAATTCAGATGCTTAGCAACGGGTTCGTAGTTATGACCGTTGTACTGTCCCAAAGTCACCTTTGTGACCAGCAAAATCAATGGGGAAGCCTGATTCACTTAACAACTGGGTTGCTATGTCAGCTTTCGAAGTCATATTAGCACCAGAAGCTTCCACGCTGCCACATTCTTGAGCCTGGGAAAATGGGAGGGGGGAATTTCTTGGAGTGTATGTGGTTAGACATAATATCGTGTTTCTCTTAAAATAAGACAGGGTCTTTTTTTCTTTTTTGAGCCCCCAAAAAACGGCTAGGACGTCTTTTCAGGGGGGAATTAATTCCCCCCCCCCCGCTGGGTCAGCGGGTGGCGGCAGCAGTGTGAATGTGGCCTTAACTTTGATTTCAATCTTAATACATTTGAAATTCTTCTATGAGCTGTGTATATTTAATATAACTTGGCAGGGCACTTTAAATCGCAAGACCTTCGGCATCTGCCGCTGCTGCTTCCTCCGCCGCTCTTGCTTTTTCCTTCGCATTCCTTCACCGGCAGCGTTTCAACTGCTTCTCGTGCGGGGAAGCCACCTGTGTGGCTTCCACAGTTCCCGCCGGCACTGGAGAGAGAACAGCAGCAGCACTGGCAGAAACGTGGAAGCGTTTCTGCTGCTTCTCGTGCGGGGAAGCTGCCTGTGTGGCTTCCACAGTTCCCGCTGGCGCGAGAACAGCGGCAATGCCAGCGGAACTGTGGAAGCCACAGAGGCGGTTCCCCCACCCGAGAAGCAGCAGAAACGCTTCCACGTTTCCGTCAGCGCTGCCTCTGTTCTCGTGCCGGCGGGAACTGTGGAAGCCATAGAGGCGATTCCCGCGCCCAAGAAGCAGCAGAAACACTTCCACGTTTCTGCCAGCGCTGCCGCTGTTCTCGTGCCGGCAGGAACTGTGGAAGCCACAGAGGCGGTTCCCCCGCCCAAGAAGCAGCAGAAATGCTTCCACGTTTCTGCCAGTGCTGCTGTGTTCACACGCTGGTGGGAACTGCGGAAGCCACAGAGGCGGTTCCCCCACCCGAGAAGCAGCAGAAACGCTTCCAGCACTGCCGCTGTTCTTGTGCCGGCGGGAACTGTGGAAGCCACAGAGGCGGTTCCCGCACCCAAGAAGCAGCAGAAATGCTTCCACGTTCCACCGGCGCTGCCGCTGTTCTCAAGCCAGTGCCGGCAGGAACTGTGGAAGCTATGGAGGCAGCTCCCCTACCTGAGAAGCATTTGAAACGCTGCCGCTGGAGGAATGCGAAGGAAAAGCAAGAGCAGCGGAGGAAGCAGAAGCTTCCTCTGCCAAGACCGACATCCACGCACTGCCACCCGCCTGCTGCCCTGGCCTGCAACCAGCACCATACCCGGGTCTGCAGCAAAGGCGCTTGGCAGGGGTAGGAAGCACTCTGTGCTCAGCCATGATCGGCTGTTAGGAGCAGCTGGTGACGAGGCGTGGCCGCCCTCCCCCCTTAATTTCGCATGTTTTAAACTAAGCCTAAATTTGGGGGGAAGCGCTTAATTTCATTTCATTTCATGCCTAGAAAACATGCTGGGTTTTCCTATTGGGCGGGGGGGGCTGTATTGTTGGAGAAACACGGTAGCAAATATGGGTCATGTTATTTCTGCACCTGGGTGAGGGGATGTCTCAAGTTGGGACAGATGGTGATTGGGGCACGTGATGGAATGATGGGTGGGGTGGTGTTGGGGTTCGCTGGCAGCCTGTGCAGATGGCAGCGGAATCAGACAGTGGGAAAGAACGGGGACCAGTCAGGGAATCTGGAGAGGACTCGGACGAAGGTCCTGCGTCCGATGCAGAGATGGGGCCAGGACCACCTGGGAGTGGGGTGCTGCCTTCGGAGCCTTTGAAGTCTGGCAGCAGTGAAGCAGAGGACCCCGGGGAGTCTGTTCCTGTTGCACATGTGTGCAGAGCTGCTAGAAGGTGAGAGCAGCTGAAACAAAAGGGGCAACTCAGGAGTAAAACTGGGAGGTGATTGCCCCTCCCATACGAAATAAAAGTCAGGCCAAGATGACAAAACCTTTGCAGGAAGCAAAGTAGTTCGATCGGTTCAGAGTCATCCTGGAAGCTCTATGTACTTCGGTTGGTTTTTGTTTTTGTACTTTGGTTGGTTTCTTTTCTAGTTAATTTGATATTTCTGTTTTTGGCAGTACTTCACAGAACTGAAAGGTGTGTGCTTATCTTGGGAGATTGTTTTGAGATTAATTCCGGCTGGGAATGAAAACAATTCCCAGTGTTGCAATAAAATAGGTTTTGTTTTTAAAATAACTTTGTGACTAATTATGGTTTATGAAGCCTAGGTCAGAACACAGGGGGTGGATTTGTAATATTTTACTTATTGAAGAAAAACCCGGAACTTTCAGATTTAGGATTTCCCAGATGTGCCACTTTACTACTCTAATAAAAGGAACCTTTAAGAAGATGTCTGTCTTGGAGTTATTGGTTGGAGTGGAGGTTTTCCGGAATGGTGACATACTAATTTATCAATGGCAGTGATTCACTTAACAACGGTGGCAAGAAAGATCATAACATGGGGCAAAATTCCCGTAACTAATGTCTCACATAACAACAGAAATGTTGAGCTCGATTCTGGCCATATGTCAAGGAGTACCTGTAGGCCCAGAGCCGAAATATAACATTTGCAAAGAGATCAGCTGTGTGTTTTCTATCTTTGAATTCCATTTTGAGGGGTCCTTTTCCCACCTGGGCACTGTTGAGTTGTCTTCAGATGTATTTTCCTTCATCAAGCAAAGTTATAAGCCAGTGATGCCGAACCTTTTTGTTGTGGTGTGCCAAAAGTATGCGTGTTGTGGTTCGCCGGCAGCAGATGCGGACGGCTGAGGTTTCGGAGAGCGAGGACTCAGATGAGGGGCCTTGCGTGGGATGCAGGGACGGGGCCAGGACCATCAGGGAGTGAAATGCTGCCTTCAGGGATTGTGGAGGCTGGCAGCAGTGATGAAGAGGTCCCCGAGGAGCCTGTGCCCAGTGCTCATGCGTGCAGGGCTGCTCGAAGGAAGAAGCAGCTGCAGCAGCATGGGCGATTCAGGAGTAAGGCTGCAAGGTAATGGCCCCTCCCTTCAGAGATAAAAGCCAGCTGAGAAACCGGAGTTCTTTGCAGGAAGCAAAGAAGTTTTTGCACTCAAGTCTTGTGGACGTTCAAATATCTTGGTTGGTGTTTGCAGACTCTTTGTGTTTGAAATATTTCTTAGTAACTTTATCTCGTGTTCTTGACAGCCTTGCACCACCTTGGCAAGGCTCGTTCTTATCAGAGACAATTAGTTTGAAACAGCCTTTTAACCGTGAAGGAACAGAATTCGTAAAGAATCGTTAAAAGATTTTGCTGTTACCTTTGTGTTTGTTTTCTTGGAACAAGGGTTGGGTCAGAACAGCGTGCATGCCAGTAGCCAACTCTGAAGAGCTGAAGAAGCTTCTTGGGTGAGAAGCAAAATGTCTTCAAAAGAAAAAAAAAAAAACCCAGAAAGTTTCAGTTGCTTTTTGAAAAAAAAAAGCACCTTTGGGACAACCATGACTTGGATGACTGAGAATCTCCATAGACTGAAATGGATAGGTTAACACTAGAGATGAAAAATAAGGGTGAATCGGCATATTATATAATTTGGAATAAATTTTACTATTGGTGGGGACAGAAAGGAAGGGTTTAAGATTGAAAAGAATTGTTAAGAGGACAGCTGTGATTATGAAACGAAGGAGAGATTGGACTGCCATTTTTGAGAAATGGTGTAGGGTCTCCTGCTTGGGTCGGGGGTTGGACTAGATGACCTACAAGATCCCTTCCAACTCTTCATTATCTGTTACCAGTTATCTGAGACTTAAATAATACCAAGAGTCTTGGAAGATGTAAATAAGGATGAATAAATGTATATATGTGTATACATATGTACAAATGTAAGATCCATATTCTATTCTATTTCACTAGAATGATGACCAAAAGTTATGTCAAAACAACTCCACTACGTTCAATGTTTTTTTTAATTGTTACGCATTGCTATTGTAATGTAATTTTTAATTTAAAAAAAATTTAAAAAGAGAATCTCCACAGACTTAATAAATATTGTCATTTTTGAAAAGGCTCCAATTTCTACCCATCCAGGTTACTCCTGGGGAGGAACAGCGACCTGGGGAGGCCAAAACCCATGGTTCCCAGCCCCTCCCCTCCCCCACGTGCCTTACCTCTGCTGGAGTTGTGATAGCTGTGCAAGATGGCGAGGTCGATTTTGAAACTCTGCTCCGTGTTGCTGACTCCCTGAGATACGAAATCCCAGAAATGCAGGTCTTCCTTCTTCACGTTAAGAAGCCAGGGCACTTGGGGTAACATCCTTCTTGTGGTGGGGTCAAAACGTGAAACCAGCTGATCGTCCACATAGCCCACCACAATGTACTGGAGCACATCCTGGTCGGAGCCCAGGACCAAGGTATAGAAAATGCGCAGCGAATGGGAGGAGGATTCTGGAGGAGGGAAGGGGGAAAGGGTGGGAGGAGACAGTAAATTTATGTTTATGTTTATGTAATTTATATACCGCTCGCTCTCCCATTTGGGATTCGGGGCGGTGTACAGCCAGATTAAAACAATACAAAGAAATTTAAATTTAAAAACAGATTTAAATTTGGGAGAGGGGTGTCCAAAGGCACACTTTTAAAAACTCCCCCACCCATTTTGATTTGGAATCAGCCCCCTTCATGTAGCCTCAATGCTCTAAGACTCTCCAAGCTTGACAACTTTAAGACTTGAGGACTTCAACTCCCAGAATTCTCCAACCAGCGTGGCAGGATAAGGAATTCTGGGAGTTGAAGTCCACAAGTCTTCAAAGTTGCCAGGCTTGGCGACTCCCTGCTCTAAAAATCTTGGGTAACAATGGAGTATCAGGAAAGACATCCTGCAGTAATGATCCAAACACAGGATGGACTAGATGTTGAGACTCTAGAAAGAGTGCAGAGAAGAGCAACCAAGATGATTAGGGGACTGGAGGCTAAAACATACTATGGATGGTTGCAGGAACTGGGCTTGGCTAGTCTAGTGAAGAGAAGGACCAGAGAAGACATGATAGCAGTCTTTCAATATTTGAGGGGCTGCCACAGAGAGGAAGAGGTCAAACTATTTTCTAATGCACCTGAAGGCCAGACAAGGAATAATAGGAGGAAATAGAAGACATAGATATAGAATTCTTTATTGGCCAAGTGTGATTGGACACACAAGGAATTTGTCTTGGTATAAATGCTCTCAGTGTACATAAAAGAAAAGATACATTCGTCAAGAGACAAGAATCATAAGATACAACAATTAATAATAGTCATAGGGTATATAGTATATAGAATATAGTCATAGAGTACAATAAGCAATCAAATCATATTAGGAAACAGTCAATAGAAATCGTAAGGATACAAGCGACAAAGTTACAGTCATACAGTCACAAGTGGGAAGGGATGGGTGATAAGGAGTGATGAGAAGATTAATAGTAATAGTAGTGCAGACTTTGTCAATAATTGGACAGTGTTGAGGGAATTGTTTAGAAGAGTGATGGCTTTCGGGAAAAACTGTCCTTATGTCTAGTTGTTCTAGTGAACAAAGAGAGATTCAACCTGGAAATAAGGAGAAATTTTCCAACAATGAGAGCAATCAAAAATGGTGTAGGTTCTGCTGGGCTGGGGGTTGGAATAGATGACCTTCATGGTCCCTTAACAACTCTTTTAATCTGTAATCTAAATGCCCTCCAACTAGCAAAGCTGGCTGAGGAATTCTGGGAGTTGAAGTCCACAAGTCTTAAAGTTGCCAAGGTTGGAGACTCCCGCTCTATCAACCCTTCTATCGCAGAAGCTATAAAAACCATGCAAAAAGCTCACAGAAGATTTAACCAAGGTATATTTATTTCAGATTGTTACGATGGGCTCCCTAACCTGACTCCCGAACCAGGCCAAGCCTCTGGAACTCGCTGCCACTAAGAAAACCAGGCTGCCCCGCCTTGGTTTTAGCCCAGCTCCCCTCCAGCAACTCACCTGCGCATCCTCCACGCAGCAGCAGGATGAGCGCTGCGAACAGAAAGCCCCAATGCGCAACCAGCAACACCATCCGGATCCAGTCCCGACCAGCTGGTTGTGAAGGATCGGACTGAGGAAGAAATCTGTCAATGGCACCGGTGGGGCTGAACACTGGAAAGTGGAAATGCGAGAGGGTCGGCTCGGTTGAGTGAGAACAACCAACCAACAGAACAGAAGTTGCCTTTGGAAGTTGTGGGAGCATCATCACTGGAGACTTTCAAGAAGAGATTTGTCAGAAAGGGTGTGGGGGTCTCCCGCTTGAGGTGGAGGGGGAGGGTTGGACTAGATCAGCGGTTGCCAACGGGTGGGCCATGAGAAAATTTTGGTGGGCTGCAGAAAAATCTCACCCCAGAGCACCTCCCCCCAAAGCAATTAATCCAGGCTGCGCAGAAACACAAGGCTGCTCAGCCAACATGGCCCGCAGGAACCCTCCCCGCCCACTCACTCCTTACCTGGCAAACTTGTCTGCTAAGTTGCTATTTTTCCTTTTTCCGACCATCATCTGTTCTGCTACACTGGGAGATTTAGATTAGCTAGGAAGCAGGAAATGGTTGGATGTCTTGCTTTCTGGCTAAGCACAGCTGAACCTCCCTTAGGACTGAAGGTTTGTTTGCAAGCAAATTCAGTGCAGGCTCACGGCAAGCAAATTTGAGAGACTGAGCTAGCCGATGGCAGATAGATCGATCACTGAATGATTTTGTGAGCAACTCAATCTGCCTGCTTTGCCTGATTTTGGATAAAAGCTGCTTTTTTTAAATGAAAAAATCAATATGTACATACATGGTGTGTTGTGAGTTAATTTTGTGAGTTTGCTTGCTAGCAAATTTTATGTGACAGACTGAGCTAGCCAATGGCAGATAGATTTCTGAATGAATCTGTGATTCTCTGAGCAACTCAATCTGCCTGCCTACTTTGCCTGATTTTGGGTAAAAAAAAAATTGCTCTTTTTTTATAAAAAATTCAATATTTATATAAATATTTATAATATTTACATACAAGCCGTGCCCAGCCAATCACATGACCACCAAGCCACACCCACAAATTAGGCCACACCCACAGAATCAGTTAGTGGTCCCTGGGACCTAAAATTATGAGTTTGGGGGTCCCTGAGGTCCAAAAGGTTGGCGACCCCTGGACTAGATGACCTACAAGGTCCCTTCCAACTCTGATTATCTGTTATCTGGTTTGGAGAGAAGGAAGGGAGGCCCCTAAGAGAGCCAGGAAAGGGAAGGAATCGGGACGAAAGGAGGCTTGATGGTGGGAAAAAAAATATCTGCCCGATCCCGAGCGCGGAGAGGGAGACGCGGCCCCTTAGAGGACGAGGCATCGTGGGAACTGCTCGTTAGTTGAGAAGCGGGTCACCTCAGCGTACCTGGTTCCCCAAGAAGTTGCCCCCTTCGCGGGTGGATGATCCCACGCCAACCTAGCGCCCTGCGGGGGATTACACTCCCCATTTCCCCCTCTGGCCTGGGGACGATGGGAGTTGTCTCGAACATCTGCGCAAGGCGCCCGATTGCCTTGATTAAATAAAAGTGGATTGGAGTCGGGCGTTCTTTAAATCGATTAAAAATAAATCCTTCCCCTTTCTCGCCTGTTAGGCCTTCCCGCTTCTTTTCTTCACCTTTTGTTGGCTTCTGACGCTGCTAGCCGAAACGTATCCGGGAATGAAACAAAATAAAAACCAAAATTGCGCTTTGTGGCTTGGACCGTTTGCGGATCCTCAGCGTTAAGTGTCAGCCCCACCCACAGGCTGAGGCGTCCTTCGCTTTGTCTTGAAATCGGAGGGAAAGAGAGAAAGAAAGAGAGAGAGGGGAGAGAGAAGGAAAGAAAGAAGGAAAGAAAGAAAGAAGGGAAGGAAAGAAGGAAGTGTAGGAAGGGAACATGAAGAAGACACATAAAATCATATGGAAAAGTCTAATAGAATACATTAGGAATAACCAGGAAAAACACAGACCACAGGAAATTACAATTCCAAACATACTGACATCAGGAAGTTATCTCAGAGTCAGCACAAACATTTTAGAAGGAGAAACTAATAGCCCAGGAGGGAGAAGACTGAAATAGAAAGATTTTAAGATAGGAAAAAACACAAAGAAATACAAAATACCTAAGGCAACGGACCACGACTACGAGGGAAAGCAAATAGGGAAACACCCAAGATCGATCGCGAACACCATGCCAGTTTCGATAGACGCATAGGGCAGGTAAGAAGATTAAATTAGAAATCCAATCAAGCCCTAGCCAGCACGCCCCGCCAGCCCTCCAAACAAACCCAAATAAGGAATAAATCTAGTAAGCACAGGAATCACACAAGGCACAAACCGTTAAAGGCAATAGAAACGCAAACGCTATTGAAACACAAATTCCTAAGGGGAAAAAAAGGGTATAAAAACATCCAGTTACTCACAGCCAGATTGCTAGCTCAGGAACGCGTGTCCACGCTGCCGTTCGTGCTGCGTGTCCTCCTTCCTGTCAGAAATAAAGAAGACCTTGCTTTCAGCAGCTATTTCCGTTTCAATTTCTACGCCGCGCCGGCGACGCTTCCCAGCGGGAAATTCGAACCCAGCAGAGGAGATTTCACATTAAATGCAATGGAAGGAAGGAAGGAAGGAAGGAAGGGAAGGGAAGGAAGGAAGGGAAAAAAAGAAAGGAGGAAGGGAAGGAAGGAAGGAAGGAAGGAAGGGAAGGGAAGGAAGGAAGGAAGGGAAAAAAGAAAGGAGGAAGGGAAGGAAGGAAGGAAGGAAGGAAGGAAGGAAGGAAGGAAGGAAGGAAGGAAAAAAAAGAAAGGAGGAAGGAAAGGGAAGGAAGGAAGGAAGGGAAGGAAAGGAAGGAAGGAAAAAAAGAAAGGAGGAAGGGAAGGGAAGAAAGGAAGGAAGGAAGGAAAAAAAGAAAGGAGGAAGGGACAGGGAAGGGAAGGAAGGAAGGAAGAAGGAAGGAAGGGAAGGAAGGAAGGAAAAAAAAGAAAGTGAGGAAGGAAAGGAAGGACGGAAGGAAGGAAGGGAAGGAAAGGAAGGAAGGAAAAAAAAGAAAGGAGGAAGAGAAGGGAAGGGAAGAAATGAAGAAGGCAGGAAGGTAAGGAACCACGCCAGGAGAAGGGACGGAAGATGAAGGACGGAAGGAAGGAAAAAAAGAAAGGAGGAAGGAAAGGGAAGGAAGGAAAGAAGGAAAGGAAAAGAAAGAAAGAAAGAAAGAAAGAAAGAAAGAAAGAAAGAAAGAAAGAAAGAAAGAAAGAAAGAAAGAAGAAGAAAGAGTAAATCCTGGGCTGGCTCTCTTCTCTCCCAAATTCCTCCTTCAGGGTTCACCTTCCCCCCTGCTTCACTGAGCCTGGTTTAACGAGTTTTGCTATTCAATAAGTAACCAATTCTCCTTTGTATTTCTGAGCAAAGGACTAAAAGTGAAAGCAAGGGGGTGTTTCATAAGTAACCAATTCCCGTTTGTATTTCTGAGCAGAAAGTGAAAGTAGAGTATTCAGAGCTCTGCTCCCCCCCCCCACCACAATTCCTGGCAAAGGCTGTGTCTCCCTTCAGTCCGCTCCCCCCATCAGAAACATCTGACTGATCTTTTTAGTATGTATGTAATAATGACAGTAGCACTTAAGCATGATGTCAAGACTGTGACTTGTGATTTAACAGAATAACAGAGTTGGAAGGGACCTTGTAGGTCATCTAGTCTAACCCCCTGCCCAAGCAAAGAGGCCCTACACCATTTCTGACAGAGGGCAGTCCAATCTCTTCTTGAAAGCCTCCAGTGATGAAGCTTCGACAACTTCCAAAGGCAACTTCTGTTCCATTGGTTGATTGTTTCCCCCCCCATCAGAAAGTTTCTCCTTATTTCCAGGACTGAATCTCTCCTTGATCAGTTTCCATCTATTATTTCTTGTCTGGCCTACAGGCGCTTTAGAAAATAGCTTGACCTCCTCCTCTCTGTGGCAGCCCCTCAAATATTGGAAGACTGCTATCATGTCTCCCCTGGTCTTTCTCTTCTCTTCACTAGACTAGCCAGGCCCAGTTCCTGTAACCATACTTCGTTCTTTGTATGTTTTAGTCTCCAGTCCCCTAATCATCCTGGTTGCTCTTATCTGCATTTTTTCTAGAGTCTTAACATCTTTTTTATAATGTGGTGATCAAAACTGGATGCAGTACTCTAGGTGTGGTCTTACTAAGGCTTTATAGAGTGGTATTAGTACCTCACTTGATCTCGATTGTATCTCTCTGTTAATACAATTTATGACTGCATTAGCTTTTTTGGCTGCTGCTGCACACTGCTGGCTCATATTTAGCTGGTTGTCCACTAAGACTCCAAAATCCCTCTCACAGACACTGCTATTGAGCCTGGTTTCACCCAGTCTATATGTCTACTTTTGGTTTTTCTTGCCTAAGTGTAGGAGTTTACTTTTCTCTACATTGAATTTCATTTTGTTAGATATGGCCCAGTGTTCTAGTCTGTCAAGATCCATCTGGATCTTGAGCTAATCTTCTTGGGGGTTAACTATTCCTGCCAGCTTAGTATCATCTGCAAATGTGGTAAGTTCCCCTTCTATTCCCTCATCTAAGTCGTTAATGAAGATATTGAAGAGTACTGGGCCTAAGACAGAACCTTGTGGCATCCCACTGCTTACTTCCCTCCATGTAGACTTAGACCCATTAAGGACTACTCGTTGAGTACGGTTTGCCAGCCATTTGCGAGTCCATCTAGTGATGGTGCTATCTATTCCACATTTTTCTAGCTTACTAAGAAGTAGGTTGTGGTCTACTTGGTCGAATGCCAATTAGTTCCATACTTGACTTATCCTTTTAGGATGTGTGTAATAATTAAGCAAGATGTCATGCCTGTGACTTTTGATTTCCTTCTGACTTCCCCAGTGAATGCCAATTAGTCCCATATTTGACTGATCTTTTTAGGGTGGATGCAGTAGAAGCTAACAGTAGCACTTCCTTAGGAATATTTTTAGTTGTCTGCTTGCTTCATCTGCACAAAGATCCTCACCCTTCATTCAAATCGTATTTCTACAAGCATTCTAAAATAGCTTTTAAATTTACAAAACATAAATTAAAAAATAAAAAATAAGAGAAGCAGTTAACCTACAAAAATACAACGAAAAGGGAAAAGAATGCAGGACCAACAGGGAAAAAGTTTAAAATAACTTTTTAAAAATCATGAAAAAGAGCAGAAAAACAACTTTTGGGGGGATGGATACAATTATAAGACTCTTTTATTTATTTATTAATATTTGTCAAGTGATTATAAGATAACAGGTATAAGTATAAACATAGTTATGAATACATGAAATGGATACATATAAGAAAAATAAAAGAGAAACAATAGGACAGGGACGGTAGGCACGTTGGTGCGCTTATGCACACCCCCTACAGACCTCTTAGGAAAGGGGTGAGGTCAATAGTAGACAGTCTAAGGTTAAAGTTTTTGGGGTTTGGGGAAGAAACCACAGAGTCAGGTAGAGTATTCCAGACAATGAGCACTCTGTTGCTGAAGTCGTATTTCCTGCAATCAAGTTTGGTGCGATTAACCTTGAGTTTGTATCTATTATTTGCTCTTGTATTGTTATGGTTGAAGCTGAAGTATTCATTGACAGGTAGGACATTGCATATATTGCAATATTAGATCGGACCAAAGGCGGCGTAGTTCTAGGTTTTCTAGGTCTAGAATTTCAAGTCTGGTGGCATAAGGTATTCTGCAACGAGTAGAGGAGTAGAGAACTCTCCTTGTGAAATATTTCTGGACTTTCTCAACTGTGTTAATATCAGATACGTAATGCAGGTTCCAGACTGATGAGCTGTATTCAAGTATTGGCCTAGCAAATGTTTTGTATGCTCTAGTTATTAGTGTAATATTACCAAAGAAAAAGCTACATAGGATTAGGTTAACAACTCTTAATGCCTTTTTGGCTATGTAGTTACAGTGGGCTCTAGCGCTTAGATCATTAGAGATGAGTACTCCAAGGTCCTTGACAGAATTTGGATCATCAACAAGATCTTGACTATTCAGCTTGTATTTTATTTTCTGATTTTTTTGCCAATATGTAAGACAGAGCATTTATTTGTTGAGATTTGTAGTTGCCATTTGTTTGACCATTCTGATACATAGTCGACGTCTTTTTGAAGGGCAGCAGTACTGTCTGTGGTGTTTAATAGCTTTACATCATCAGCAAAGAGAATGCAGTTGCTCTTAATATGATCACAGAGAGTATGTACTCTTTTAGTACACACTTATTTTAACAGATACAAAACTAAAATATAAAAGGTACCAGTATACACATATCAATCTATCTATCATCTATTAATCTATCTATATCATCTATCTCTCATCTATCATCTATCTATCATCTATCGTCTATCTGTCTGTCTGTCTGCCTGTCTATCTATCTATTGTCTGTCTATCTATCTATCTATCTATCTATCTATCTATCTATCTATCTATCATCTGTCTGTCTATCTATCTATCTGTCTATCTATTGTCTGTCTGTTTATCTATCATCTGTCTGTCTGTCTATCTATCATCTGTCTATCTATCTATCTATCTATTGTCAGTCTGTCTGTCTGTCTATCTATCTATCATCTGTCTATCTATCTATCTATCTATCTATCTATCTATCTATCTATCTATCTATCTATCATCTGTCTGTCTATCTATCTATCTGTCTATCTATTGTCTGTCTGTTTATCTATCTATCATCTGTCTATCTGTCTATCTATCATCTGTCTATCTATCTATCTATCTATTTATCTATTGTCGGTCTGTCTGTCTGTCTATCTATCTATCATCTGTCTGTCTGTCTGTCTGTCTGTCTGTCTGTCTGTCTGTCTGTCTGTCTGTCTGTCTATCTATCTATCTATCTATCTATCTATCTATCTATCTATCTATCTATCTATCTGCATCCAGTTTTGGTCATCACATTACAAAAAGATGTTGAGACTTTGGGAAAAAGTTCAAAGAAGAGCAACTAAGAGGATTAAAGGATTGGAGACTAAAACATATGAAGAACCATTGCAGGATTTGGGTTTGGCTAGTCTAGAGAAAAAAGGGAATGGGGGGGGACGGGGACATGATAGCAGTATTCCATTATTTGAGGGGCTGCCACAAAGAGGAGGGGGGGGGTGTCAACTTATTTTCCAAAGCACCAAAAGGCAAGACGAGAAACAATGGATGGAAACTAATCAAGGACAGAAGCAACTTGGAACTAAGGAGAAACTTCCTAACAGCGAGAACAATGAGACAGTGGAATAGCCTACTTTCAGATGTTGTGTGTTTAATTTACTTTATTGTCATTGCACCTCACACAACGAAATCAAACACCATCTTCAGTGCATGTCATGACCATGAAAATAAACACAAACACACATCTTTCACCCTTCACACATTGAACTGGAAACCCCGACACCGCACCAACACTGCACTATACAGCAGAATTCAAAAGAGTTACTGCCCTGGGATAGAAGCTGTTTTTCAGCCTGTTTGTCCTTGTTCTTATTATTCTGTACCGTCTGCCAGATGGTAATAGTTCAAAAAAAAAAGGGTTCCCAGGATGAGATGGATCTTTGAGAACGTTTTGAACTTTCTTAAGGCAGCCGGAGCTATAAAGCTCTTCTAAAGAGAGGAGAGGGCAACCCATGATCCTCTGAGCAATGACGTTAACCCTCTGGAGTGCTGTCCTAACTGCCTCTGTGCAATTGGCAAACCATACACAGGTGCAGTATGTTAAAATGCTCTCTATGGTGCAGCGGTAGAAGGTCACCAGCAGTTTCTCATTCAGTTGTTGTTGTGTGTGCTTCATCACTGGATATTTTTAAGAAGAGACTGACTGGATGGCTCTTGTACTAATTTGTAGTAGCAATTGAGATCCTGTAGATGGCACTAGCAGCATACTGCAGTGTCTAATACAGGGGCCTCTTTGCATGATCTCATTCTCTATCTTGGGTGGGAAAGTCCCGGATTTTCTGGACTTATAGGTGATCTCATTTTACTAACATCACCGCTATTCTTAAGGATTGGTTGGGAGGTTTCACCTATGTGGTACCTATTCTCCAATCCAAATGCTCTATCTGTGTTACTTTTCCTTGCTTGTAAAAATAGTATAAAAATAAATAAACACTGCCCAGGCAGTCAGACATCTTGGCACCCTGCACAATGACTGGTCATTGAAACCCATCAGATGGCCACTTGTATGAAATGGTATAGAAGTCCTCTGCTTGAGCAGCGGGCTGGACTAGAAGACCTCCAAGGTCCTTTCCAGCTGCATTTGGATTCTGATATTCAGTCCTGGTTAGACGTCTCCAACTGCTTGGCCCAGGAGTCCCACCTTTTGAGCCACTGCTGATTCCTTTCTTGCCTGCGTCATATTGGCAGAGCGGCTTCCGGAACCTCCTGGGGCCTCCAGCTGACATAGGATGCCTTGGGCTGCAAGGAGAGAAAATGGAGAAGTCAGCCTACCACATCCCCAAGTTTATATCAGAGAGGTGTGTTTATTCTCCAGCCTGTAGATCTCTCTTCCCCCACCACTGCAATTTCAGCAGGTTGAAGACAAAAGGTTTGCAGTTCTCTTCCACATAGAGTCCTCCTGTTCCTTCCCGGAGAGAGGAATTCACATAACAGATAATCAGAGTTGGAAGGGACCTTGTAGGTCATCTAGTCCAACCCCCCGCCCAAGCAGGAGACCCTACACCATTTCTGACAGAAGAGTGTCCAATCTCTTCTTGAAAGCCTCCAGGGATGGCGCTCCCACAACTTCCAAAGGCAACTTCTGTTCCATTGGTTGATCGTTCTCATTGTCAGAAAGTTTCTCCTTATTTCCAGGTTGAATCTCTCCTTGTTCATTTTCCATCCATTTAGAAAACAGCTTGACCCCTTCCTCTCTGTGGCAGCCCCTCAGATATTAGAAGACTGCTATCATGTCTCCCCTGATCCTTCTCTTCCCTAGACTAGCCAGGCCCAGTTCCTGTAACCGTTCTTCATATGTTTTAGTCTCCAGTCCCCTAATGATCCTGATTGCTCTTCTCTGCACTCTTTCTAGAGTTTCAGCATCTTTTAATAGTGTGTGTATGTCTGTGTATGTATATATGTATATATGTTTTCATAGATTTTCACGGGTACAGCTATGCAGGTCTTGGTGTGTTCGGGTCTTTTCCTGTGTAAGATTGAGACTATCTTGGCAACGTTTCAACGAGATCTCACTCGCCATCTTCAGGCTGGTGTTTTTGGCTTTGTGCTTGTGCGAGCAAAGTGTGATCTGAGCTGCTGTCTCCCTATATATACTGGTGGGGAGGTTGGCTGTGTTGTCATTTCCATCAACCAATCAAGAAATGACAACACAGCCAACCTCTCCACCAGTATATATAGGGAGACAGCAACTCAGATCACACTTTGCTCGCACAAGCACAAAGCCGAAAGCTGAAGATGGCGAGTGGGATCTCGTTGAAACGTTGCCAAGATAGTCTCAATCTTTCCACGGGAAAAGACCTGAACACGCCAAGACCTGCATATGTATATATATGCACACATACACACACACATACACATACATATACAAATATATTCTGTTCTATTCTATTCTATTCTATTCTATGTATATATACTTCCTGGAGAAAAGTCCACACAGAAAGATACAGGGGTGGCTGTAAAAGGTTGTGTTTCACTCACATCTCATGAAGAGAATCCAAAGTCCCACGTTGATGGCAGCCACAATTGCCACAGGGATCCACCACATTGTAGCTAAAGGAGGAGAAATTCAGAACTTCTGATTAGACAAAAGCTGGGGTCCCTGATGGGGAGATGCTCAGCAAAAGAAGCATTTCCCAACCCCTACTGGTCTCCAGGCTGTGCTCCCACATGAAAGAAGTCAACTGTCTAACTTCTAACTGTCAGGAAAGTTCTGGAACTAACTTCTAACTGTCAGGAAAGTTCTCCTTGGTTCTAGAACCAGCCCCTAGCTAATCCTGTCAGGAAAGTTCTCCTTACTTCTAGAACTAACCTCTAAATTCTAAGTGTCAGGAAAGTTCTCCTTAGTTCTAGAACCAACCTTTAACTCCTACCAGGAAAGTTCTCCTTAAGTCTAGAACAAACCTCTAACTCCTAACGGTCAGGAAAATTCTCCTTAGTTCTAGAACCAGCCTCTAACTTCTCAGTGTCAGGAAACTTCTCCTTAGTTCTAGAACTCCTAACGGACAGGAAAATTCTCCTTAGTTCTAGAACCAGCCTCTAACTTCTCAGTGTCAGGAAAGTTCTCCTTAGTTCTAGAACTAACCTCTAACTTCTAAGTGTCAGGAAAGTTCTCCTTAGTTCTAGAACCAGTCTCTATAAACTTTTAAGTATCAGGAAAGTTCTCCTTAGTTCTAGAACCAACCTCTAACTCCTAATGGTCAGGAAACATCTCCTTAGTTCTAGAACCAGCCTCTAACTTCTAACTGTCAGGAAAGTTCTCCTTATTCTAGAACCAACCATTCTCTATCCACTGCAGGATGAAGGTCTCTTCTGTGTGTTTCTGACGAATACCGTCCTGTCATGTATTATGTATCATATACCATATACCACATATATATCAAGCGTCCATAAGAGAGACCCAAAACAAGATGGATTGACGACATCAGCAAGTATTGCAGGCGCAATTGGCAAAAGAAAGTTCCAGGATTGTGTGAATTGGAAACATGTGGAAGAGGCCTTCATCCTGCAGTAGATAGACAATGGCTAAAATGATGATGATGTTTATCATCTTCATCATCATCATCATCATCATTATCACTATCATTATCATTATCATTATCATTATCATCATCATCATTGTTTTGTTGTTATTATTATTATTGTACACAAAAATGACAGTATACACAGCAAATGAGATAACTATGGTGGGTTTCATATCACAAATCACTAGTCGAACACTTCCCAAGCGTTTAGGACTGCGTGATGTATCGGCGGATTATGCGAGCAGATCCCAGTAAGGTGGCCTTCTGCAGCTGACCAATGATGATCTTGTCAGCGCCAACTGGTTTTAAGTGCTTGCCTAGGTCTTTAGGCACAGCACCCAGTGTGCCGAGTTCCATTGGAACCACCTGCACTGATCTATGCCAGAGTCTCTGCAGTTCGATTCTCAAGTCCTGATGTCTGGTGACTTTTTCAAGTTGTTTCTCATCGATTCTGCTGTCACCAGGTATGGCAATGTCGACGATCCACACTTTTTTCTTCTCCACAATCATGATAGCCAGGATGTTGTGTTCCAAAACTTTGTCAGTCTGTATTTGGAAGTCCCACAGTAGTTTTGCATGCTTATTTTCGACCACTTTTTCAGGCTTATGATCCCACTAGTTCTTTGCTACAGGCATTTATTATTATTATTATTATTATTATTATTATTATTATTATTATTATTATTATTATTATTGGTTAATCTTTAGTGAGATTCACAGCCTTTGGGGCTGTTTGATAGCTCAACAGCTTGAGTCCTAACCAAGGACCTAGGAACTGTTAAGGTAGCGTCGGAGGATATAAGCTGTTCCAAGTAGGGTGGTTTTTTTGTAGAATCAAGGTATTCAAGTCTGATAAATTCAGAATTTCCAAATAGTGAAGTAGCCCTTTAGGTATTGCTCCAAGGGCTCCAATTACAATTGTGATAACGCATGAATTATTATTGTTGTTGTTGTTATTATTAATAGCACTTATACTTATATATTGCTTTCCAGCCTTCTCTAAGCGGTTTACAGAGTCATCCTACTGCCCCTCCCCCAACAATCTGGGTCCTCATTTTACCCACCTCGGATGGAATGCTGAGTCAACTTTGGGCCTGGTGAGATTCGAACTGCCAAATTGCAGGTAGCTGGCTGCAGCAGAGTAGCTTGCAGTTAAAGCAGTCTAACCACTGCGCCACTGAGGCTCTTATCATATACGTTTTGACCTTTTCTCTCAAGTTACTACTTGTACTGTAATTCTCCTGTCAGAAATCCCTTCTCTCCCTTCACTAAATGTAGGACTTCATTTGCTGCTCTCCACCTGAGAACTTTTGAGATGGTGCAGCACCCATACTTTCCAACCCTGGTGAAAAATCTACTTCTACACATCACAACTTCTCAGCCTCTCACCTGTTTCTTCCTTCCAAGTCAAGACCAAGGATTCCTGCAAGCCCTTGTACTTCAGGTGACACTGAAAATGGTCCCTCTCCTTGGGGTTGATCTCAATGCTGAGCCAGACATAATAGGTCCCGTCTGAGTTGGGGGCCACGTTCCTATAGAGGGTCTCGTACTGGCAGACCTCTCTGTCCTTCCTCCAGGTGGCCTGGATCTCCTTTGGGTAGAAGCCAAAGGCCTGGCAGATGAGGATCTCCAGGCTGTCATTCACCATTTTACGAGTCATCTTCCCCACGAGATCTTCTGCAGAAACAGCAACACTATAATCCTGGAATGTCTAATATTTCCGTCAAGATGATTTAATAACAAGGAAGGCCTCATTTGGCCATCTTCTCCCACTGCTCCCTCCTCCATGCTGGAACCTGTGAGAGCCTCAGAGATGGGGCATTGAAGCTCTTTAGATTTAGCTTTGAAAAATACCCCTTGTCAACTCATAAAATATTTCTATGGTCCTTTTAGAGTTGCCAGCAGAAATGGTGGGGGGAGGGCAGTGCGGCCATTTGCAAACCAAAATTGCATTCCATAAATAGTTTTCAAAGATAGTAACTAGGGGATTGAAGTTCCTGCCCCGCAAAATTCTAACTGGAGAGCATGAATTGATGACTCTGGGCTATGGATGTGTCCCATTGGAGAATATGAATTACAATACACCCAGGGGGTGGGGGAAAACCAGGGTCAAGGGTGACAATGAATGATGTCAGAGTCAGCTACACCCAGGCAGTGCCGGATCTTTTAACTCCCAACAAATCCCTTGGAAGTTTTGAAAGTTTGGCTCGAGACTCATTCTGGGTAACTGCCGGAATCCTGACACCCATTTTGTCCCAAAAATAAGACTGGGTCTGATTTTCTTTTGGGCCCCAAAAGAAGCAGTAGGGCTTATTTTCAGGGGTGTCTTACTTTTTTCCATATACACTTCTGCTTGCTGACCGCCACAAGGTAGGAGGGTGTGTGTGTGGAGCTGCCCCATGCGCCTCAAACCGGCTTACCTCAGGGCCCTTGCATCCAGACCACCCATGCCCCGATGCCTCACTCTGGGGCTGCAGCACCAACACACTGCTCAGCCTCCTGCTCCGTTGTGGCCACGAGCAAACAGAAGAAGTTGGCCAGTGGCAACGTGACTCCTGCTGCACATGGCTGCCAAGTCCTGCCGCCATGAGGCAAGTGTCAGGATACGGATGGCCTGCCTGCGGGAGCCCTGAGATAAACCAGTGTGAGGCAAGTGGAACAGCTCCACCACCTGCCTCATGGCCATGACAGACAGAATGGGTGGCTGCACAGGCTCTTAAGTAGGGCTTATTTTGGGGGAGAGGAAGGCTTATATTAGGGTTTATTTTCAGGATAGGCCTTATTTTCAGGGAAACAGAGTAATATACATGGAACTTGGGGCAAAATTTCTTCTCTGACTAAAATAATTGGAATGTTTTTTGACTGATTTGAGTTTGATTCCCCCATCCATCCATTGGACTTGTATTTGAAATTGTATTCGGGGATAGTGAAGATTATTTCCCCATCGCTCTTCCGTAATCTGATACTGCCCAACCTTTTTCTGCCAAGCCCACGAAAGATGTTTGGCTGCGTAGGACAGAAATTATATGGGTGGGGGTGGGGTGGCAAGAGGGAACCCACAAAAAAAAAACAAAAGCAACAAAAATTCCCAGATTGGGGATTGATTCAATGTCGACCCTCCAAATGGAATGTGCTCAATTCGTCTGCATCAGATGAGGAGAACACATCCGTCCTGGCCACTCTTTACAGAGGCAAGATGGGGAGGGTTTTAACAAACTGCATCGCCATTTGGTTTGATGGCAGCAGTGCCTCAGATTGAAAATCCATACAGAGAGTGGTAAGGACAGCTATTCCATTTTCTATTCTATCCATTCTTATTCTATTCTGTTCTCCTTAACCCTAACCCTATTCTATTAAGTCTATTCTATTCTGTTATTTCTCTAATTTTTATTCTTTTTCTAATTCCATTCTATTCTATTCTATTCTATTCCATTCTCTTCTTTTCTCTTCTTATTCTCTTCTATTCTTTCCTATTCTATTCTTATTCTATTTGATTCTATTCTTTTCTATTCTTATTCTATTTTTATTCTATTTTATTCTTATTCTACTCTTTTTCTATTCTATTCTTATTCTATTCTTATTCTATGCTATGCTATGCTTTCTATTCTATTTCTATTCTATTCTTATTCTAATCTAGTCTATTCTTTTTCTATTCTATTCTGTTCCATTCTTATTCTATTTTATTCTATGCTATGCTATTCTATCCTTATTCTATCTATGCTATGCTATTCTATTTTTATTCTATTCTTATTCTAGTTTTTTTCTATTCTATTCTATTCTACTTTGTTCTGTTCTGTTCTGTTCCGTTCCATTCTTATTCTATTCTATTCTATTCTTATTCTTATTCCTATTCTATGCTACTCTAATCTATTTTTATTCTATTCTATTATTTTTCTATTTTATTCTGCTGCATTCCGTTCCATTCCATTCTTATTCTATTCTATTCTATTCTTATTCTTATTCTATGCTATTCTTATTCTATTCTATGCTATGCTATGCTATGCTATTCTATTTTTATTCTATTCTTATTCTATTTTTTTTCTATTCTATTTTGTTCTGTTCTGTTCCATTCCATTTTTATTTTATTCTATTCTATTTTATTCTTATTCTATTCTAATTCTATTTGTTCTGTTCTATTTTCTATTTGCAAATTGTTCCACATAGAAATCAGGAACAAGCGGTTCTTTTCAATGTGACCCAATGTTAAGTTTCTGTTGTTTTGCAGGATTTTCTCCTGGAAATAGAACGAGACCTTCAGCATTAATTATGTACTCAGTTTCTTTGCCTTTGAAGTACTAATTGGGGGAGGGGGGGCCATTGAAGATTATCTTCCTTCTGTAATGTGATGTGGGATACTGCCTGACCTTTTTCTGCAAAGGGTAGCTCAGTTATGCAAGACAGAGATAAAATGGAGGAGGGGGAGCCTTCAGAAACATACTCAATTGAGACCCCCTTTGCCACTCACCTGTCCTCTGCTCAGTCTTATTCTTGTAGGACAGGTATCTCTGCAGCCACTCAATGCAGGTCTTCTCCAGGAAGACATTTACTTTCTCAGACCACCCTGGATCCACTTCCTGCTTGACCTTCTTGGCTTGGGGCTGAGCTGCTCTCCATCTGAGGGTCTCATTCTCAAAGCTGATGATATCCCACCTGTTGTAGCCATAGCGCAAAAACCCTCCTTTGTTCCTGCCTTCCTTGAGCTCACAGCCCAAAATCGCTTGCAAGGTGTGAAGCCCTGAAAGAATCCAGGAGAGAGGTTTTAACAGATAACAAATAATCAGAGTTGGAAGGGACCTTATAGGTCATCTAGTCCATCCCCCCGCCCAAGCAGGAGACCCTACACCATTTTTGACAGATGGGAGTCCAATCTCTTCTGTGATGACGCCCCCACAACTTCTGAGAGCAAAGCTGTTCCATGGGTTGATTGTTCTCACTATCAGAAAGTTTCTCCTTATTTCCAGATTAAATCTCTCCTTGTTCAGTTTCCATCCATTATTCCTTGTCTGGCCTTCGGGTGCTTTAGAAAATAGCTTGACCCCTTCCTCCTCTCTGTAGCAGCCCCTCAAATATTGGAAGACTGCTATCCTGTCTCCCCAGGTCCTTCTCTTTACTAGACTAGCCAGGCCCAGTTCCTGCAACCCTTCTTCATATGTTTTAGTCTCCAGTCCCCTAATCATCCTGGTTGCTCTTCTCTGCACTTTTTCTAGAGTCTCAATATCTTTTTTATATTGTGCTGACCAAAACTGAATGCAGCACTCTAGGTGTGGTCTTACTAAGGCTTTATAGAGTGGTATTAATACCTCATTTGATCTTGATTGTATCCCTCTGTTAATGCAACTTAGGATGGCATTAGCTTTTTTGGCTGCTGCTGCACACGGCTGGCTCCTATTTAGCTGGTTGTCCACTAAGACTCCAAGATCCCTCTCACAGCTACTGCTTCTGGGATGAGAAGTGAAACGACTTCAAAGGAAAAAAAGAAACCCAGAAAGTCCAGTTGCCTCTTGAAAAAACACCTTTGGGACAAGTCTCAGCAAGGACTCTTGCATTTATTTATTTATTTATTTATTTATTTATTTATTTATTTATTTATTTATTTATTTATTTATTTATTTATTTATTTATTTATTTATTTATTTATTTATTTATTTATTTAGTTAGTTAGTTAGTTAGTTAGTTAGTTAGTTAGTTAGTTAGTTAGTTTAATATACTGCCCCCTCTCCCAAATTGGGACTCGGGGCGGTGCACAGCCGAGCTAAAAGTGACACAATTACAAATATAAAATTAAAAATAGATTAAAATGAATTAAATTAGTGGCTAGAGAATTAAAACTATAATAAAACACTAAAACAGGATAAAAATTTATAAAAGTTAAAACCATCCCAATGATACTAGGTCAGACCGGCTTGCTGGAAAAGATGGGTCTTCAATGCGTGCCGGAAGGTTCTCAGGTCAGGGATAGTTCGCATCTCCGGGGGTAACTCATTCCAAAGGGAGGGTGCTCCCGCAGAGAAGGCCCGCACCCTCGGGGCCACCAGCCGGCATCACCCAGCTGACGGTAACCTGAGGAGGCCCACCCTGTAAGAACGCACGACAGTGGCCGACGGTGGCAGCAGGTGGTCCCGTAATCTGGCCAATTTCTCCTTCCCTTCTTCATCTCACAAAGAGCAAAGACTTTTAGTGGTCAGAGAGCATAATTGGGTGGGGCCAAGCCATGAAGAATTTGAAGGAGAAAATCAGTTTTGTGTGTGTGTGTGTGTTTGTGTGTTTTACAGGAAGTAAAACCCCACCATTATGTCTCCTGAATCCATTGGAAGCCAAGGGTGGCACTGCCTCTGCTCACCTCCAGCATGGCGGTCCTGTTTTGATAACTTCTGCAGGTCACTCCTGAAAACCCACTCAGGGCCCAGAAAGGTTTGGTTCTCCACCTTCACCATCCAGGGCACCAGGGGCTTCATCTTCCCGGTGAGGCTGTCAAAACGAGCAATGGGCTGGTCATCCAGGTAGCCTCTAATGAAGGACTGAGGTGGCCCCTGGCTGGGCTCTGAGAGTTGCAGGTAGGAATAATACAGGGAGTGTGAGGGGGATCCTGGAGAGGGAGGAAGAAGAAGGGTAGAATTAAGAAGTCTACACTCCATCCCAGGGGTGGGATTCAAATATTTTAACAACCGGTTCTGTGGGTGTGGCTTAGTTGGTGGGTGTGGCTTGGTGGTCATGTGACTGGCTGGGCGTGGTCGACTCAACATCACTCACAACGAGGCATGCATCTCCTCACCTGGCCTCTCATGACTGTGGGGATGCTGCAACAGTCGTAAGTGTGGAAAAAGGTCATAAGTCACTTTTTTCAGTGCCATTTTAACTTTGAATGGTCACTCCACACAAGCAAAGTACCAACAAAGGAGGGGAAAAAAACTCCAAAGACATTCCAGAGACAGGAATTCTAGTCCTGCCAAGAATGTAATAAGGGTTAACGGAGAGGCAGTTTCTGTAAGTAACACCAGAATGTTTCCTTCCTGCCTTCCTTACAGGATTAGGCCAGTCATTTCTTCTAACAACCAGTTCTCCGAACTGCTTAGAATGTTAACAACCGGTTCTAGCGAATAGATGCGAACTAGTAGAATTCCACCCCTGCTCCATCCCCTCCAACATTTTATTATCACCCAGCACCTCCAACAGTGGGGCTGCCCTCTTTCTGCTCTGTTTGGAAAGGCTCCTCCTGTTGTGGTTCGCCGGCAGCCTGTGCAGGTGGAAGCGGAAGCGGACAGTGGGGAAGAACAGGGACCAGTCCAGGAATCTGGAGAGGACTCGGACCAGGGTCCTGCATCCGATGCAGAGATCATCTGGGAGTGGGGTGCTGCCTCCGGAGCCTTTGAAGTCTGGCAGCAGTGAGGCAAAGGACCCAGGGCAGCCTGTTCCCAGTGCGTGTGTGCTCAGAGCTGCTAGAAGGTGAGAGCAGCTGAAACAAAAGGGGCGACTCGGGAGTAAGGCTGGGAAGTGATTGCCCCTCCCATAAGGTATAAAGGACAGGCAAAGATGGTGAAACCTTTGCAGGAAGCAAAGTCGTTCGTTCGGTTCAGATTCATTCTTGAAGCTCTTTGTACTTCGGTTGGTCTTTTTTCTAGTTCATTTGGCACTCCTGTTATTGGCAGCACTTCACGGAAAAGAAAGGTGGGTGCTTATCTCGAGGGATTGTTTGAGATGCATTACCAGCTAGGAATGAAAACAATTCCCAGCGTTGCAAGGAAACAAGACTTGTTTTTAAAATAAGCGTGTGTGTAATTACTGTCCAGGAAGCCTTGGTCAGAACACCTCTATTCAAACTTGAGGAAGAAGCTCCAGCATCCCTTGGCTGAGCTAAACATCTGGGCAGGCCCACACCTGGTTAAGATCCCCATCTCAGCTCCTCTGGGTTCTTGGGATTCCCAGTCAGCTGCTTGTGCGCCTGACTCCAGGGCTATCTTAATGCCTGGGCCCGATGGGCACTTGCCTTTGGGCCCCACGAGAATAGGGGCTCCATATTAATCTGAGTTATGTTAATCTTTCAAGGCACCTTGTATCATATAAATACAGCAACTGTATGGCTTACTGAGTCTTATTGTGTGTTTCAAGCCTTGTGTATTGTTCAAATGTTTATCCTGTTAATTAGGTGTTGCTGCACAGCATGTTTTTAATGTTTCAACACCGATTTTGTGGGAAGCGCCAATAAAATAAATATATCTTTGATTTTTTAAAATTTTATTGAATAAAGCATTAAAAACAATGACCTTGGTGTGATTGTCCTAACAAACCTTTGTCATACATATCTATCGTACATAACATATAATACATATTTACATTTGTACATTTCTATAGAGCACTGCACACCATAGAGCACTGCACACCAGAACAACTAAACACAAGAACAGTTTTTCCCCGAAAGCCATCACTCTGCTAAACAAATAATTCCCTCAATACTGTCCAACTATAGAATAGAATAGAATAGAATAGAATAGAATAGAATACTTTATTGGCCAAGTGTGATTGGACACATAAGGAATTTGTCTTGGTGTAAATGCTCTCAGTATACATAAAAGAAAAGATACATTCGTTAAAAATCAAGAATTATAATGTACAACACTTAATGATAGTCATAGGGTAATAAGCAATCAAATCATACTAGGAAACAGTCAGTATAAATCGTAAGGATACAAGTGACAAAGTTACAGTCATACAGTCACAAGTGGGAGGAGATGGGTGATAATGAGTGATGACAAGATTAACAGTAATAGTAGTGCAGACTTTGTAATAGTTGAACAGGATTGAGGGAATTATTTGTTTAGCAAAGTGATGGCGATTGGGAAAAAAATGTTCTTGTGTCTAGTTGTTCTGGTGTGCAGTGCTCTATAGCATCGTTTTGAGGGAAGGAGTTGAAACAGTTTATGTCCGGGATGTGAGGAGTCTGTAAATATTTTCACAGCCCTCTCTTTGACTCGTGCAATATACAGGTCCTCGACTGAAGGCAGGTGGGTGGTAATTGTTTTTTCTGCAGTCCTAATTATCCTCTGAAGTCTGGGTCTGTCCTGTTGGGTTGCAGAACCAAACCAGACAGTTATAGAGGTGCAGATGATAGACTCAATGATTCCTCTGTAGAACTGGATCAGCAGCTCCTTGGGCTGTTTGAGCTTTCTGAGTTGGTGCAGAAAGAACATTCTTTGTTGTGCTATTACAAAGTCTGCACTATTACTCTTAATCTTGTCATCACTCATCATTCATCCTCTCCCACTTGTGATTGTGTGACTGTAACTTTGTCGCTTGTATACTTACAATTTATATTGACTGTTTCCTAGTATGATTTGATTGCTGATTGTACCCTATGACTATCATTAAGGGTCATACCTTATGATTCTCGAATCTTGATGAATGTATTTTTTCTTTTATGTATACTGAGAGTATTTACACCAAGACAAATTCCTTGTGTGTCCAGTCACACTTGGCCAATAAAGAATTCTATTCTATCAGCAATTTTCCATATTTCTAGTTTTCTATCCTAACAATCTTGTCATATTTCAATTTTGAATCCTTCCTTTCCCTCCCACCATGGATAGAATTTATCCCATACTTTGTAATATTCAGTCTCATCCTTATCTTTTATTTCCAAAGTTTATTTGTCCATTTCAGTGCAACTCCATATCTTTTTAATTACTTCACTTTCATCAGGAATTTCTTTATCTTTCCATTTATGAGCATAAGCTAACCTTGGTGCCATGAGCACATGTATTAAATACCTCAACTCCTTATTATATCTCTCTGTAGTAATTCCCAGCAGAAAAGAAATCCAGCTTATGCTCGACCTTAAACTCACCGATTTCTTCTAACCATCTCTGAATCTTATGCAAAAATTCCTGGGCTTTCCTACATGTCCACCATGTGTGATAGTATGATCCATATTCCTGGGAGCATTTCCAACAAGTAGGCATTGATACCATATCCAATATCTTTCGCCCAGGCCAACATTGTTTCTTTTACTTGTTCTGTTAAGTATTACCAAATATGGCCATAGAGTGGAGTCGACTAGCAGACTCCACTCACTGGCCCAGCCACTGGTGGGAGAAATAAAGTCCCATCAGTGGTTGAAGCTTTGGACAGCGCCGGCTTTTTAAATTAAACTTAAATAAAGACAGTTTTACCTGTTCCTGCTGCATCCTGCCTCTTTGCTCCGTGGAACCCCTTAACTCTGATGACGAAGGTGGGATTCTGAGCTGAGGAGAGAACAAAGGACACCTTGTGGGATTCGGACGCCATATTCACCGACCATCGCAATGATTGTGATCCCGTCGACCAACATGGCACACTGCCCGATGTCCATCCCATACAAGCCGGCAAAGGAAAAGTGGTCCTCATACATGGGCCGATTCGACCTGCATCTAGAAGTTAACCGACTCCAAGCAGCCCCCGATGCAACAAAGAAAGTCCTATTTCTGACTTACTGCGATTCCTTACTCTACGAGATGGCAGATGCCCTTGTGGTGAATTATCTGCGCAGCATATCCTGGGATGAACTCCAATCACTGACCCACCGAAAATAATTGCTTAAGGGAGTACCAATACTGCTACAAGTGTTGCGAATCCAAACACCCGTCCAAGTACTGCACAGTCAAGGTGCCATGCGACTTATGCCATAGTGACCAGCACCCGACCGCGCTGCATCCAGACTCTGAGCCACCACTGCAGAGATCTCTTAGCCTTCCTTAGGACAAGGAGCCTCAACGTAATACAAAGGCATGCAGGGCTCTTCGGCAGACTGTCAAACTGCAACCAAAACCAAGGATGAGTGTCAACTGCACCGCACTGCGCGCCAACTCACCATGCCCTTGTTCGTGTCTTCCCATCTGGTTACCAAAGTGTACCCTGAAGGATGCCCCGAAGATGCCGTGAAAATGTATGTGCGGATAGATACTCAAAGCACCTGCACCCTGGCCAAACCTGCATTCTTTGACTTCTTTGAGGTGCAACAGGCCAACCTTCCCTTCACGGTATCAACGTGCCATGGACCAAGAAGCACGGAGAGGAGGAGAGCTACTGGACTTTGCATAGAGTCATTAGATGGAAGTTCCCGGTTCCCACTACCGCCCGTATTTGAATGCGATGGGGTATTGAACGACCGTAGTCAGATCGCAACACCTGAGGTCATAAGTAGCATGCCTCACCTACAGCACCTGGCTCATCACTTCTCCGCTCTAGATCCTGAGGCTGATATCCTACTCTTGCTGGAAAATAATGTCCCACGCGCCTTTCTCTTTTCCGAGTCAGTTGGCGGTCCTGTAGACAGCCCAGTGGCCATCAAATCTCCACTGGGATGGGGGATCGTAGGAATTGTCAATGTCGATCAGATGCAGGCCCCAACCCAGGCAAATGCCTTAGCACCATCCATTCCACCAGCCTTCCAACGCCCTTTAGCAGCATCGAAAACAATAATAATAATAATAATAATAAATATTTATTTATATACCACTCCTCTCCCAAAGGACTCGGAGCGGTGCATAGCCATACAATTAAAACAATAAATATAAACAAGAATGCCGTTCCAGACTAAAAGGCCACTGGTGATCAGTACACTTTTGCTAGGACACCCTAAATGGTCACCAACAACCACCAGATGTCCACTAAGATGCTCTACATGGGCATATGCCTCCGCAACACCCTTTCCAACAGCTTCCCGATGCCCTTTGACACTGTGGAAGCAAGAGTACCATTCCAACCCTATAAGGCCACCAGAAGCAACTACCAGACTTTTACCATTGGTATCAAGAGTACCTGTCAACCCTAAAAGGCCACCAGAAGCGACCTCCAGACTTTCACTTTTGCCACCAAGAGTACCTGTACACCCTAAAAGGCCACCAGAGGTGACCAGCAGACTTGCACCAAGATGCTGACCTTGAAAATTAAACCTCAAGCTTTGCATGCTTTGCTTTGTTTGATGCTTTATTAATGTTTACTGTTTCTCTTAGTTATATATCTAACTGTTTATTTTAGTTATATAGTTATATGCTTTTCAGATAGTATTACTGTCTACTGCTTATCTTAGTTTATAGTTATTTAATTTTTTTCTTCTTTTAATAGTGGAATTTACAATTCCAGGCGGGGAGCGCGCTGTCCAGCCAGTGTATGGGAATTGGATAGTTCGGTAGCAATTGTGAGCTGTCCCCTTAAGGGAATGCATCACGGTAAATGTAGTTAAAGGTATCCTGGGAAATGTAGTTCATGTCACGTAGCCACATCTGTAATCCCGATTGGTCACTAATTTGACCCTCGATGGGTTGGGGGAGTTTTCTCTCTCTTGCCTGAACACAGCCTCGTGGTGGCAGCTCTACCCCCTACCTGTACGACTATGGGATAGAAAGATTAATATCATGCAGCCGCTTCAATCATCATGGGGTTGAGGCTTTATCATCTTTTTACCTACAAAACAGACATACAGATGATTGGTCATTAAAGAAGAACTTCATCACAAATGTGAGTTATGAGGATACCTGATGAACCAGTAAGTGTACTTTGTTAGGGACGTCTTGTTGGGTTTATCTATCTGCATCTGCACAGCTACAAATCCACTACTGTGCAGGATACAGAACACCCTCCTACCTGGCAAACTGACACGAATGTTACACGTGGAGCCAGAGGGAGGGGGAGACGATAAACACATTTGTGGCTGCCCTACGGAAAATGTCCAAGAACTGCAAGTTCCCTGACACCGAAGGGATGATCCGAGATCGAATCATCCTGGGAATGAGGGACCAAACCCTCCAAAAGAGATTCTTGGCCTGGGTGGACGCCTCCTTCAAGGAAGCCAGCGACAAAGCCCGAGCCGCTGAATCCTCGGATAACTTGGCAGCGCAAATAAAAGGGGCCGGGATAGTCCATGCCACCCAGGTCGACCACCATGCCAACTGGAATATTTCATCCTCCGAAGCAAACGACAAGGACGACGGAAGAGATCCACAAAGTAAAGCCCAGTAAGCCAGAAGGGAAGCAAGGGGATAAACAGTGTAGGGGTTGTGGAGGAAACCACCACCGCTCAGCATACCGTTTTAAAGAGACTATTTGCTGGAGATGTGACCGCAGAGGCCCCATCGCAGTGGTATGCTGAGCCAGCCAGCCGACCAACGACCAGATAATTGGCAGTTAAAATTGCCTCACCCCAATACAGCTTATTCATTCCTATGTCTGTTAATAATGCGTCGTAACAGAATAACATAGTTGGAAGGGACCTTGGAGATCGTCTAGTCCAGTGGTAGGGAACCTTGGCTCTTTTATCACTGATGGACTTCAACTCCCAGAATTCCTGAGTGAGCCATAAACGTTTCCCAATCCCTGGCCTAGTGGTTTTTCAGTTGTGAGGGAAATCAATTTTTGATTTGAATGGGATTGTTCAATATACAAATGTCCTAATTTTTGACTTGAATGATCAATATTCTTTATATGTCCTACATTTGTATATTAAACAGTCCCATTCAAGTCAAAAATTGATTTCCCTCACAACTGAAAAACCACTAGGCCAGGGATGGGGAAACGTTTATGGCTCACTCAGGAATTCTGGGAGTTGAAGTCCATCAGTGATAAAAGAGCCAAGGTTCCCTACCGCTGGTCTAGTCCAACCCTCTGCTCAGGTAGGAAACCTTCTACCATTTCAGACAAATGGCTGTCCAATTTCTTCTTAAAAACTTCCAGTGTTGGAGCATCCACAACTTCTGGAGGCAAGTCGTTGCACTGATCAATTGTTCTAATTGCCAGGAAATTTCTCCTTAGTTCTAAATTGCTTCTCTCCTTGTTTAGTTGCCATCCATTGCTTCTTATCCTGCCCTCAGGGGCTTTGGAGAATAGCTTGACTCCCTCTTCTTTGGGGCAGCCCCTGAGATATTGGAACACTGATATTGTGTCACCCCTTAGTCTTTCTTTTCATCAAACTAGGCATACCCAATTCCTGCAACCGTTCTTCATAGGGATACAATCAAGATCAAGGGAGGTACTAATACCACTCTATAAAGTCTTAGTAGGACCACACCTAGAGTACTGCATCCACTTTTGTTCACCACATTATAAAAAAGATGTGGAGACTCTAGAAAAAGTGCAGAGAAGAGCAATCAGGATGATTAGGGGACTGGAGATTAAAACAGTTACAGGAACTAGGCCTGGCTAGTCTAGTGAAGAGAAGGGCCAAGGGTGACATGATAGCAGTCTTCCAATATTTGAGGAGCTGCCCCAGAGAGGAAGGGGTCAAGCTATTTTCTCATGTACCTGAAGGCCAGACAAGGAATAATGGATGGAAACTGAACAGGGAGAGATTTAACCTGGAAATAAGGGGAAACTTTCTGACAGTGAGAACAATCAACCCAATAAACAGAAGTTGCCCTCAGAAGTTGTGGGAGCATCATCACTTTCAAGAAGAGATTGGACTGCCATTTGTCAGAAATGGTGTAGGGCAGAGGTGGTATTCAGCAGGTTCTCACCAGTTCTGGAGAACCGGTAGCAGAAATTTTGAGTAGTTTGGAGAACTGGTAGTGGAAATTTTGAATAGTTTGGAGAACTGGTAGTGGAAATTTTGTGTAGTTTGGAATACCACCTCTGATTAGCCCCGCACCCATCTATTCTCTGCCTCCCGAGTCCTAGCTAATTGGCCGGGTTTTCTTTTGTTGCTCTGCATAGGAGAACAGAGCTGAAAAGCAGGTTAGTGAGGTGGGGACTAGGGAGGGAATGGAGATTTTACAGTATCCTTCCCCTGCCATGCCCACCAAGCCACATCCACCAAACTATACCACGCCCACCAAGCCATACCCATAGAACTGGTAGTAAAAACAAATTGAATTCCACCACTGGTGTAGGGTCTCCCGCTTGGGCGGGGTGGTGGTGGACTAGATGACCTACAAGATCCCTTCCAACTCTGATTATCTGTTATCTGTTCATATGTTTTAGCCTCCAGTCCCCTAACCATTTTTCTTGCTCTTCTCTGCACTCTTTCTAGAGTCTCCACATCTTTTTTACATCATGGTGACCAGAACTGGATGCCGTATTCCAAGGGTGGCCTTTTCCAAGGCCTTATAAAGTGGTATTAACACTTCATGCGATCTTGATTCTATCCCTCTGTTTATGCAGCCTAGGACTGTGTTGGCTTTTTGGGCTGCTGTAGCACCCTGCTGCCTCATATTTAAATGGTTGTCCTTTCTTTCATGATTTGCAGGAGTTCATTTTTCAATGGGTTATTGTGCTTTTCTTTCTCAAGTCATTGCTGAAACATGTTAGATATGAGCTCTGTTCGTAAGTTTGTTTACAGCTGGCAAACCCTTTGATTGACCTATAGCTTCCTTGTTAGACACCTGGCCGTTCTCCAGAGAATCAACCCAACCCTTTCCCGGCCCTTCCCAGGTGACAATATTTTCCTGATAAGGTGGATTCTGTAGCAGGTAAGCCAGGAGAGAGGAAAAAGATGGACGAGACAGATTGAGTTCTGAAGGTGAAGGAATAATTTAAAAAAGAATAAAATAAAGCTGCAAACTCTTCTATAAACAGCCCCTCCCGCTTTTCTGTGCTCCTCCTGTCTACCACCACTCACATCTCTCCTGCTGCAACCCCTTTTCTTACTGTCTGCTGTCCCTACACCCCCCTCTCCTTTACACATCCCAGGATAATGTATAAATTCAACCCTGGCTGTGTTTTCAGCTCTCTATTTCACTGTTTTCTCAGAAATACCAATGGGAATTAATTACACCAAAGGTTCTTAAATGAGAGTTGGGGAAAGAAGAGGGAAGGAAGATCTTTCCTTCCTTCCTTCCTTCCTTCCTTCCTTTTTCCTTCTTTTCTTCCTTCTTTTCTTCCTTCCTTCCCTTTTTCCTTTCTTTCCTTCCTTCCTTCCTTCCTTCCTTCCTTCCTTCCTTCCTTTCTCCTTATTTGTTTCTTTCCTTCCTTCTTTCTTTCCTTCTTCCTTCCTTTCTTTCCTTCCTTCTTTCCCTTTTTCCTTCCTTCTTTCCTTCCTTTTTTCCTTCTTCCTTCTTCCTTTTCCTTCTTTCCTTCTTTTTTCTCCTTCTTTTTTTCTTTCCTTGTTTCTTTCCTTCCTTCCTTCCTTCCTTTCTTCTTCCTTCTTTCTTTCCTTCCTTTTTCCTTCCTTCTTTCCTTCTTTGTTTTTTTCCTTCCTTCCTTCCTTCCTTCCTTCCTTCCTTCCTTCCTTCCCTCCCTCTCTCCCTCCTTTCCTTCCTTCCCATTTATCTGGAATAATATAGGGTCTCCTGCTTGGGCAGGGGGTTGGACTAGAAGACTTCCAAGGTCCCTTCCAACTCTGTCATTCTGCTGCCCCAAAGGGGCTTTTTCCACAGGCAACTGGACTTTCTGGTTTTTCTTTGAAGCCGTTGGCTTCCCAATCTAAGAAGCTCGGATGACCGAAAATCCCCACTGACTGTTACTCTGTTATAAATGAGCTTAGAGGGGGGAGAGACTCAGCTCAGGACCCCCCCTCCTTTTCTGCTTCCTCCTCATCCCGCCTTCCTCGCCCTCCAGGCGGGGAGTCCTTCCAGGAACTCACCGAAGTAGCTCCCACCGGACACGAAGGCTCCCAGCACGGCTCCCAGGAACAAGAGGAGCGCCCGTCGCAGAGCCATCGCTCTCCTGCCACGCGCGCCTTTCCACCTGCAACCCGAAACTCCGTCCAAACAGCCCAAACGATCTGCCAAACCAAAGCCCCGCCCCCTTCTGCCGCCGCCCCGCCCCTTGCGCCTCAGAGCGATGAGCCTCCGGGGCTGAAGTTCTCTATTACGCCGTCTAAGGTGCGCGGATCTGCGAAGGAAGAATAGGATAGGATAGGATAGGATAGGATAGGATAGGATAGGACAGAAAAGCTTTAACAGAGAACAGATAATCAGAGTTGGAAGGGACCTTGTAGGTCATCTAGTCCAGGGGTCTCCAACCTTGGCAACTTTAAGACTTGTGGACTTTAACTCCCAGAATTCCTCAGCCAGCAAGGAGGAATTCTAGGAGTTGAAATCCACAAGTCTTACAGTTGCCAAGGTTGGAGACCCCTGATCTAATCCAACCCCCTGCCCAAGCAGGAGACCCTATACCATTTCTGACAAATGGCAGTCCAATAGAATGGACTGGACTGGACTGGACTGGACTAGATTACAATACAATACAATACAATACAATACAATACAATACAATACAATACAATACAATACAATACAATACAATACAATACAATACAATTCTTTATTGACCAAGTGTGATTGGACATACAAGGAATTTGTTTTGGTGTATATGCTCTCAAAGGTACATACGTCAAGAATCATAGGTATAACACTTAGAAGTAGCCATAGGGTACTATAAATCCTACTAGGAAACATATATGTAGGAAACATATAAAACACGTAAATCATACTAGGAAATAATAATAAGCTAGTCCCTATCAAATCATACTAGTAAACAGTCAATAAAATAATGATTAAAAAATCATAAGGATACAAGCAATAAAGTTGCAGTCATACAGTCATAAGTGGGAGGGGATGGGTGATAAGGAGTGATGTCAAGATTAACAGTAATAGTAGTGCAGACTTTGTAATGGTTGAACAGGGTTGAGGGAATTATTTGTTTAACAGAGTGATGGCGTTGGGGAAAAAACTCTCCTTGTGTCTGGTTGTTCTGCTGTGCAATGCTCTATTGAGGGAAGGAGTTGAAATAGTTTATGTCTGGGATGTGAGGGGTCTGTAGATATTTTCACAGCCCTCTTTTTGACTTGTGCAGTATACAGATCCTCAGTGGAAGGCAGGTTGGTAGCAATTGTTTTCTCTGCAATCCTAATTATCCTCTGAAGTCTGTGTCTGTCTTGTTGGATTGCAGAACCAAACCAGAGTTATAGAGGTGAATAGAATAGAATAGAATAGAATAGAATAGAATAGAATAGAATAGAATAGAAATGATGGGATGGGATGGGATAGAATAGAATAGAATAGAAATGATGGGATGGGATAGAATAGAATAGAATAGAATAGAATAGAATAGAATAGAATAGAATAGAATAGAATAGAATAGAATAGAATAGAAATGATGGGGTGGGATGGAATGGAATGGAATAGAATAGAAATGATGGAATGGAACAGAACGGAACGGAACGGAACGGAACGGAACAGAACAGAACAGAACAGAACAGAACAGAACAGAACAGAACAGAACAGAACAGAATAGAATAGAATAGAAATGATGGGATGGGATGGGATGGGATGGGATGGGATGGGATGGGATGGGATGGGGTGGGGTGGGGTGGAGTGGAGTGGAGTAGAATAGAATAGAATAGAATAGAATAACAGAGATGGAATGGACCTTGGAGGTCTTCTAGTCCAACTCCCTGCCTTGGCAGGAAACCCTACAGCACCTCAAACAAATGGTTATCCAACATCTTTTGAAAAAAACTTTAAAAAGAGGGAAAGTGAGCAGTGGTATCCTCAACGGAGGCTTATGGTTTTGAGGACTGAGGTGCCTTGGTTTGGAAAGATCCCAGTTATAATTCTGAAAAAATGTAAGGACAATAAACTGGAAGGGGTTATTGTTATTATTAAGAGTCAACCAATGGTATTTGACCGTAGATGCATCAGGGATACTGGTGATAGTGGGCTCCTGAGAATTGCGGTGAAAGCTGTTTGTGGACTTTTTCTGTCTTCCCACGCCCAGGAGTCGACCACTGCCCACAACATGCCTTTAGGAGAATCCCCAGCCAAGTTTAAGCACGCAAACGCAATCCGGTGACACGAGTTGTGTGAAGGCAGCCAGAGCAAGGCTCTCTTTGCTCATTCTTGGGCGGTGGGGGAGGTACCCAAGAGACACACATTCACTCCACTCATCCCACGCAACTTCCCCAGACCTTTTGGTAGCTTCCTGGTGCAGTATGATTTCTCCATCTCTTTGAAGACTCTGGACAGTTAAGATTGCAGTTAAAGAAGAGGTTCTATGAGTGGATAATGGGCATTTTAGTCACCAGATCAGAGATAAAAGAAGTCCATGCTTATTGGATAAAGACTGTGGGCAAGAAGTGAGTCCTGTCCTATGTTGTCCTTTCCTGTCCTTCTTTCCCTTTTTCCCTTCTTTTCATTTCCTTCCCTTCTCTGCCCTTCCCCTTCCTTCCTTCCTTCCTTCCTTCCTTTCTCTTTCTTTTTCTTTCTTTCTTTCTTTCTTTCTTTCTTTCTTTCTTTCTTTCTTTCTTTCTTTCTTTCTCTTTCCTTTTTCTTTTCTTTTCCTTTCCTATCCTTCCCTTCCTTCCCTTCCCTTCTTCTTCTTCTTCTTCTTCTTCTTCTTCTTCTTCTTCTTCTTCTTCTTCTTCTTCTTCTCTTCTTCTTCTTCTTCTTCTTCTTCTTCTTTTTCCTTTCGTTTCTTTCCCTTCCCTTCCTTTCCTTCCCTGCCCTTCCCCTTTTTCTTTCTTCTTTTCTTCTTCTTTCTTTCTTTTTCTTCTTTTTCTTTTTTCTTTCTTTCTTTCTTTCTTTCTTTCTTTCTTCTTTCTTTCTTTCTTTCTTTCTTTCTTTCTTGTTTTTCTTTCTTTTCTTTCTTTCTCTTCTTTCTTTCTTTCTTTTCTTCTTTCTTTCTTCTTTCTTTCTGTCTTTCTTTACTTTCTTTCTCTTTCTTCTTTCTTTTTCTTTCTTTCTTTCTTTCTTTTTCTTTCTTTCTTTCTTTCTTTTTTCTTTCTTTCTCTTTCTTTCTTTCCTTTCTTTCCCTTCTTTTTTTTTTTCCTTTCTCCTTTTTCCTTTCCCCTTCCCCTCTTAGAATCTTCTGTTCTTTCCTTTTCTGCACCTTTTCCATTACTGCCTCCCTTCTGAATTCAGTTGCCCTTTTCCTTTTCTTGCCCCAAACCACAATCTCTCCTCAGAGTTGGGGGAGGCTCGCCTGGCTCAAATGCCCTTCAAAATCTTCAAGGAAAGGAGGGCTGTGTGCTCAGGCTGGCTCATCTAGCTATTCCTCCCTTAATTAATGGCCAATGCTGCCCTGGGATGGCTTGTACCCCAGGAGTTGTGGGAAGTTGTGGGAGCGTCATCACTTGAGGCTTTCAAGAAGAGATTGGTCTGTCATTTGTCAGAATGTAGGCCAATTGTAGGGCCCACCCGCGTTGGACTAGATGACCTACAAGGTCCCTTCCAACTCTGATTTATCCGTAATAATCAGTAATCAGATTGTGTGGCTTCTCCCCCTTTCTTTGGCTCTGTCTTTCCTCTCCATCACAACCCAGACAGGCGTGAAGGATGAACCGGAGATGGGAAAGGTTTGCGGTTCCCCTCCACACAAACAGTTTTTCCCCTGGAGGAGAGTCAGGCACAAGCAACCAGGAACAGGAGTTGAATTCAAAGCATAAAAGTTTATTACGTGCTATCTATACACCAGGATCTGATCCACGAATAGCTCAAGCTAAACTGGCGCTTGATAAGGATCGATTGAATTCACCGTGGTGCGTGTGGCTGGATTCCAAAGGGTGACCACTGATGTCTGTGGAGATTCTCAATCAGTCCAACTCCTGGTTGTCCCAATGTTGCTGTTCAAAAGGCAACGGGACTTTCTTGTTTTTTTGCCCCTTGAAAACATTTTGCTTCTCATCCAAGAACTGAAGAAGCTTTTTGGATGAGAAGTGAAACGTTTTCAAGGGGGAAACCCACCCACCCCCACTTAATATTTAACTGGTTGTCCACTAAGACTCCAAAATCACCTCTCACAGTTACAGCTATTAAGCCTGCTCTCCGTGTTTAGTGAAGGTACACCATCCTGCCTTTCAAGCTCCTCCTCAATGCCCGAATTTTGCTCTTCTTTTAATCCAAACTTTCTTGATAGGTTCAAACTGTTCGGCAGCATAAAAGGCAAAGCCGAAGCACCTCCCCAAAGTGTCTACATGTCACTAGAGGTGGGTGGGAGCAGAATGGTATTCTATTCTTCCCCAGCCTTGATTTGAGGGGAAAACTAGCCCAGCGTGAAACTAGCTACTCCAGTTGATCTTCTCTCTATTCTTCTGGTCTCTCCAGTTCTCTCTATTCCCAGGCTGAACAGGAGTTGCTCTTCCCTCACTTGAAAATGTCGTGTGTGTGGAAAGCAATTATGTTGGGAAGAGTTAGTGGTAAAAACAATATCAGGCTGCCAAAGAATGTTGCTGGATACCATTGAAGCTGACAGCAACCAGAGTATCCAGTAAGAAGCAGTGCAAGATTGGAAGATGAGGAGACACCTGGCCCAAGGAATCTTCAAGACACAACTGAATGGATATCGTCGTGATTATCCAAATGGTACCTCTTAATCCACAGTCTTTCACATTCATGTGGAAATTTTTATTTTATTTTATTATATTATATTTTATTTTATTATCTTTTATTATATTATCTTATATTAATTATATTATTATATTATATTAATTATATATTATATTATTATACTATACTATACTATACTATACTATACTATACTATACTATACTATACTACACTACACTACACTACACTATACTATTTATCCATGGGGTAACCAGGTCTTTTGGATGCTAAACTTGGCCATTTGCCACCGTTAAGTGAATCATTGCAGTTAAGTTATGAACATAGTTAAGAGAATCTGGCTTCTCCGTTGCTTGTCAGAAGGTCACAAACGGTGATCAATGACCTCAAGGAACTTAAACCTCCGTAAGTCAATTACCAAGCATCTGAGTCGCTGTGGTTTGCTTGCAGGAAGCGGTTGGCTGGTACCGCCCTCCCTTCAGCCAGGATCCCGAAATACGTGCGAAGAGTTTACTCTCGTCCTTCCTGGGCCCGCAGACTTGGAAGGAGCGGGACGGAAGTGGAGCCCAGGTGTATTCAGTTGGGAGAGGCCGATGACCTGGCGGTTGGACAAAGATGCCGCTACGCCCGGCGTCCCTCTTGCTGCTGGGGGCGACGCTGGGGATCTTCGTGCCGGGAGGCTGCTGCGGTGAGTGGGAAGGAGGGAATGAAGAAGCAGAAAAGGGAGGGGGGCGCGTATCCTAGGCTGGGGTGTCTCTCTCCCCTCCTCCTTCTCTTCCTCCCTCCCTTGCGCTTCGCCGAGCCTCGCTTAAGAATGTTTAGGTCTTCCTTTGTAATCAATCCCCATGTGTATTTCTGAGAAACTACTAGTAACTAGATCGTGAAAGTGAAATCCTTCAGAGATGAATCCGCGTCGCCCTCGTTCTTCCTGCTCCTTGGCCGGGCAAAGAGCGAGGCTACCTGTCGTCGAGCTCCGCCCTGATTAGGGAGGGCGGGGCGCTAATAAGTAAGCTCCAGGCGATTCAGTCCCGGTGACTCTGGGGACCTTCAGGGGGAGGGGGAAGGCAGGCAGGCAGGGAGGGGGAAGAGGGCGCGATCGAGGTCAAGCTCCGTGGTTCCAGAGGAGCAGCGGGAGCATCTGAAGAAGAGGTCAACCTGAACCTGGTTCCAAGGTCAGCCAAGGGTTTTCTTTCTTTCTTTCTTTCTTTCTTTCTTTCTTTCTTTCTTTCTTTCTTTCTTTCTTTCTTTCTTTCTTTCTTTCTTTCTTTCTTTCTTTCTTTCTTCCTTTCTTGTTCATTCATTCATTCATTTGATTTGATTTGATTTGTCAATCGCTTACAAAATAATAGGTGTAAGTATAAACTGGAGTAAGAATACAAGAAATAGGTATGAATAAATGGGGACAATAGGACAGGGACAGGAGGCACAATGGTGCACCTTACAGACCTCTTAGGAATGGGGTGAGGTCAATAGTGGTTAGTTTGAGGTTAAAGGAGTGGGGGGTTAGAGGATGTAACAACAGAGTCAGGTAATGCATTCCAGGCATTGACCACTCTCTGTTGCTGAAGTTGTACTTTCTGCAATCGAGTTTGGAGCGGTTAATATTGAGTTTGTAACTATTGTGTGCTCTTGTATTGTTGCGGTTGAAGCTGAAGTAGTCATTGACCGGTAGGACATTGTAGCAGATAATTTTGTGTACTACACTTAAGTCTAACCGTAGGCAGTGTAGTTCAAGGTTGTCCAAGCCCAAAATCTCAAGCTTTGTGGTATAGGGTATTCTGTCGTGAGCAGAGGAGTGTAGTACTCTTCTCGTGAAATACTTCTGGACTTGCTTAATTGTATTGATGTCCGATATACAGTGAGGATTCCAGACAGATGAGCTGTATTCGAGTATTGGTCTTGCAAAGGTTTTGTATGCCCTAGTTAGGAATTCAATATTTCCGGAGAAACTTCGTAAGATTAGATTTACAACTCTTAATGCCTTTTGGGAAATGCTGTTACAGAGTTACAGATTGCTGGGAGATTCCCTCCTTGTATTTAAAGGAATTAATCTGGGATTAATGAGAAACGTCCTAACAGGAAGAACAATCAACCAGTGAAACAGCTTGCCTTCAGAAGTTGTAGGTGCTCCATTTGTCTGAAATAGTATAGGGTTTCTTGCTCGACCAGGGGGTTAGACTAGTCAACCTCTAAGGCCTCCTCCAGCTCTATTCCAATTGATTGATCACCTGGACCTTTTCAAACTGTTGAAAGATGATGACCCACTTGTTGGAGATGGGGGAGGTACTTTGTGACAATAAAATATTGGAGGAGGAAGAGCTGTGATGCAGACCGCCTAATTCTGCCCTTCTTCCTTCTCAGACTCTCCTTCACACTCCCTGCGTTATTACTACCTGCACCTGCCAGAACCCAGCCAGGGGCTGCCCCAGTTCTTCATTAGGGGCTACCTGGATGAACATCCCATTGCTCGCTTTGACAGCCTCACCAGGAAGATGGAGCCTCTGGTGCCCTGGATGGAGGAGAAGGAGAATGAGAAGTTTCTGGCCCTTGAGTGGATTTTCAGTGCTGACCTGAAGAAGTTGTCACAATTCGATCACCCGACTGAAGGTGAGCAAAGGCCCTGCCACCTTGATGCTTAGATTAGACTGTCTTTCCTGCAGAAGTATGACCTCCCCACCCGCCACCCCCAGATCTTTCTGCCTCACTTAGAAATTCTTCACATTCTGGTGCTGTCCAAAAAATATTAATTGCACTCTGACCACTAAAAGACTTTTCTGCTTGAGATATAAAAAAAGGGGGAGGAGAGATTGGGTTTTCCACCCCTAGTGGTATGGGGGCAAAACTCCCTCCTAGTGGCCCTATTCTATCCTCTATAATTACTGACTGAATGTATAAAGGCAGATAGATAACTCCACAAAGGCATCCATACAAAGTCTTTTTATTGGTTCATCAGGCATCCTCAAGATAACTCACAGTGACGTTGAGATTCATCTCAATGTCCAATTCTCTGCATAGCTGCACTTTATGGTGTAAAAGGATGGTTATCTCTTATCCCTTTCATCCCATATCGTAGAAGCAGGGGTAGAGATGCTAGCACGAGGCTGGATTCAGGCAAGAGTGAAGAAACCTCCTTCAACCCACCAAGGGTCAATTCAGTGACCAATTGGGATTACAGATGTGGCCACATGACATGGGCTACATTTCCCAGGATACCTTAACTACATTTACCATGATGCATTCCCTTAAGGGGACAGCTCCCAATTCCTAGCTAATTATCCCACTTCCCATTAACTATAAACTGTCTGGACAGCACAGGCCCTACTGGAGGGAAGGGGGTTTGAGGGGAGGAAACCTGGACCAGAGATGGTATTCAGCAGGTTCTGACCAGTTTGGGACAGCCGGTAGCAGAAATTCTGAGTAATTTGGAGAACCAGTAGCAGAAATTTTGAGTAGTTTGGAATACCACCTCTGACTGGCTCCAGCCCCATCTGTTCTCTGCCTCCTGAGTCCCAGCTGATCGGCTGGGTCTCCTTTTGTTGTCCTGCACAGGAGAATGGAGGAGCTGGAGAGCAGGTTAGTGGGGTGGGGAAGTAATGAGGATTTTGCAGTATCCTTCCTCTGCCACGCCCACCAAGCCACGCCCACAGAACTGGAAGTAAAAAAATTTGAATCCGACCACTGTCCTGGACCCATCTCAGCCATTCCTCTCTGGGTCTCTTTCAGGGCTTCCCACCTGGCAGGCGATTTTGGGCTGTGAGCTCAGGGAAGATGGGAGCAAAGGAGGATATTTCCACTATGGCTACGATGGGATGGACTTCATCAGCTTCGACAAGGACACCCTCAGATGGGTGGCAGCTCAGCCTCAGGCCCAGAAGGTCAAGGAGAAGTGGGAGGATGATACAGGATGGTCTGAGAATAATAAAATCTTCCTGGAGGAGACCTGCATTGAGGGGTTGCAGAGATACCAGTCCTACAGGAAGAGGGCTTTGGAAAAAACAGGTGAGTGGCTAACATGGGCCCCCATTGTGTTTGTTTCTGTAGACTCCATCCACTCTACCTCCCAATATCATTTTTGCCCTACACAAGCGAGCCACCCTTCATGCCCTTAGCAGAAAAAAAAATCTGTGTTTATCCCACACCAAACTACAGAAAGACGATGGGGAAAATAATCTTCAATGCCCCCCCAAATAAGTTCTTCAAAGAGAAAGAAAATGAAACCAAGTAAACAAAAAAAGAAGTCTGAAATCTATTTCCATGAGGAAATCTTGGGGAGCAGAAGAAACTGTAATTCACACATCCTGTGATTGGGACTGAACCAAAAGATGCGTCTATTCCTGATTTCCCCCTGGAGCAACTCGAACAAACTCAGTCTGGGATGTCAAAACTGAATCAAACCCCAAGCATTACAATTATTTTCATCAGAGTGACAACTTTACTCAAAATTCTATGTCTCTTTCAAATATAAATGTAAAGAGCTTCAATGCCCCCATTTTGAGAGTCCCAGAGGCACAGAAGAAGAGGGGAGAGAGCAGTAGGAGAAATGATAGCCGCCTCTGCTATTAAATTATCTGGCCAGAAAAACCTGGGAATTGTGTTGTTGCTGTTTCTACAGAGCCCCCAGTGGGGAAGGTGACATACAAGGTGGTGGATGAGAGGCTGGAAGTCCTCACCTGCCAGGCCTTTGGCTTCTACCCCAAGGAGATCCAGGCCATCTGGACCAGGGATGGAGAGCCCTGTGTCTATGAGACCCTCCATAGAAACATGGCCCCCAACTCAGACGGGACCTATTATGTCTGGCTCGGCATCGAGATCGACCCCAAGCAGAGGGACCGTTTTCGGTGTCACCTGGAGCACGAGGGCTTGCAGGACCCCCTGGTCTTGGCCTGGAAGGAGGAAACAGGTGAGAGATGGATGGGTTGGACAGGTAAACTTTCCACCTGTGTTGTAAAGCACAGGGAGAAGAATTCTTTTCCCATGTCATCTCAAGCTTTCAGGTGAAGTGTAGGAAAGGTAGTCCTGCATTTAGTGATGGGAGAGAAGTGGTTTTTGACAGGGCCATTGAAATTGGGAACTTGAGGGCAAAGCTATGAAGATATGGCATGGCATAATATCATGTATGATACCATATATGCTATACAGATAGCCCTTGACTTATGATTGATCCTTTAATAACCGTATGAAGTTACCACAGCCTCAGAAATGGTGCTTTATATCCTGTAAAGCACTTCTGCCTGCCATAAAGTTGTTCAGTCCCTAATTGTCTCAAGATTTGGAGTAATTGTAGTGTGCTCTACAAGAGGCTACCCTTGAAAAGCATCCAGAAGCTACAGCTGTTGCAGAATGTGGCAGTGTGGATAGTTTTGGGGCCTCCAATTACGGCCCCTGTAAAACCACAAACTGCTTTTTGGTTACCAGTTTGCTCCTGGATGAATGAATGAATGAATGAATGAATGAATGAATGAATGAATATGAATGATGAATGCAATTCAAGGTGTTGGTAATCATGTTTGAATGTGTGCATCTAAGATAAGTCTTCTCCAGTGGTGGGATTCAAAAACTTTTAGCATTGGTTCAGTGGGTGTGGCTTGGTGGGCGTGTACTTTGTGTGTACGCGCACTTTGCGCAGGTGCAGAGGCATTTGTGCAGACACAGAGGCATTCCAACTCACCTCCTGCAAGCCTGCAGTCTCCCTGTCGCTTCAGCAGCTGCCGGGAGAGTGCAGTGCTTTGCCGCGCAAAGCAGCTGCGCTTCAAAAGGTGAGTATGGGAGCCCGGGCGGGCGGGCAGATCCAACAGCAGAGCAGCGGAGAGAACCGGTTCAGTCTCCGTTGCTCATCGCCACTACCGGCTTGGCAGAACCAGTAGAATACCACCACTGGTCTTACCCACAAAATAAGCCATACTTAAGAACCCTGCACAGCTGCCTGCCTGCCCATTCTGTCTGGTTGCTTGTGGTGCCGTAGCTACGAGGCAAGGTGGGGAGTGGTGGAGTTGCCTCACGCACCCTGCACCAGGTTATCTCAGGGCCCCTGCAGCCAGGCCATCCATGCCCTGACACCTGCCTCATGGCAGCAGCACCAGCAGCCATGTGCAAACAGGTGCCCACATGGCTGCCGGCACACTTCTGCTTGCTCGCGGCCAAAGCAGCAGGAGGCTGAGCAGTACACTAGTGCCATGGACACAAGTCAAGGCAGGTGTCGGGGTATAGATGGCCTGGCTGTGGGGGCCCTGAGGTAAGCCATTGGGGGGGCACGTGGGGCAGCTCCACCACCCCATCTCCTGGCACACTGCTCAGTCTCCTGCCCCATTGTGAGCAAGCAGAAGTGTGCCTCCCGTACATGGAAAAAAGAATAAGACACCCCTTGAAAATAAGCCTGAGGGTTTATTTTGGGGCCCAGTCTTATTTTCAGGAAAACACGGGTACCAGTGGCATCTGTAGCTGACCAAGACCTCTTGAACTGCAACAGCTTTGCCCCTGCTGGTGGGCCTCCTGGTCTGGGAAACAGGCTGAACCCTCCAGAACTTTCCTGACTCCAAGGCACCCCCACAACACATGGTAGTAGTAGTAGTAGTAGATATGTAAGAAATGATATGAAGCGGAAAAGGTGTTTTCCTTTCCAGGGGAATTATCTGATGGGAGAAGTTATTCCATGTCATTCAATGTCCTTTTTAGTAGAAGTTGGGTGCTTTTGTCAGTGTATAAGGATTCATGAACTGGAATAGGCATGGTAACAAGCCAGCCAATGGGAACTGTTTGGTGACTGAGGCACAGGAGTTGTTGTTGATTCATATGTGACGGCTTGGAGCCTGGGTGTGGCTTAACTTAACTGTTCAGTGTATAAAAGAGTTCATTTGTCTTTGCTTAAGAGTTCTTGTGCTTGTTCTTGTACTTGCTGCTACTTCTTCTTCTCAAGAGCTGCGTGGGTATTGTATACATGCATCATGTTTTATATTATTGTATATAAAGAAGTTTCTTCTCTATAATTGTGCTGTCCCAGCCAGTCTATGGGAATGGGTTAGTTACTTAGGAATTGTGAGCTGTCCCCTTAAGAGAATGCATCATGGGAAATGTAGTTAAAGGTATCCTGGGAAATGTAGTTCATGTCATGTGGCCACATCTGTAATCCTAATTGGACACTAAATTGACCCTAGAGGGGTTGAAGGAGGTTGCCCTCCATTCTTACCTGCACTCATTACTGATAACATCGTTTCCTTCTATTGCTATGAGATGGGTTAGGAGATAACCATTTTCCACGTACAAGGCAGCTATACAAAGAATTAGACATTGAAAGAGGAACTTCATCATAAATGTGAGTCATGAGGATACCTGATGTACCAATAAATGAACTTTGTTATGGAAGCTTTGTTGAGTTATCAATCTGTATCTGCACACCTTTGTGCTTGAGACAGAACAGTGGAAAATGAATCCTAACTTGTCAGAAAATTAAAATTGTTAATGAATTTATGATATGCAAGTGATATTGAAGCCAGGAATGAATGTGCAATGTTGATTTGAAACTGCATGTTTCATCATCTCACCCTCTGCGAGCATCTTTGCAAGCTGTTTGCATGGTGGAAGGGGTCGGATTCCCCCACGAGCTACAGACAAAGAGAAGTTTCTATCCCCACCCACCCACCCCTCCTCTACTCAATTTGGCTTTGGCCATCTCAGAGACCCTATTTGCATAACAAGAAAAGTAATTACCCAGTTCTCAAAAGATAATCAAACCTCAGTTTGAACGTTGGAGGAATCTTGCTTGTATTTTTAAATGGAAACCAGAAGCTGATTTGCCACACTCATCTTGCAGGAGAGAAACCTTAAACAGACCCTTTCCAGCCAAATTGAAACTGATAAAAGATACATCCTAGCTCCAGGAAGGGGCTAATCCCTCCTCCCTTTTTTTTCCCCTTCAGCGAGAGAAGTGCTTTGTCTCAGATTTCAACTCTTAACTCGGAAGACTCAATTTGTAAAACAAAGGGAGGAGTCAGAGTTACCCATCTGCCTTGCTTTTCTCCTACTGCTACAGCTGAATCTACAGTTTTTAGCAACTGAAGGCGATCTGCTATCCCCTTCTTCCTTTTTTCCTTATAAGACAAAGACTGCATCTAGCCAGCCAGGAACTTCAACAGGAAGTCAGTAATTAAAATAGCTCTTCAGTCCCCTGTGTCTTATACTCTCTACATGCTGTTTGCATGGTGGGTGGGGCTGGAATTCCCCACATGCTACAAACAAAGAACTTTCTTCTCTGCTCAACTTTCAAAGAAACTGTTTGGCTGCTAGGAAGAATTCCTTCCCCTTTTCTCTATGGAGTCTGTCTGGATTACACAGGGGAATATTAGCTGAACTTTGTAATATTTTCTTAATATTAAAGCAGCCCACAACAACACGTGTCTGCATGATAACTCCTTTGAAATTATTGTGAACATTTACATATTTTGAATGTTCCAAGATTACCTACAACCTACCAGCTCCACCTGGTGATCAAGAAGAAATTTAAAGTAAAATCATTTATTCCCTTTTCTTCAGCCATAGCCCCATCCGGTGGTTAAGCAGAAAATTAGGGCAAGGAAACCTCTCCTTCTTTTTCTTCAGCCCTAGCCCCATCTGGTGGTCAACAAAAATATTTTTTCCCTTTTTTTCTTATGTGATTTTTTTCCCCCACAATTTCTCAAAAATTGACGAGTGATTATGAAATTATTGTGCACCTTTTCATCAACTTAATTCAAAGGCCTAACTGCAACCTAATATGGGCATAGCAACAGCATCTTCCAGACTCTTCCAGACTCTCTCTCTGTTGCCACCCTGTGAAGCAAGTGACCCTTATAGGCATATTTTGTGTTCTGCCCTCAAGTCTTCAGGCTATGCTGCACATATTTCTACGTTCAGCTCTCCAGTCCTCAGACTTCGCAACGCAACCTCTACTGCCCCCTTCTGTCGCAGGCTTACACCGCACCCTAGAAGCAGCCATTCCGTGTGCTGTGCTAGCATCGCCCAGATTCTGCAGTGCCACCTACAGTATGTGCTCGAGTATTAAATTCAGCAGCAATTCTATTTTCTGCTACTTGCTTGCAGTGTACCCTATTACAAAAAGGAAGTGCACAAACAACCACTAAAATTTTCTGGAATTTCTCCTTTGCCAATTTGCAGCATGGCAACTTCCTCACCCATGACAGATGTCTCTGATGTACCAGAAGGCCCAAATCCTCCACCCATCCTTGATGTAGGCATGGAGCCTGATTCCCAACAACTGCTTTTAGATGTCCAACCCTATGGAGAAGACGCGATACCTCCAAGGGCCTACGACCTTAGAAAGAGTAAGAAGCTTACCGAACCCATGAAAGAATCCTTGAAGAACAATTGGCAGCAGCAATATCACTGCTACATAGACTCATGGGCGAAGCTTGAGAAGATCCGTGATGTCCCAAAATATGAGCTGCCCCCCCAAAAGCTCTGCACATTGCTAGATGATCTAGATCCCCTTTTCGCATGGTGGAGACGCAGCGAAAACAATCTCAAGTCCATCCAGTCAAGACTGGGTGACCCCAAACTCCTAACACACATCCAATACTTCAAGGAAATTTACACAGAATGTGAAGACAATGTCCAGGAAAGCAAGACAGCCCTCCTGGCAGTGCTCCACAATGTGCTACGGCGGGGAGATGCATCATGGGAGCAGGCCACATCTGACATAGCTCCTCGATCACAGGTGTCTTCTTCCGTCCATTCTACACCGGCTAGATCACAGGCAGGTTCTAGTATCTCGCGCCAAGTCTCTGCTGCTGGCTCCCACCATCCTTCCAGAACATCCTCCCGTCGTAGCGGAGCATCTCAGGCCTCCAAAGCAGCAAGTTACACTGAACGGGCTGCAGAAGCTGAAGTAGAAGCTACAGTAGCAGATGCAGAGCTATGCGCCACTGAATTATTTGTTTCTGTGCTGGCTGGATTGCTACAAACTGCGACAGTTTCTCAGTCCAACAAGGTAGACCAGAGTAAGAAACCAATGTCATCTACATCACTAGTATTTTTATTGTAAAATTATAGTGACAGAATCTTGCAATCTTCACATGCTTCCCCTTCCTTCTATTTATCTTCAGGTGAACTAGGGAGCTGCTGGACATGTTTACTGAACCTGTTTTCTTGACCCAGACTTAATTTCCCTTTCTCTGTCTGAATGCTTGGTTGTGGTTCTTCTTTCTGTCTTTCAAGCTCATTCTGTTTGCTCTCTGTGACTTCCATGGAGTGTCCCCCCAAAGGAAACCCCTCCCGTCCAAGACTGCAGAGGTCAAAAGGAATGGTCTTGAAGAAGGGGGCTCCCTTCAGGTGGCAGCACTTCCTGGAAGCAAGGGTGGGATTCAAAAATTTTAACAGCCGGTTCTGTGGACGTGGCTTAGGTGGTGGGTATGGCTTAGTGGTCATGTGACTGGGTGGACATGGCTAGGTGGTCATGTTAGTGGCTGGGCGTGGCCAATTCAATATCACTCACATGGAGGCACGCATCTCCTCACTTGGCCTCTCATGACTGTGGATATGCTGCAATAATCGTAAGTGTGAAAAATGGTCATATGTCACTTTTTTCAGTGCCATTGTAACTTTGAATGGTCACTCCACACAAGCAAAGTACCAGCAAAGGAAGGGAAAAAAAACTCCAGAGGCATTCCTGAGACAGGAAGTCCAGTCCTGCCAAGAATGTAATAAGCGTCAACGGAGAGACAGTTTCTGTAGGCAACACCAGAATGTTTCCTTCCTGCCTTCCTTACAGGATTAGCCCAGTAATTTCTTCTAACAACCGGTTCTCCCGAATTGCTTAGAATGTTAACAACCGGTTCTAGCAAATAGGTGCAAACTGGTAGAATCCCACCCCTGCCTGGAGGCCACTGTAGTTTAGGAAAGGCTTCCATTGCTCAGCATCTCCACTTCAATGAACTAAAGCATCTGTCTAGTCAGAACCATCTTTCTTCTTCTTCAACTATAGGGTGGTGGATTCCTGTGGAAATTGTAGCAGGCGTAATCTCAGGAGCTGTGATTCTTCTGATCTGTAAGTGAAACATATCCTCATCCCAATATCCTTCTCTGTTATCTGAGCTAGCATGGATGGCAGAGCCTCCATGAGATTGGAGCCAGTACAAGTAGTCTTCAAGTTACGAATATAATGGAGCCTCCCAATTACATTCATAACCCGAGGATTTGTAGGAGTGAATCACATAACTTGAACACAACCATTCCTTGCTTTCGCCAACTCATTCGCTAATTGAATGCACCTGTCATTAAATGTAGATCTGGTATCAGGGTGTGGAAGTTCCGGGCAGGGGGGGGCTAGTGATGGAACAGGCCACCTGCTTAAGACCACCCAAGGCCTCCCCTGACCCACTGAGATACCTCATGCTCCCCACAATTGCTTCCCCCCTCCATCCTGCCACTCTGGGTTTCCAGGCCTGTGGAGACTCACTTACTTTTCAAAGATCTAGCAAGCTATCTCCTCTCCAGCTTCTCTGTTTCTTTGCCTGCTCCCAGTGAGTGATTAGAGCAAGAGGGAGAACAAGATGAGTGTGCCCAGCTTGGCTTCTCTCCATGAGTCTCCTCCAAAGGCTTCCAGTCTCGGCACGGAAAAGTGTTTGCAGGCCAACAGGAAGCTTGCTAGATCTTCGAAAGGGAGACCCAGCGGAGAGGGTGGGGGGAGGGAGCAGCCAGGGGGAATGTTGCAGTGCCTCTGTGGTTGTTCATAAGGGTGAACAATTGCTGTGGTGCTGCAACGTTGGGACTGGGTTGTAAGTTTGTGTCGCAACTTTGAACAGTTTGCTAAGTGAACTGTCATATCTCGGGAATTACCTGTACCTCCTCAAGCCCCTTCCCCACAAACCCACATTAGGTATCTGATATTAACATAGTTGAGAAAGTCCAGAAATATTTCACAAGAAGAGTTCTCCACTTCTGTACTCGTTGCAGAATACCTTATGCCACCAGACTTGAAATTCTAGACCTAGAAAACCTAGAACTGCGCCGCCTTCAGTCCGATCTAAGTATAATATATAAAATCATACATTGCAATGTCCTACCTGTCAATGAATACTTCAGCTTCAACCATAACAACACAAGAGCAAATAATAGATACAAACTCAAGGTTAATCGCACCAAACTTGATTGCAGGAAATACGACTTCAGCAACAGTGGTCAATGTCTGGAATCCTCTACCTGACTCTGTGGTTTCTTCCCCAAACCCCAAAAACTTTAACCTTAGACTGTCTCCTGTTGACCTCACCCCTTTCCTAAGAGGTCTGTAGGGGGCGTGCATAAGCGCACCAACGTGCCTACCGTCCCTGTCCTATTGTTTCTTTTATATTTTATTTTTCTTATATGTATTTATTTTTTATTTATTTAGTTTATATACCGCCCCCTCTCCCAGATTGGGACTCGGGGCGATGCACAGCCGAGCTAAAAACGATACAATTACAAATGTAAAATTAAAAATAGATTAAAATGAATTAAATTAGTGGCTGGAGAATTAAAACTATAATAAATCACTAAAATAGGGTAAAAAATTATAAAAGTTAAAACCATTCCAATGATACTAGGTCAGACCGGCTTGCTGGAAAAGATGGGTCTTCAATGCGCGCCGGAAGGTTTGTAGGTCAGGGATAGTCCGCATCTCTGGGGGTAACTCATTCCAAAGGGAGGGTGCTCCCGCAGAGAAGGCCCGCACCTTCGGGGCCACCAGCTGGCATCGCCCAGCTGACGGCACCCCGAGGAGGCCCACCTTGTGAGAGCGCACTGGCCGACAGGAGGCCAACAGTGGCAGAAGGCGGTCCCGTAAGTGTATCCATGTATTCATAACTGTGTTTTACTTATACCTATTATCTTGTAAGCAATTGACAAATAAATAAATTAATAAATAAAAATGTTTTGAGCATGAATCAGTAAGGAAGAAGAAACTATGCAGCCATTTTTTTCATTTGCTTTGAATCTCAGAACGTTCAATATTCCTGTTGTCCAGGAGGGAGCCTCTTTGACCTCAGTAGACTTACTTCAGAAGAGCAAATAGTGTACCAGAGGCTCAGGAATCACAGAAAAGTCCCATAAGTGATCTGGGAACCACCAGAAAAATTATAGTCCTGCTCCTGAAGAAGATGCATATGCCATGCAGAGAAACTCTGATGGAAATTGGGGGCAATGGAGAGAAGGGTCCTGTGCCCCTGCTTTGCAATCACATCTAGGGACCGACAATAAACAGGGAGGAAGGTCCAGCGGCAAAAGGAGCTTCTTCTTCTTCTTCTGTTCCTACTCAGAGCAAGAGATGTGAGAGGGAGGATGGATGTGAGAAGGGTCTTCTCAACTGAGCTTCAATAAGGGCAGCACAATGTATCCATGTGATTTTCTCAGCAAGAGTGCAGAACTGCTTGGCCATTTCCTTCCTCCAGGAGGGGCCTTTTGACTTGCTTGTGATTTGTCTCCCTTGCCTGCCAGTCTCGGGTGCAAGAGCCAAGCCAGTCAGACCTTGCTTAGCTTTCTACAGTCAGCTATGGTGGTTTCTTCTTAGATCTGGCTAGGTTGGAAATGGACCTCGGAATATAAATAAAAACAAATGGGATAGACTCTCAACTTGAACCCATGGCTGGCAAGCAAACAAGACATGAAGAAGAAGGAAATGGCAAAGTTCTCCCTCACTGTTTTGCTTAAAAGTCATGGTGATTTAGTACAAGTAAGTACTATTTAGTACTAACCCTGCTGGCCGGCTTTGAAGGGTGATGGAAAAACAGGAACTGAGTTGTCCTATAGGAGTTCTAATAGGAGCAAGGAGAGTTTCAACTTGATGATTCAAGAACCTCCAGGAATGTTCCTTTTCATTTCCCTGTGGTCAGCAACTCTTGACAACCAACAATTCTGCCCTTCCATAATAAACAAATAGGAACACGAATGCAATTTTCTCACAATGCTGGGTTATAATCCAGGTAGGTGCACCATCTGAACCTCCTGGACATCTTCAGCATGAGTACTTTCACTATCCCAGACAGAAGCTGCTGTCCCAGAAATAAACCAGCTTTTCTTTTCTTTTTTTCTTTGGTCTATCAGGGTGTGGGAAAAGAGGAAAGAAAGTTTTCTATCAGAAAGTGAAGTCTTCCTCTGATGAAGTTCCTTTAGAAGTCATTTCTTCTTCCCCTACTTGTGGCACAGACAATGAGATTCAATTAGAATCAACGCTCCAATCCAAAGTAACATCAGATGTGAGTATGTTGCTGAAGTCTATGTAAGATGCACAACTCTGGGCTTGGGAAATACACAAGAGTCAAGACCATTGAGGTGTTGCGGGATCGGGTGGATATACAACCCTAAAGTTTTTCTAAGGCAAACATGGAGGGATTGTGGGCTGCTTGGGGTTCCTCTTGAGCTTTGCCCATGCTGCTGGAAACCCTTTAATAGGCTGATCTGCAGGGAAGATCCAGGCCAGCTCAGCTTCTCTGGCGCATGAGCTCCAAGAGAGGAGAAAGAGATGGGGAAGGGGCGAGGAACAGGAGCTGGGGTCACCCTGGAGAATGGGGGATTTCTATCCAAGAAGGATGGGAAGAGAGGGAAAGAAGGGATGGGAGCAGAGGTGATATTCAGCAGGTTCTGACCAGTTCTGGAGAACCGGTAGCGAAAATTTTGAGTCGTTCGGAGAACCGGAAATACCACCTCTGACAGGAGATTTTGCATTATCCTTCCCCTGCCATGCCCACCAAGCCACACCCACAGAATCGGTAGTAAAAAAATTTGAATCCCACCACTGGATGGGAAGATGGAAAAACATGGGGCAAAAGCTCCCTGGAGATGATGAGCTACAAGGATAAGCTCCGTGAGATAGGCACCAAACAAGTTTGATAGATAGATCTGAGAAAGTTAAAATTTCTGTTTATATAAAGCACCCCACAGAGAAAACAAAGGTACACTCACCATGTGTTTTACTGCTCAACTATATAACTGTAACAGAAAACAGGAAAGTGTATTTAGAATAAAAGAGTATTAGATTATATACCACGGATCCAAACCTATAAATACTGCCATCTATTGGCTAAATGCTATTGTAGTTGTTACATAAAAATATGGTACATTCCAACAATGAATTCCAACATAGAGAGAGGGATGGATGGATGGATGGATAGATAGGTGGATGGATGGATGGATAGAGGCAGGCAGGCGGGCGGGCAGGCAGGCAGTTCCTTCCAACCCTATTATTCTAAACATTGGAGGGGAAAAATAACATTGACCCGGCACAGATCCCATGTGGCTCCGTGGTATACGGAGGAGCTACGGGAGATGAAGTGCCGGAAAAGACGTCTAGAGGGCATTTGGAGGGCGAGCCGTTCTGAGTCTGACCGAACACAGGTGTGATCTCATATTAAGACTTACCTTGTGGCGATAGGGGCGGCGAAATCTTCGTATTTCTCCGCCCTTATTGCATCAGCAGAAAATCGGCCTGCCGCCCTGTTTAGAGTGACCCGCTCTCTACTTGAACCGAGAGCGCGGGATGACCTCTTGCAGGGTAGGGCGGAGGAGTTTTCCCGATTTCTGCATGATAAAATCGCTCAGATTCGGGAGGGGCTCGACTCCAATTGGATGGTCCCGGGGGAGGTGTCCGGGGCAGGTCTTGTGAGTGTTATCTGGGGGGAGTTCGACCCTGTGACCGCCGAGGGTGTGGACAGGTTGCTGGGGGGTCTGAATGCCACCACCTGTTTATTGGACCCGTGCCCTTCCTGGCTGGTTTCGGCCGCCAGGGAGACGACACGAGGCTGGCTCCAGGGGATTGTCAACGCTTCCTTGAGAGAGGGGGTGCTCCCTACCGCCCTGAAGGCGGCGGTGGTTCGCCCCCTCCTCAAGAAGCCTTCCCTGGACCCAGCTATTTTAAACAACTATCGTCCAGTCTCCAACCTTCCCTTCGTGGCGAAGGTTGTTGAGAGTGTGGTGGCACGTCAGCTCCCCCAGTACCTGGAGGAAGCTACTTACCTCGATCTGTTCCAATTGGACTTCAGGCCTGGACATAGCACTGAGACGGCATTGGTCGCGTTGGTTGATGATCTCTGGAGGGCTCGTGACAGAGGGTTCTCCTCTGTCCTGGTCCTATTAGATCTCTCGGCGGCTTTCGATACTATCGACCATAGTATCTTGTTGCGACGGTTGGGGGGGTTGGGGATTGGTGGAACCGTCCTTCGATGGTTCTCCTCCTTCCTCTCCGACCGTTCGCAATTCGTGTTGGCGGGGGGGGGAGAGGTCCACCTCTAGGCCCCTGGTTTGTGGGGTGCCTCAGGGGTCGGTCCTCTCTCCCCTCTTGTTCAACATTTACATGAAGCCGCTGGGTGAGATCATCCGTGGTCTTGGAGTGAGGTGTCATCTGTATGCAGATGACACCCAGTTGTACATCTCCACTCCGGACCACCCCAACGATGCTGTGGGGGCTATGTCTAGGTGCCTGGAGGCCATGCGGGACTGGATGGGCGGGAACAGGCTTCGGCTCAACCCATCCAAGACCGAGTGGCTGTGGTTTCCGGCGCTCCGATATAGCCAGCTGACACCTTCGCTGGCTATCGGGGGGGAAGTTCTGCCCCCCACAGAGAGGGCTCGCAACCTGGGAGTCCTCCTGGATGTACGGCTGTCGCTTGAACATCACATCGCGGCTGTCTCCAGGGGGGCGTTTCATCAGATCCGTCGGATCTACCGGTTGCGGCCCTTCCTGGATCGGGACGCCTTGCGCACGGTCACTCAGGCCCTTGTCACCTCTCGCCTGGACTATTGTAATGCCCTCTACATGGGGCTCCCTGCGGGGAGCATCCGGAGACTCCAGCTGGTGCAAAATGCAGCCGCGCGGGTGATCATGGGGGCGTCACGTAGCGCCCATGTGACGCCTCTCCTGCGCGAGCTGCATTGGTTGCCGGTGGCTCTCCGGGTTCGCTTTAAGGTTCTAGTTTTGACCTTTAGGGCGACCCATGGCATGGGACCAGGTTACCTTCAGGACCGCATTCTGCCAGCGTTCTCCAACAGGCCGGTGCGTTCCCACAGAGAGGGTCTGCTCCGGGTGCCGTCGGCCGCTATGTGCCGTCTGGCGGCGCCGAGGAGTAGGGCCTTCTCTGTGGGTGCCCCCGCCCTCTGGAATACTCTGCCACCGGAGCTCCGTACCGGCACGGACCTGAGGGCCTTCAGGCGCGCATTGAAGACCTGGCTCTTTGAGCAGGCCGGCCTTGGCTGAGATGGTTTTAATTTGGTCTCCATTTTATTAATTCTAAATTGGGTTTTAAGGGGTGGGGGTGGGGTTTTGTTAGTTTTATCAAGCAGCCGATTGAAATTTAATATTTTTTAACTTTTGTATTCTTTGTGGGGTTTTTAGATGAGCTGTTCACCGCCCTGAGTCCCTCGGGAGAAGGGCGGTATATAAATGGAATAAATAATAATAATAATAATAAAAAATAACATTGTTGCTACAAACTGGTTTTCATGCCTTCATTTTCTCACTTTGTAGGACGAGGCATCCTATAGAGGGCGGGGTCCCCAGATGAGTCCTGAAGTCCTGATGCCAACATTGCGCAGGCGAGAATGGAAGCAACGAATGCTCAAAAGATCGAACTCATGGGCTGGGGATTGGGATACCCTGGCCAAAGCAGGAGCCACAGAGTCAGAAGAGAGGGCACGAGGGTGGATCTGGTAGTGGTATGGAGCCTAACAAATAGCTAATACTGGACTAGCAGTGAGATTGTAGTTTTGTGAAGATTTTGTTTATGGTTTTAATAGTTCTTATTGTTTTAATTATCTTGTTAAGGTGCTGGAATTTTTAAAAAAATAGTTTCAGTTTTCATTCTGTAAACAACCTGTCAGAATATTCATGAACTAGCACAGACATTATATATATTATATTATACATTATATATATAATCTATATAGAGAGAGAGATTATAGAAGGATCAGAGCAGACATCCAGCCCTTGCTTATCAATGGAGACCGAGTGGAGCAATTGGCTAGTTTTAAGTTTCTGGGTGTTACCCTAAAAGAGGATCTGACTTGGGGTGCCCACATTGCAGCCCTGGTCAAAAGGAGATTATACTACCTGAGACTTCTCAGAAAACAACAACTGAATGAGAAACTGCTGGTGACCTTCTACCGCTGCACCATAGAGACATTTTAACATACTGCACCTCTGTATGGTTTGCCAATTGCACAGTGGCTAAGGGGCATTTCAAGATGGCGGCCAGGTGTTTTCGGGAGAAGCTCCTCCGGTCTGGATGGCCTTCGGCGTAAATCCCCGCATCCCCTGGGTCCCCCCACTGGTGGCAGAGGTGGGGGAGGACCGGGGGAGACCGGCAAGTTTCAGCTGGAGCCAGTCGGAGGGCTGTCGGGACCATAGGGTCAGAGAGAGCGGCGGCCGCAGTAGCGTTGGCGTGGTGGCTGCGGCAGTTTCGGGCAGCGACGATGACAGCGGCTGTGGATAGAGCTGTCGCTCCCCCTGGATCCCCCCCTGCCGGTGGCAGAGGTGGGGAGGGGGGTCCGGGGGAGGTTGGGATAGCTGCCTGAGCCAGCTGGAGGGGCCATCAGGACTGTAGGGCTGACGAGAGCAGCAGCATGTGGCGGCGTTGGTCGGTCGTGGCGGTATCGGGCGGCGGCAGCTGGTGTCGACAGATGTGGATGATCTCTTCATTCCCCCTGGGTCCCCCCACTGATGGCAGAGGTGGGGGAGGAGTGGGGGAGACCGGCAAGTTTCATCTGGATCCAGTTGGAGGGGCTGTCGGGACTGCAGGACCGGTGAGAGCGGTGACCACGACCATGTTGGGCGGCCGCGGCAGTATCGGGCGGCAGCGGTGATGAAGGCTGTGACGGCTGCAGACAGACTCTTTGTTCCCCTTGGTTCCCCCCACCGGTGGCAGTGGTGGGTGAGGACTGGGGGAGGCCGGTGAGTCTTGTCTGGAGCCAGTTGGACCCGGCACCGAACACCTGAGGCGGGACCAATTGGCCCGCGGAAGTACTCACGGGCCGAACTTTACGCCCTAGAGAGGGTGCCCCTCTCCCTGACATGGCCAATGGGACTGTCGAAAGTCCACCTCAAGGACAGGTCTTGGGATCCAGAGAGGTGGCATGGCCATTCAATTGTTTTCTTTTATCTTTAGATTTTTAATGGGGTTAGGGAAGGAAGCCACGGGTTTGGGGAGGGAGGTTGGGAGGAGGGTGAGGGACAGATTTTTAGTAGGGTTAGTGGGTTGGGGGTTTGGGGTCAGCCAAGCCGGTGAGTACGCCTGGGGGGACCTGGGGGACCGGGGATTGGGGAGGCGACCAGGTTAGAACGACCGAGGGTGGACCTTATTGGCCCCGTAAGTGGGAGAGGCAGATATGGCGGGGGTAGAGGGCCATATCAGGTTAGGGGATCACGTGTCCACTATCTCCAAGCGGTAACACGCTCCGACCCTCTCGACCCGTCTTGCAGGCCTGGTTGTGCAGAATCTCAGGCCCTGAGCACCCGGCTGATGTTATGTAATGCCAGGTCCGATATGAATAAGGCCCCCCTGATTTTTGATCTGATTCAGGATGAGGTTGTGGAACTGGCAGGGGTCACCGAAACCTGGCTGGGCCCAGAGGGGGGTTCCCGTGTGTCTAAATTTTTTTCTAGGTTTTTATTAGGGTTAGGAAAAAAAATCCAAACCGGGTTGGGGGACAGCCCACGGGGGTTTGGAGTCAGTCAGGCTGGCACGCACGTCCGGGAGGGCTCAGAGGGTCAGTGGGTTGGGGAGGCAGATGGAGATTAGGCAGCCAGGTGGGTTCCATCAGCACCATAAGTGGGAGGGGCAGATACGGCGGGGGTAGAGGGCCATATCAGGCTAGGGGATCGCGCACCCACCAGTGGGGTGGCGGTGATTATTAGAGAAGTCCTTTGTCCTAGGGAGGCCACTGTACCTCAGATGGCTGGCTGTGAGTCCCACTTTGTGAAGTGGGGTCAGGGAGGGCAGATGGGCCTTTTGATAAACGTACCTGGCTCCCTGCTACGTATCATCGGCCCTGCCCGGGCTCCTCGGGATAAGAGCCGAGCTGGCGGTGTAGACACCCAGACTGTTAGTTATGGGTGACTTCAACCTGCCTTCGCTCAGTGAATCCTCTGGGGTGGCCCGAGAGTTCTTGGCTTCCATGAAGGCATTGGACCTGACCCAATTAGTTTCTGGACCCACTCACGGGAGGACACATGCTGGACCTGATTTTTGTCTCTGGACAGTGGTTAAATGATCGGTTAGGGGATATAGTTGTTAAACCCTTGTCATGGTCTGATCATTCTCTCCTTAGACTAGACTTCTGTACCACCAATCCACATCGCAGGGAGGCAGAGCCGAGGAGATGGTTCTGCCCCAGGCGCCTGATGGATCCTGAACGGTTCCAGATGGAGCTTGGGCCATTACTGAAACTCTGCCTCATAACTCGGCCACAGACTTGGTAGCCGCCTGGGATAGGCTGGCTGCCGAGGCTCTGGACCAAGTTGTGCCTTTGCGTCCTCTGACCCGGCAGAGATCTCGCTCGGCTCCGTGGTTTACGGAGGAGCTGAGGGAGATGAAATGCCGGAAAAGACATCTGGAGGGTGTCCGGAGGGCCAGTCGTGCCGAGTCTGACCGAACACAGGTTAGGTCCTATATTAGGACCTACCTAGTGGCGATAGAGGCGGCGAAGCATTTTCACTTCTCCACCCTTATTGTATCGGCAGAAAATCGACCCGCCACCCTGTTTAGAGTAACCCGCTCCCTGCTTGGGCCGGGAGCGCGGGAGGATCTCTTGCAGGGAAGGGCGGAGGAGTTTTCTCGATTTCTGCACGATAAAAACGCTCAGATTCAGGACGGGCTGGACTCTAGTTGGGAGGTCCCGGGGGAGGTGACCGCGGTGAGTCTTGAGATGGTTATCTGGGATGAGTTTGACCCTGTGACCGCCGAGGGTATAGACAGGTTGCTGGGGCGGCTGAATGCCACCACATGTTTATTGGACTCTTACCCCTCCTGGCTGGTTTCTACCGCCAGAGAGGTGACTCGGAGTTGGCTCCAGGGAATTGTTAACGCTTCTTTGGTGGAGGGCTTGCTGCCCACTGCCTTGAAAACGGCAGTGGTGCAACCCCTCCTTAAGAAGCCCTCCCTGGACCCAACTCTTTTGAACAACTATCGTCCTGTCTCCAACCTTCCCTTCGTGGCGAAGGTTGTTGAGAGTGTGGTGGCAGGTCAGCTTCCCCAGCACTTGGATGAAGATACGTACCTGGATCCCTTCCAATCGGGCTTCAGGCCCGGACATAGTACTGAAACGGCATTGGTCGCGTTGGTTGATGATCTCTGGAGGGCTCGTGACAGGGGTTATTCCTCTGTCCTGGTCCTATTAGACCTATCAGTGGCTTTTGATACTATCAACCATAGTATCCTAATGCGACGGTTGGGGGGTTGGGGGTTGGGGGCACCGTGTTGTGGTGGTTTGCCTCCTTCCTCTCCGACCGCCTGCAATTTGTGTTGGCGGGGGGGAGAGGTCCACCTCTAGGTCCCTCGATTGTGGGGTGCCTCAGGGGTCGGTCCTCTCCCCTCTCTTGTTCAACATTTATGTGAAGCCGCTGGGGGAGATCATCCGTGGTTTTGGGGTGAAGTGTCATCTGTACGCTGATGATACTCAGCTGTATATCTCCATCCCAAGCCACCCAACGATGCCATGGAGGTCATGTCCCGTTGTCTGGAGGCCGTGCGGAACTGGATAGGCGGGAACAGGCTCCAACTCAACCCTTCCAAGACTGAGTGGCTGTGGTTTCCGGCATCCCGATATAGCCAGATAGTTCCTTCGCTGGCTATTGGGGGTGAGATTTTGCCCCCTTCAGAGAAGGCTCGCAATCTGGGTGTCCTCCTGGATGTATGGCTGTCCCTGGAAGATCACATTATGGCCGTCTCCAGGGGGGCATTTTATCAGTTCACCTGATCTGCCAGAAGCGGCCCTTTCTGGATTGGGATGCCTTATGCACGGTCACTCATGCCCTGGTCACCTCTCGACTGGAGTATTGTAACGCCCTGTACATGGGGCTCCCGAGTGGGAGCATCCGGAGGCTTCAACTGGTACAGAATGCGGCCGCGTGGGTGGTTATGGGGGCGATAAGGTTCTCTCATGTGACGCCCCTCCTGCGCAAGCTGCATTGGTTGCCAGTGGCCTCTCGGGTGCGCTTTAAGATTTTAGTGTTAACTTTTAAAGCGCTCCATGGCATCGGACCAGGATATTTACAAGACCGTATTCTGCCAGTTTCCTCTCACCGTCCGGTGCGCTCCCACAGGGAGGGTCTCTTGCGGGTCCCATCGGCATCTATGTGCTGGCTGGTGACCCCGAGGAATAGGGCCTTCTCTGTGGGGGGTCTGCCCTCTGGAATGGGTTGCCTCCGGAGTTATGTACAGCCACAGACCTGGGGACCTTCAGGCGTGCCTTGAAAACCTGGCTCTTTGACCAGGCTGGCTTGAGCTGATTTTAGATTTGGGTATTTTAATTTTATGCTAATTTTAGGGTTTAAGGTAGGGGTTTTAACTGTTTTACAGCCAGGGTATTTAATTTAGTTTTAATTTTTGTATATTTAATGTTTTTAATTGCATGGCTGTACACCGCTCCGAGTCCTTCGGGAGAGGAGCGGTATATAAATAAATATTCATTCATTCATTCATTCATTCATTCATTCATCATCTGTCTGTCTGTCTGTCTGTCTGTCTGTCTGTCTGTATTATCTTTCTTATCTATCATCTCTCTCCCCCTCCCTCTCTCATCTATATCTACCTACCTATCATCTATCTAAATCAATCAATATTTATTTATCTATCATCTCTCTCCCCCCCTCTCTCTCATCTATATCTACCTATCATCTATCTAAATCAATCAATCAATACCTATCTATCATCATCTTCCTCCCCCTTCCTCCATCTTCCTCTCATCTATATTCACTTACCTCTCATCTAAATCTCTGTCTGTCTGTCTGTCTGTCTGTCTGTCTGTCTGTCTGTCTATCTATCTATCTATCTATCTATCTATCTATCTATCTATCTATCTATCTATCCTATCATCTCTCTCCTCCATCCTCTCATCTGTATCTACCTCCAGTACCTATCATCTATCTAAATCAATCAATCAATCTATATCATCTCTCCCCTTCCATCCCTCTCATCTATATCCACCTACCTACTTACCTACCTATCATCTATCTAAATCATCTATCTACCTGTCTATCATCTGTCTATCATCTATCTCTTATCTATCATCTCTCCCCCTCCCTCCCTCTCTCTCTCATCTATATCTACCTACCTATCTATCATCTATCTAAATATCTCTATCTATCTATCTATCTATCTATCTATCTATCTATCTATCTATCTATCTATCTATCTATCTATCTATCTATCTATCCATCCATCCATCCATCCATCCATCCATCCATCCATCCATCCATTGTTTAAGGTTCCTCTTCTTGCAATGGTGGGACCCAATGTTCTACAGAGGTTTCCAAACTTGGCAAATGTTAAGACTTGTGGATTTCAAGTCCCAGAATTCCACAGCGAGCCCTGCTCCTTACTTCTCCTCATCTCTTGCATTCTATTCTTTTGAATTTTCTCTGGCCTTCCAGAGGCCCACTCTGGCTCTCCCCTGTCCTCTGCAAAGTCTCCTTTCCATAGTCCAGGTACCACTCCAGGTAGAGCTGATGGCACTGGGATCCCCCTGGCCCATGTTTCACTTTCACCTGAGCATTTGACCTGGGAGCACGACTGCCAACCAAAGGAGGGGCTCCTTCTTCCACCTGATGGGGTCCCTCTCCTCCCCCCACCCTATGCCAAAATTCCTGGTGCATGCAGTGGCCCTCCCCCTTCCAGCCAGCCATCCTTTGCTAAATGTGCAGCCCCGAAAAAGAGGGAGAAAGCCAAACTTGCCAAACAAACCCCAAGATCTCAACAAACAGTCTCTGGTTCTGAAGCAAGGCCCAACTTGGTCCTTTACATGCAGTTCTGACCAGTGGTGGGATTCAAATATTTTTTACTACCGGTTCTATGGCAGGGGTGGGATTCTACCAGTTTGCACCTATTCACTAGAACCAGTTGTTAACATTCTAAGCAGGTCGGAGAACCAGTTGTTAGAAGAAATGACTGGCCTAATCCTGTAAGGAAGGCAGGAAGCAAACATTCTGGAGTTGCTTACAGAAACTGCTTCTCCGTTAACCCTTATTACATTCTTGGCAGGACTAGACTTCCTGTCTCAGGAACTTCTCTGGAATTTTTTTCCCCTCCTTTGCTGGTACTTTGCTTGTGTGGAGTGACCATTCAAAATTACAATGGCACTGAAAAAAGTGACTTATGACCATTTTTCACACTTATAACTATTGCAGCATCCCCACAGTCATAAGAGGCCAGGCGAGGAGATGCGTGCCTTGATGTGAGTGATATTGAGTTGGCCACGCCCAGCCAATAACATGACCACCAAGCCATGTCCACCCAGCCACATGACCACCAAGCCACACCACCAACTAAGACATGCCCACAGAACTGGTTATTAAAAAATTTGAATCCCACCCCTTCCAGGGGAAGGTTACTGCAAAATCCCCATTCCCTCCCCATCATTAATCTGTTTTCCAGCTCCATTCTCCTGTGAAGGGCAACCAAAGGAGACCCAGTGGATCAGCTGGGATTCAGGAGGCAGAGAAGAGATGGGAATGGGGCCAGTCAGAGGTGGTATTTGCCGGTTCTCCGAACTACTCAAAATTTCCACTACCGGTTCTCCAGAACTGATCAGAACCTGCTGAATATCATCTCTGGTGCTGACCCAAAAGGGGGGAGAGGCATCCTGCAGCTGCCCTTGGCTCTCTTCTCATCCAGTCGAAGTTGATGACTGAAGAAGAGGAGGAAGTGGGGGGATTGGAAGAGGACAAGAGCTTCCCACCCCAAGACAAGGAGGACCCTCTGCTGAGAATTTCAATGAGGGGCCACGAGCTAATTGGGGAAGAGCCTTAGAATCTTCTCTTGCTTCGAAAGCAGTTGTCAGCTTTGGAAGCCATATTGAGATCCGATGCTCCCACGCTGCTACAATCGAGCCTGAGAAAATGGGAGGGGGAGGAATTCAATTGAGCATATCTAGTTTAGACAAAATAAAATTCTTTTTGCTTGGTTCAAGGTCACGGAGTGTGGCACATAATGAAACGGGAATCTTACTTTAGGACGGATGGCGATTGGACCATGTGATGTGATGATGGCTAAGGGGGTGTGTGGAGTTTTAGTTTTGACTTTTGCAAAGAAGCCCGAAACTTTCAGGTTCGGGATTCCACAGATGTGCCAGTTGCTATACCAAAAAAAGGAACCTTTGAGAGATGTCTGTCTTGGAGTTATTGATTAGAATGGAGCTTTGCTGGAACGCTGACAGCTGCCCTCTTCCACTATTAGGGTCACACAAATGTCCTCCTGGAAGACTTAATTGAAGCCCTGGCCAGGAACCCTTTTGACCAGATTTGGTTGGTATACCATGTGCCCGCCCCCCTTTCAAGGGAGAGCTCCAACTCCATTCTCCACACCCTTGTGATCCCCCAGATTAGGTTACGACTGTGCGCTCGTCAGTGATGGGATTCAAATAGTTTTGCCACCGGTTCAGTGGGCGTGGCTTGGTGTGTGTGTGTGTCAGGTTCTCAAGGGATGAAATCCATTAAAAAAAAAAATTCCATCTTCCAAGACAAATTCTTTTATTTAGGAAGGCATCAAATTGGCAAAGTCCGTAGTAATTCTGGATCTGACACAACCCGGAATTACCCCACAATATTAGAAGTTAGAAACAACCCCCAAAAGTCACATTCTCCAATTAGAAGTAATTCAACATTGCTTGATGTCATACATCTCCACCTCAAGGGGCCTAAGCACGGAGAGCTCATTTTCCCACGGGAAGAAGAATCACCTAGCCTAAACAACTCTATCTCCACTCCTCCCTCCCTTAGGAATGTGTCAAGCCCGAAACCCTTCCTCCCATGACTGCCACAGAGAAAGTAAGAAAAAGAATATATACGAAGCCTAACTAAAATGGCTACACATAAGGCCAATTTCAGGCTTGACAGCGTGGTTTGGTGGGCATGCTTTGCCTAACGCCGGCACACAGCTTACCCCATACCAGCTGAGACCTGCAGAGCCAATCAGCTGAGAGGATAAAGAACAGTAAAATGCAGAGGCGAGAGGGAGGGCCGATCCTGCGCTTTTCTCTTCTTTTTCCTCTCAGCTGATTATCAGAGGGTTTTTTTCCTCCTCTCAGCTGATCGTAGGCTTTTTTTTTCACTACCAGTTCTGCTGAACTGGTCCAAACCGCTAGCTTACCACCACTGGTGCTCGTCCTTGGGCTCCCCTGGAAGACTATGCAGAAACTGCAGCTGGTTCAAAAGACAGCATCCTGCACGCAGAACGGGATACGATGGTGCAGTACAGGAGCCCTACAATGGGGGAGGGGCAGGGGAGGGGTTGCATGGCCTCCTACGGGACTCTGAATACAATTCTAAGTGCTGCTTGGAACTTACAAAGCCTTGGAGAGCCTGGACAAAGATGTCCCACAGGACCATCCCTCCAATGGGCTCTGGCTAGATTTTCTGTCCTGCTTATGAGTACAGGTGGGGAGGAGGCAGAGGCCCAGAAGCAGTGGTTTTCCTCAACCCTCTGACAAAGTCCCCTCCCCAAGATCTGGTTAGCCCCTCCAGGCAACTTCCAGGAAGTTGTTCAAACAGACAGTTGCTATTCTCAGAAGCTCTGGAGATTAACACCTGCAGCTTCTCTCCTTCTGTTGAGCCTTTCATTGCTGTTCAGGAGCCTCACTGGGTGCTTTCACCCTCTGAGGTTGCTGAACCCACAAGAGCTGCTGGGAGAAAGAAAGAAGGTGGTCCAAGAAACCGAGTGCTTGAAGCAAAAGACAGAAGGACACCCCATTTTCCATTAGCTCTCCAGCTTTGAAAGAATCTTTCTCCTTCTGCTCCAATTTTAGTTTAAGTTGCATCTGCTGGCAACCATCCAGTAGCTCTACTGAGGGAGTCCCGGTCCCTACTGGTTATGGAGGGAAGCTCAGAACATCTGTTGGGCCACTAGGAGGGTTTCTCAGCCTCATGCATTCTCCAACCTTGAGTGGGACTGAATAGGACAGGCTGAAGTGCCTGTGGCTTGCAGTAGTGGCGAATATCTGTAGCTCGGGTGTAGGATGAGGATAAAGGTTCATTCTCTGAGCATGTGGATTGGCCCTAGCTACTGCCAACTAGCCGTTCGAAAGCATGCAAATGCGAGTAGATACATGGGTACCGCTGCCCGACTTCTTCTGCGGTGGCTTGTGGCCAGATACCGCATGGTTCATCATGCCAGTACTGCCACTTGCGGCAGGCCATGTGGTGTCACGCTGATGCCGCTGCTTGCGACAGGACACTGCATGCGTTAAGCCAGTGCCGCCGCTCATGGCAGATCGCAAGGTGGTTCATCATGACAATGGCGGCACTCGCATATACAATGGTGCAATGCACTTTGTGCCTCCTGCCATGAGTGGTGGCATGTGATGTGACCTGCCACAAGCGGCAGCACCGGCATGACGAACCATGTGGTATCTGGGCCGGAAACGCTTGCGAGCAGCCACATAAGTCCGACAGTGGCACAAGAGGTGTTGAGGTGTGGGAGGTCTGGCTATGGTGGTCTTAAAATAGACAGGTAAGACATCCTCCGAAAATAGGACCTGGTGCTTATTTTGGGCCTAAAAGAAAGCAAGACCAGGTCTTATTTTCAGGGAAACACAATAACTTCAGCTAAAATGGTGGGTTTTTTAATTTTATTTTTAGTATCATCTAGGATTTTCTCCCCATGGCTCAAAGATACTTACATGTTTGCAAATATAAAATATATACGGGGTGGAGTGAGTTTCTTAGGTCTACATATTATAAAAAGACCCTGTTCTTTTCTCAATGTCCCATTTACACGCAAACTTTCCAAAATGTGTTAAAGATCAGTGTAAATATTCAAACATGCAAATACAGCACAGAATTTTGGCTCTTTTTGTGTGTACTTCTGTCCTTTGGTGGCAAAGAGTCAGTGAGACAGTCAATGGGAGGGAAAACCTCCTGTAACACATAGCAAACTGTGATCCACTGGGATAATAGTCCAGCCAATTAGTCCATGTAACACAACTGTAGTCACTGGAAACCAATCTACGATTATCCATTTAGTCTTCTCCGACTCTTGGTGATTCTCTGGGCCAGGACTCTCTACATCTTCCGTTCTTGCATTACTTCAAGTTGTTCTATGCTTTGGTTGGTGTCAGCTTTGATGGTGTGTTCTTTGACATCCTGGTTTCCTTTAACCTCTAACTCTTCCAAACACAACTGCTTTCTGTAGTGAATTCCCCAGTACGACATGACCAAAATAAGTTAAGACCAAAAATGATGAGTACCAAACACGTTTTTCCTATAAGCAATAATGTAGTGAGTCATAAGGCAGCCGACACCGCCGAGTTCTAGTTTGTGCATTGAGTACTAAACAAACAAGGAATAACAGGACCAAAAAAAAATCCGTTTTCTGATTTTGCCTTCCAGTGACGTGTCTGGTGTTATGCGTTCCAGAACCAACCTATAACAGTTGTAAAACTGTTACAGATACAGTGGTAACCTTGGTATTCAACTGTTTTGAAACTCATCGAATTTGATACTTAGCGCATTTTGATGTGGAAATGTTGTCTCAGTACTAATTGTTTATTTGGTACTCGGCACACAAGCTAGAATTTGTCAGTTCAGCTGCCTTGTGCAAACAGGAAAAATTGATTTGGTACTCATCGGTTTTGGTACTCATCACATCCCCTGGAACCAATTTACAATGAGTATTGAGGTACCATTGTAAAGTCTTAATTTCACAGTGTCTGCACTCTGCAGGTGTAAAAATAGAAACTCAGTGAAATCTCAGCTTGCAAACAAGCCACAGGGCTTAGTAAAGTTTAAGATAGAGTCAGTAAGAATCCCACGAAGGTCCTAATGGCCCAGCCTCCATTCGCTTTCTTTGGAAGTCTTCCATCATCATCCTCTGCTGCCTCTGGTCCTGGTCTTGCTGCCTCTGGTCCTGGTCTTGCTGCCTCTGGTCCTGGTCTTGCTGCCTCTGGTCCTGATTTTGCTGCCTCTGGTCCTGGTCTCGCAACTAGTAGGCAAAAGACAAGAAAACTTTGCAGAGTCCACAGGAGTCTTGAGCTCAGCAGGAAGGGAGACAAACAGGAGGAGACAACAGAAGAACGACTGAGCCAACCACCTGGGACTGAGGGCTGTTCTTATCAGAGAGACAACAGTCAGCTAACTACTTGTTCCTCATGGGACACATTTCCCTCCCCCATTTGCCAAACATACGAGTTAGCAAGATAGTTTCCAAAATAAGTGAAAAGAAAAACCTTGCAAGCAGTTAATTTATATACTTTTCCCAACACACCACACCAACAAAACGGTTGTGGCCTGTTGGCTACTGGCCCCTCCAGCGTCTAAATCAGATGAGGAGAAGGTGTGGGAATCAGGGTCAGCATCAAAGCAGCCTGATAGCTCCAAGGGGGAAGCGGGAATGGGATAGATAGATAGATAGATAGATAGATAGATAGATAGATAGATAGATAGATAGATAGATAGATAGATAGATAGAGGGGGGAGGGAGGGAGGGGCAGAGAGAGAGAGGGCCATCCTCATATGAAAAGTCAACAGCCCCCAAGTTTGGAGGTGGCTGATGAGGAAGAGGAGGAACAGCTGGGTCCAGCGCCTGACGCGCGGATGCGCAGAAGGCAGAGGAGAGGAGAGTAGTGGAAATCCATGGGCTGATCCTTGGGAAGGAAGAGCTACCGCTGCTAACGAGGCCCCACCCCAAGCTCTGAAGATAAAAGGCCGAGGGCAGAGATGAATAGATGTGGCAGACAGCTATTCATCTCCCTGGCTGGATGGACTTGTTATCCTGAGGTGAAAGAGGAACTTTTTGCCGGGGCTGCTGGGACTCCTAAAACGGGAATCATTGCTTCAACTACAGAGGGTTTGTCGTGTTTGGGGAGCTGGGTCAGAACAAAAACATACACACAAGCCTTTCCAGTACCAAACATTGCTTCCATTCAGTTCAATAGCAACAACATGAATTCCCCATAGCTTTCCTACATATTTCAAAAATCAGAACAAGGGGAGAAACAGAATCTCTGGTCAGGAGAAAATACACTCCTTCTCTCCCACATTCGCTTCTTCTCAGTCATACAATCTTTCCCAGCCCCATTGAAGCATGTGGCTCTCACTGGTCCCCCAGCAATTCTGGTCATCACCCACAAGAGCTAGTAGAGATCTAAGGATGGCTGGAATCCAGTTTGACACACAGCTTTGAACAATAGGCAAATTTAATGACAAAGGGTATCACTCACCCACACAAAAGAATCTCATGGGTGCTCGCCAACCATGAAATGATTTAATTCATGCAACTGTTTGGCCCAAATTCCCTTTCCTAGGTTCCAGGCCAGGTCCCCAGAAAGATATCACCCTTTGGGCAAATGGCCCAATGCACGGCTATTTGGGGACTCAGCCCTCTAGGTGAGCTCTCAGGCCTCCTGGCTGCCACACCAAAATTGTTGGAGAATTTAGTACCTTACCCAGTTCACCCTCAGCTGGGTTGATAAAAAAACACCAGGCAGCTGCATGAAATTACTGTATTATTTGGTCTATAAGACACCCTTTTCCCATCCCAAAAGTGGGTGGAAATCTCTGTGCGTCTTATAGAGCGAATGTTGCTGAAGCCCCTGGTCAGCTCTTCAGCACAGCCTGATTTTGCATGGTTGGATCAGCTGATTGGCGGTTGGATCAGCCTCCTGCAATACTGTTGCATTCTGGGAGCTGCTGCCTATCACTGCCCATTGCCGCCACCACCTATTGCCACCTCCGCAGGCCCCATTTTCAGCCCATTATAGGCGGTGGGCAGGGGTGGGTTTCTACCGGTTCTGTCCACCTCTGTAGAACCGGTAGCTCTGAAGAGCAGCAGACATTGAACCGGTTCTATGTCTGCTGATGTTTTCACCCACCAGTCCACCTGGGCTCTTACCTGATCTTTATTTCCTGATTTTTCAACTTCAGCTGCCGAACGAGGCACAACTGTAGTTAAAAAAGCAGGAAAACAGGGCTGTTTCAAAGGTTGCATCTCTGCACACAGCATGCTGATGACCAATTACAGACGCGCGGCTCACAGCATGCAGGGAAGCTCGTAAATCCCAAACCGGTAGTTAACCCTGTTGTATCCCACCCCTGGCGGTGGGGATTGCCACCACCACCTATCATGCCAAATGGGGCATGTGGAGGAATAAAAAACAGTAGAACGAGAGGGAACCAAGAGCTTCTGCAGGCATCATCACACAGAGTTAGATTTCCTAGGTGTAATAGATAGGACCTGGTAAGCTAATTCCACATTATTGTAAGGCTACATTAACAGAGTCTTGCAAGTCTGAAAGTACAAATCTCCCACCATCTTTACAGCTTGAGAAGGTGGGGGGAGGGGGAGAAGTCCCTCCTGAGCCACTTGCCTGGCCTATTATGCAGCTGAGGGCTAAGGCCTCACTTATTTGACCCTTCCCAAGGCAGCATTTCTTCTCCCAGTAGACCAGATAGGAAGCATGACCAGATAAGCTAATTCCACATTATTGTAAGGCTACAATACAGGTCTGCACGTACAATTCTCCTACGGTCCCCTTCACAGCCTAAGAAGCTACATCCCTTCTGAGATTCTCACCCTGCCTGTTATTGCAGCTCTGGCCTGCGGCTCCTCTTATCTGACCCATCCCTAGGCAGCATTACTTCTCCCCTTCACTCAAGGTCTTTCACGGGCATCATTGCAGGTCATGCTAAAGGTGTTGGATTAGGAGAGAGAAGACCTGGATTCTGATCTTGCTTCAGCCACGGAGCCCACTTCCTTGTTTTTCCCAGGGCAAGTTCTGAAGAGCAGAGCAACACGCTATATTCAGGCTGACAAGGGGTCCCCATAATCTTGCTGTGGATGGGGTGATCTGGTGGACCGCAGCCCCTCCCTCGTGGAAATCCAGACTACATCCCAATACAGGTAGGAGAATATTAAATATGCGATTGTTGTGCATTGCCCAGAATCACTTTCAGTAAGATGAGCGGCCAAATAAATTTCCTTCCTTCCTTCCTTCCTTCCTTCCTTCCTTCCCTCCCTCCCCTTCCTTCCTTCCTACCTACATACCTACCTACCTACCTACCTACATAAATACATACATAAATGTATACAGACATACAGACATAAAATATTTTGTTCCAGTACCAGAGATTTTATTTTTCCCTCTCTGATGAAAGAGATATGATTCTACAGCCCTGCACCCCCTACTTACCACTGGACGCATTTCAAATTCCTGGGCGGTGGCTGTAACAGAGAGAGGAGAAAAATCAAGATTCAGGACAAAGTGAAGTGTCTCCTTTAGTCAGACAATGTATCAAAGGGTTCACTTCACACACAAGCAACAGAAGTCCTGGGCCTCTCTCACATGTATTCCTCCTTTAAAAAAAACAAAACTTCAAGAGAGTTTCCTTTTGCCATCTGTTACCTCACAACAACCATCATCTAGAACCATCCAATCCATCATCCAATCCATCTAGAATATCAACTAGAACCATCCAATCCATCATCACTCAAAACTAGGCATCACTCAAAACTAGGCACCCAAACTACCTCTATCCCAACTACAACTGGTCTTAAATGCAAGCTATTCAATGCAAGAAGTCTTGTAAATAAAATACCTGAATTTCTCCTCTTACTAAATATGGCTAAATTCGAATTATATTTGTCTGTGAAACATGGCTCAACGCATCTCTCCGTGACTCCATTACCACAGTAAGAGACTATCATGTTTACCGATCAGATCGTGAAATCCGTAGAGGAGGTGGTGTTGCTATCTTCTATAAAAAGTCCCTATATCTAAAAAGCATCCAAGTTACCCAGGAACTTGCTATTCCTGAGACCATCGTCTGTGAACTGTCCTTAAATATCACATTTCGGTTTGTACTATGTTACAGAGCCCCTGATTATGACATCGAACATGTAAACAAGCTAAATACACTACTAACATGGGCAGCATCCTGCCCACACATTTTCATCTTTCTTGGTGACTTCAATCTACCTCATATTAACTGGACCCTTAACGAATGTACAACTGAACCCACACATGCAATCTTCTACAATGCAGTAACAAATCTGGGACTAGAACAACTAGTAACCAACAACACTAGACTTAACAACTGCCTCGATCTCATCTTCTGCAATAGTTTGAATTCAATTTATGGAATACAAATTAAAGAACCCTTTTCCAACAGTGACCACAACCTGATTGACTTTTGTCTCAAGATACGTCCACACAAAAATCATCACAACGACGGAATCCCCAATTATAACTTCAAAAAAGGCAACTATGATCTTATAAACAATGATCTCTCATCCCTTGATTGGCAATTTCTATTCTCTGGATGCAATACTATAGAAGACCATTACAACAAAAACAAATCTGGTCATGTTGCCAACTTCAAAAGCCGATACAAAAATTTATGCCACCAGATAAAAAATGAATGCACCAATTATCACATTAAACAAGAAGAAAATGTTCTATGCACCAATTCCACCCGTGCTTTCTACAATTTTATAAACAACAAACTAAAAGACTCAAGGTCCATCCCACCCCTGTAAGGACCTAATGGTAAAGACTGCAATGACGACACTATTAAAGCCAACCTCTTTAACACATTCTTTGGCTCAGTATTTGTAAACAGCAATGGATCATGTCCAGTATTTCCTAGTTGAACCACAGACAACTACAATGATCTAATACATGCTGATTTTACAGAAGACAATATTGAAAAAGCACTATGCAATCTAAAACCATCTCTATCTATTGAACCGGATGGAATATGTGCCTACGTCTTAAAAAAGCTATCCACTGCCATAGCAGAACCTCGAAGCATAATCTTTGAAAAATCTTTCAGGACCAGCTCCTTGCCAAAACTATGGTCACAAGCCACAGTCATCCCCATCTTCAAAAAGGGAGACCCCAGCCTAGTTGAAAATTACAGACCAATCTCTTTATGCTGCATCACCTGTAAAGTCATGGAATCAATTATTAACCAATCCATCATCCTCCACTTAGAAACAAACAACCTACTCTCTAATAAACAATTTGGTTTTAGGAAAAAACTATCATGTAATCTGCAACTCTGGCATTGCAAAAACATATGGACTACACAACTTGATCAGGGCAAAGCAATAGACACAATCTACATAGACTTCTGCAAAGCCTTTGATTCAGTGGTACATGACAAACTATTCCTAAAACTAAAATCTTATGGTATCTCTGGACACCTGCATAACTGGATAGAAGCATTCCTGTCAAACAGACAACAAATGGTCAAAATTGGGAGAGTCCTATCAAATTCTATACCTGTCAACAGTGGTGTCCCCCCAAGGCAGTGTTCTAGGACCAACTCTTTTCATACTCTACATAAATGACCTCTGTGATCATATCAAGAGCAACTGTGTTCTCTTCGCTGATTATGTAAAGTTATTCAACACCACAGAAAATACCGCTACCCTTCAAAAAGACCTTGACTACATATCAGAATGGTCAAACAAATGGCAACTTCAGATCTCAATAAATAAATGCTCTGTCCTACATATTGGCAAAAAAAATCAGAAAATAAAATACAGGCTGAATAGTCAAGACCTTGTTGATGACCCAAACTCTGTACAGGATCTTGGAGTACTCATCTCAAATGACCTAAGTGCTAGAGCCCACTGTAACTACATAGCCAAAAAGGCGCTAAGAGTTGTTAACCTAATCTTACGTAGCTTTTTCTCTGGTAATATTACACTAATAACTAGAGCATACAAAACATTTGCTAGACCAATATTCGAATACAGCTCATCAGTCTGGAACCCACATTATGTATCTGATATTAACACAGTTGAAAAAGTCCAAAAATATTTTACAAGAAGAGTTCTCCATTCCTCTACTCGTTGCAGAATACCTTATGCCACCAGACTCGAAATTCTAGACCTAGAAAACCTTGAACTACGCTGCCTGAATGTCCTACCTGTCAATGAATACTTCAGCTTCAACCATAACAACACAAGAGCAAACAATAGATACAAACTCAAGGTTAATCGCACCAAACTTGATTGCAGGACATACGACTTCAGCAACAGAGTGTTCATTGTCTGGAATACTCTACCTGACTCTGTGGTTTCTTCCCCAAACCCCAAAAACTTTAACCTTAGACTGTCTACTAGTGACCTCACCCCTTTCCTAAGAGGTCTGTAGCAGGCGTGCATAAGCGCACCAACGTGCCTACCGTCCCTGTCCTATTGTTTCTTTTATATTTTATTTTTCTTATATGTATCCATGTATTCATAACTATGTTTTACTTATGCCTATTATCTTGTAAGCAATTGACAAATAAAATAAAATAAAATAAAATAAATAAATAAATAGAAAGGGGTCTCTCAATCTTTCCTTCATCACAAACCGTGCCTTTAAATACCTTTTGTGGCCACAACCCCCCCCCCCACCCAAGACTTAACTCAAGATTCAAATCATAACATTTCTTCAAGCCTGCGCAGACTTCCTGTGATGACATTGTGCCCCTCCCGAGGTCTGCGGACCACAGGTTGAGAGCGAGTGATCTAGAAGAGGATTTTCCAAAATGTGTTCTGCGAGAACTTGACGGACATTTAAAAAAAATGCACTCAAATGCAGCCAGGCTTCCTTAGTAGGAAAGCAGGAAAGCAGAACTGATGACCCCTATAATTGCTTGTGAAAATGCCTCGGACAAGGATAATCTCCAGCAGGCATAAATCAATCAATACGTCAAAAATCAATCAGTCAATCTGTCAGTCAGTCAGTCAGTCAGTCAGTCAGCCAGGACTGCCCTTTTGCTCACCTTGACCCTGTCTCCCACAAACTCATCCTGCCCCAGCGTGACTTCCCTCCCCTTTCCCCATACAAGGTCTTATGGAAGGTTTCAGGGGGATTGTTATGCACAGCTTACCGTCCCTTTTGCTAGAGCTTTGCCTCTTGATCAGGGATGAAAGGTAAAACGAATAAAGCATATTGTGGTTGATCAATGGAGACTGACTTTTACTACAAGGTGTATGTTTCAGCTCAAATTCTCTCTATGTGTGTGCCTGCCTCTCTTTCTCTGTGTGTCTTTCCCTCTTTCTCTCTTCCTTTCTCTCTATTTCCTGTTTCTCTCTTTCCTTTTTCTCTCCTCTTCCTGTTTCTCTCTGTGTCTGTTTCTCTCTCCATTTCTCTTTCCCTGTTTTTCTCCATTTCTCTCTCTCTCTTTTTCTCTCTCTGTTTTTGTCTCCCTCTTTCCGTTTCTTTGTGTTTTTCTGTTTCTTTCTCTCTCCATTCTCTCTCTCTTCCCCCATTTCTCTCTCCCTGTTCCTCTCTCTCACTTCATTTCTTTTTCTCTGTCTGTTTCTGTTTCTTTCCCTTTCTCTCCATTTTCTCTCTCCCTGTTTCTCTCCCTCTATTCTCTCTCCTTTTCTCTTCCTATTCTCCCCCCCTCCTTTTTCTCTCTCTTTCTTCGTCTCCATCCCCCTCTTTGTGTGTGTGTGTGTGTTTGTGTGTGTCTGTCAGATCCGCGTATCTGTCATTTCTTCAATGAAAGAAGAAAAGGGGGGGAGACTGATAAAGAAATCCTTCTTGATGTAACCTGAATATATTTAATCGAATTTGTATAACCTATACATGATACAATGGAGGGATGAATCCCAGATGGCCGGAACCTATCACCTCTGAAAGAGACAGCCAGGAGATGAAAGACCATAAAAATTCCACAGTGAGATGTGTCCTGGGAAACTCTGGAAAATATTGTTCTAAAAAAAAGGGTGGGGGAATTAACATGTTGGCTCTTTCTTTTATAAATACCCATCAAGATAAGGGGAGGGGTTTTAAAGTCCCTTATCTATCTCTGCATGCCTGAGAGACCTTAGACACTACTTTTAACCCCTACATGAATTGTCTCATCTCAATAAAGGATTCCTTTTTATATGTTTTCAGAAGTTCATTCTAGTTGATTGAATGGGAAAAGTTCTGTAGCCTGACAGTGTCTATGTTAATTGTGAACTGCCCAGAGAGATTTGATTACTGGGCAGATAACAAATTGTAATTTATAAATCGATAAACACTACCGGCCCATAACCAAACTTCCTTCTATGTAAGAAGATTTGATATTCCCCATTGCAAGGAAGCCATAAATCTGCCACAGCTTCATTTGGGCTGATCTGGATTGTCCCCCCTTCCACCCCAAAGGCAACCTGTAGAAAAATTGCGTTCCATGGTTACTCACTCGAGATTACTCTGCCCGTGGCTTCAACGTTTTTGACTGCAAGAAAAAATCCAGAAATTAGAGGCTCCCATTTCATAGACCCTCATTCCCTCCTCGGCCTTTGGCAGATGGGACATTCAGAGCCTCAAGCAGCATCAGAAAGCCATGGGGCAGACTGGGAAGTCAGAAAACCATCCCGGAAGAAGGGAATGCCCACCCCCCCAATTCTATGGGTGCAAACATGTCATCTGCTGACCCTGATGGTTTTTTAAAAGCTAAGCAGGATCTCTGCTGGTTAGTGCTTGGACTTGCCAATTTCAGCCGGCAGCCCTTGGATTTCTTAGTGGTCTCCCATCCCAGCACTAATCAAACCCGGCTCTGCTTTGCTTTTGAAAGCCTCCCAGGTTTGGCTTAACGATGCTACCAGTTAGGCAGAATTGCTCCCAGCTGGCAAACCAAAACCACCCAAGCTGAAAGCAAGCCAACCACAATATTATGACTGAGGTTGACAATGTTTCTCAACCTCGGCAGCTGACGTGGACTTCAGTTCCCAGAATTCCCCAGCCAGAAGTCTATAGGTCTTCAAATGCCCAGGTTGAGAAACAATGGCTTAGGCTCTGTAGAGATTCTCAGTCATCCAGGTCAGGACTGTCCCAAAGGTGGTTATTTTCAGGAAGCAATTGGACTTTCTTTGCAAGGAATGTAAATCCTTCCTTTCCCCATTAATCTGTTAGAGCTGAAGAAGCTTCTTGGATGAGAAGCGAAACGTCTTCAAAAGAAAAAGGCAGAAAGTTCAGTTGCCTCCTGAAAAAGCACCTTTGGGACAACCATGACCTGAATGATTGAGAATGTCCATGGACTTTTAGCTATACAATTTGGGATGAACCCTCTTGGAACGGTGTGGGAGTAGGAATGGATTTCCAGAAGAAAAATTGCACATGGCAGGAGCCAGGAGCACTACTCAGGTGACCTTGAGGACAGAGATAAACCTCCAAGTGGCCTCAATGACTCTTTAAAACAGTGGCTGGTATGACTGGGTAGAACAAAAATAGAAAGTACATTAGTAAATATTGTTAAATTGAAAAAGTGGTAGCAACTGTATATCCGCATTAAGATGTATTTGGAAATATGACACCAATAACAATAACAAATAAGGAATCACAGACTGTTGATAATGGAATAGTTGGTATATATATATATATATATGTATGTATGTTATGTGTGGATCTTTGGTTCTTCAGGTTTTCTCACGCGTAGAATTGTGGTGTGAGAGTGCGTGTAGATAGCGGTTGACACCTTCATAATCTGGCCACACGGGAAAGAAAAACTGAACAACTTCCTCACACACCTCAACAGCCTACACCCCAAAATACAATTCACCATGGAAACAGAAGCTAACAATCAACTTCCCTTCCTAGATGTCTTAGTATACAAAAAATCCAATGGCTCTCTAGGACACACCATCTACCAGAAGAAAACACATACAAACCGCTATCTACACGCACTCTCACACCACCACCCAGCACAGATCAATTCCATAGCTAAGACACTCATCTCCAGAACAAAATGCTTAGCCGATGAACAACACCTAAAAACCGAACTACACACTCTCACTAACGTACTAACAGCTAATGGATTCCAAAGAAAGAAGATTACCCACCTAATCCAAAAAGAAACCCCAACCAAAATCCAAGACAGAGAACAAGAAAATGGCAAAGCCCTCCTCCCATATATAAAAGGCACTACAGACAAAATCAGCAAGATCCTCCAAAAACACATTAAAACAGCATTCTGCACAAACAGAAAAATATCCACCATCCTGAGAAACCTTAAAGACAAAATTGAGTTAGAAAACCAAGGAGTATACGAAATCCCGTGCACCTCCTGCCCCACCACATACATCGGACAAACTAACAGAAGAATAAGTGCACGCATTGAAGAACACAAGAACTCAATCAAAAAAGAAGAACCGACCTCTTCCTGGTCCAACACCTCAAAGCCACAGGACATAAGATTGATTTTAAAAATACCAGAACTATCGCCAAAACTGAACGCTTCAACAACAGAATAATCAGAGAAGCCATAGAGATAGAAAAACGCCCACACAGCATGAATAAACGAGATGACACCTCCCGCCTACCAGCCATTTGGAAACCCGCCCTCATTAACAAACGAGTACCTAACATGAAGAAGGACACCAGACCCACACCCATGAGGGCCACACAAGAAACTACCACCACACTTCCACATAGAAAGCAGACTCATACCCACACAGAAGATGAAACACGACCACAGATCAGAAGCCGTACCACAGCTGCATCACTACCTGCTTCAAACCCGCCCAACCCATACATGAAGGGAACTGACGCCCACCATGAAGATGTGGCACGACCACGAACGCAAAACCAAACAGCAGGATCACAGCTCACCATCTCAAATCCCCCAGCAACTAAGACTAACCTGAGTACAACCAAACCCCCACCGGAACAGAACACCCCCCCAGCCAACCAAAACACAGCCAACCCCCCAACCAATCAGAACACAGCCAAATCCCCAACCAATGAGAACACACCTCCACCCAATCAGAACACAGCCAAGCCCCCACCCAATCAAGTCACACCCCCACTAGTAGTTAAAAGGAAGAAGCAGCTGCAAGCTCACATTACTCTGAGAAGCACAAGGCCAAAGACACAAGCCTGAAGATGATGAATGAGACTTCATCGAAATGTCGCCTAGATATTTCCAATTCTACGCGGGAGAAAACCCGAAGAACCAAAGATCCACATATATATATGTGTGTGTGTGTGTGTGTGTGTGTGTAAGGTTTTTAAATAATAAATTTATTTATTTATTTATTTATAAAATTTCTATACCGCCCTTCTCCCTAGGGACTCAGGGCGGTGTACAGCCAATCCAAACCCCAACAGTAATACAAAAGTTAAAAGAAGATTAAATTAAATATTGGCCGAATAAGAAAAAACCCACCCCACACCCTTAAAACCCCAATTTAAAATTACAGAGCAAATGGAGACAAGTTAAAACCACCTCAGCCCAGGCCGGCCTGCTCAAAAAGCCAGGTCTTCAGCGCGCGCCTGAAGGCCCTCAGGTCCGTGCCGGTACGTAGTTCCGGCGGCAGAGTGTTCCAGAGGGCAGGGGCCGCCACAGAGAAGGCCCTACCCCTCGGGGCCGCCAGGCGACACATGGTGGCCGACGGGACCCGGAGAAGGCCCTCCCTGTGTGAGCGCACTGGCCTGCTGGAGATCACTGGTAGGATGCGGTCCTGCAGGTAACCTGGCCCAATGCCATGGATCGCCCTAAAGGTCAAAACTAGAACCTTGAAGCGAACCCGGAGAGCCACCGGCAACCAATGCAGCTCGCGCAGGAGAGGCGTCACGTGGGCGCTACGCGACGCCCCCATGATCACCTGCACGGCCGCATTTTGCACCAGTTGGAGTCTCCGGGTGCTCCCCGCAGGGAGCCCCATGTAGAGGGCATTACAATAGTCCAGGCGAGAGGTGACAAGGGCCTGAGTGACCGTGCGCAGGGCGTCCCGATCCAGAAAGGGCCGCAACCGGTAGATCCGACGGATCTGATGAAATGCCCCCCTGGAGACGGCCGCGACATGATGTTCAAGCGACAGCCGTACATCCAGGAGGACTCCCAGATTGCGAGCCCTCTCTGTGGGGGGCAAAATTTCCCCCCCAATAGCCAGCGAAGGAATCAGCTGGCTATATCGGGGCGCCGGGAACCATAGCCACTCGGTCTTGGATGGGTTGAGCCGAAGCCTGTTCCTGCCCATCCAGTCCCGCACGGCCTCCAGGCACCTAGACATAGCCCCCACAGCATCGTTGGGGTGGTCCGGGGTGGAGATGTACAACTGAGTGTCATCTGCATACAGATGACACTTCACCCCAAGACCACGGATGATCTCGCCCAGCGGCTTCATATAAATGTTGAACAAGAGAGGGGAGAGGACCGACCCCTGAGGCACCCCACAAACCAGGGGCCTAGAGGTGGACCTCTCCCCTCCCGCCAACACAAATTGCGAACGGTCGGAGAGGAAGGAGGAGAACCATCGAAAGACGGTTCCCCCAATTCCCAACCCCCCCAACCGTCGCAACAAGATACTATGGTCGATAGTATCGAAAGCCGCCGAGAGATCTAATAGGACCAGGACAGAAGAGAACCCTCTGTCACGAGCCCTCCAGAGATCATCAACCAACGCGACCAATGCCGTCTCAGTGCTATGCCCAGGCCTGAAGCCCGATTGGAACGGATCAAGGTAAGTTGTTTCCTCCAGGTACTGAGGGAGCTGACGTGCCACCACACTCTCGACAACCTTCGCCACAAAGGGAAGGTTGGAGACTGGACGGTAGTTGTTTAAAACAGCTGGATCCAGGGAAGGCTTCTTGAGGAGGGGCCGCACCACCGCCGTCTTCAGGGCGGTAGGAAGCGACCCCTCTCTCAAAGAAGCGTTGATAATCCCCTGGAGCCAGCCTCATGTCGTCTCCCTGGCGGCCGAAACCAGCCAGGAAGGGCACGGGTCCAATAAACAGGTGGTGGCGTTCAGACCCCCCAGCAACCTGTCCACACCCTCGGCGGTCACAGGGTCGAACTCCCCCCAAACAACATCCACAAGACCTGCCCCGGACACCTCCCCCGGGACCATCCAATTGGAGTCAAGCCCCTCCCGAATCTGAGCGATTTTGTCATGCAGGAATCGAGAAAACTCCTCCGCTCTACCCTGCAATAAGGGAGACTTAATCGGGGCTTAACAGGGTGTTGTAACACAAAGTATATATATATATATATGTGTGTAAGGTTTTTAAGCTGATAATTTTAAATAATAAATAAGGGAGACTAGTATAGATCTATTTCGAGCTAGTTAGCTCTCTTCAGCTAGCCATACCCTTACTGGGATTCGAACCAGGGAAGTATTACATGCGAGGCAGTTGTAATTGCCACTACACCACTGGCTCTCTCCTTATCAGCTCAGGCAGGGGAATAAGTATATACTTTGTATTACAACACCCTGTTAAGCCCCAATTAAGGGAGAAAGCATACTGCTTTCTTTTCTGTCTTTCGGCTCATCACCAGAGACCATACCGACAGAAAGCTATTTGTTTCGTTGCCTTTTGTTTACATGTGTGTAAGGTTTTTAAGCTGATAATTTTAAATAATAAATAAGGGAGACTAGTATAGATCTATTTCGAGCTAGTTAGCTCTCTTCAGCTAGCCATACCCTTACTGGGATTCGAACCAGGGAAGTATTACATGTGAGGCAGTTGTAATTGCCACTACACCACTGGCTCTCTCCTTATCAGCTCAGGCAGGGGAATAAGTATATACTTTGTATTACAACACCCTGTTAAGCCCCAATTAAGGGAGAAAGCATACTGCTTTCTTTTCTGTCTTTCGGCTCATCACCAGAGACCATACCGACAGAAAGCTATTTGTTTCGTTGCCTTTTGTTTACATGTGTGTAAGGTTTTTAAGCTGATAATTTTAAATAATAAATAAGGGAGACTAGTATAGATCTATTTCGAGCTAGTTAGCTCTCTTCAGCTAGCCAGTATCCCAGTAAGGGTATGGCTAGCTGAAGAGAGCTAATTAGCTCGAAATAGATCTATACTAGTCTCCCTTATTTATTATTTAAAATTATCAGCTTAAAAACCTTACACACATGTAAACAAAAGGCAACGAAACAAATAGCTTTCTGTCGGTATGGTCTCTGGTGATGAGCCGAAAGACAGAAAAGAAAGCAGTATGCTTTCTCCCTTAATTGGGGCTTAACAGGGTGTTGTAATACAAAGTATATATATATATATATATAATGTATGTATATATATTTCCCTTTTTTTGTGTGTTGTGTATGTCTTTGTCTGTTGTTTTAGTTGTATAATCAATAAAGTTTGTTTAAGAAAAATAAAATAAAACAGCGGTTGCCAACCGGTGGGCCATGGCCCACTGGTGGTCCGCAAGAATATTTTGATGGTCCGCAGAGAAATGTCACCAAGCACCCCCCCCAAAGCAATTAATCCAGGCTGCACAGGGACACAAGGCTGCTCAGCCCACATGGCCCACAGGAACCCTCCCCGCCCACTCACTCCTTACCCGGCAAACTTGTCTGCTAAGTTGCTATTTTTCCTCTGTTCTGCTGCACCGGGAGATTTAGATTAGCTAAGAAGCAGGAAATGGTTGGATTTCTTGCTTTCTAGCTAAGCACAGCCAAAGCTCCCTTAGGACTGAAGGTTTGTTTGCAAGCAAATTCATAGCAGAATCATGGCAAGCAAATTTGAGCTAGCCAATGGTAGATAGATAGATCACTGAATGATTCTGTGAGCAACTCAAGCTGTCTGCTTTGCCTGATTTTGGATAAAAGTTGCTTTTTTAAAATAAAAAATTCAATATTTACATGCATGGTGTGTTGTGAGTTAATTTTGTGAGTTTGCTTACTAGCAAATTTTATGTGGCAGACTGAGCTAGCCAATGGCAGATAGATAGATTTCTGAATGAATCTGTGATTCTGTGAGCAACTCAATCTGCCTGCCTGCTTTGCCTGATTTTGGGTAAAAGTTGCTCTGTTTTAAAATAAAAAAATCAATATTTATATAAATATTTATAATATTTACATACAAGTCATGCCCAGCCAGTCACATGACCACCAAGCCACACCCACAAATTAGGCCATGCCCACAGAACCAGTTAGTGGCCCCTGGGATCTAAAATTATGAGTTTGGTGGTCCCTGAGGTCCAAAAGGTTGGCGACCCGACCTCTGCTCTAAAAGGATGCAAATGACCAGCAGTCTGCAAGGAATATAAATCCTTCCATTCCCCACCATCCACTCAGAGCTGAAGAAGCTTCTTGGATGAGAAGTGAAATGTCTTCAAAAGAAAAAACCAGAAAGTCCAGGTGTCTCCTGAAAAAAGCACCTTTGGGACACTGGTTTAGTGTGGATGTGGAGAAGCTTTTCAGGACCTTCAGGAGATTCGGACGATGGGTTCAGGGAGCTTGTGGGAAATACAGGTAGTCCTCGACTTACAACCATTCATTTAGTGACCATTCAAAGTTACGACAGCACTGAAAAAAATGACTTAGGACCATTTTCCCACCGTTCCGAAGTTTGAAGCCTCCCCAGGGTCACGTGATTTACATCCGGATGCCCGACAGCTGATTTGTGTTTATGACCATGGCTGTGTCCCAGGGTCACGTGATCAACTTTTGTGACTTCCCGACACGCCAAGTGTTAAGAGTTTGCAGCAGAATTCCAATCCAGAAAACACACAGATGACCGACTCAGCAGGAGTCCTTAACTTCCTTTTATATAAAATAGAAAAATGGACAATACCAGTAGTTTCTTCCAACGTGGAACGGCTAGGAGCAAACACAAACACAAGCAGATGTTCCAGTTCAGAGCAGAGATTTAGTTTCAGTTTCAATTCTCAGCAAAGCACCCAGAGCCAAGCCAGCTCCCATTGGCTGGTCAGTTGCCATGCTTACTTACTTGCTGACGTTGTTAACCATGTCTCTGCCAGTTAATGAATACACTCTGACACGCAAAGTCAAAGGGGAAGCCAGGTTCATTGAACCACCAGGTTAGTAACTTGTCAATGGCCATAATTCACTTCAGAGCTGTGGCAAGAAAGGGCATCCAATGGAGCAAAACTCACTTAGCAAATGTCCCGCTTATGAAGACAAATTTTGAGCTCAATTGTTGTAAGTCAAGGACTAGCTGTACCTGTTTTGGGGGCCTGGAAGTTGGCAGCCTGTATTTTTTGCGAATGGTGTACCCCATGCCCACCCAAGAGGTACTTACTGATGTAGAACATTACTGCCACAACCGCCACAACCGCCACAACTCCAACCACGAGCCCCACGTTGGCTGTTTTGGAGAAAGAGCAAGGTTACTGGAGGAACCCGGGAATTCTCTTCCCTTGGAATGAACCAAAGGACAATGCTCTAAATTTTACTTAATAGTAGGTGCAGAACTTCTGATCCAAGGAGATGATGGATTTGCCCATGAGGAGCCAAACAGCCATTTTTCTGGGATGGCTTAAATTGGACACCTGAACTGAAGCTGCTGATCCAGTTCTAGAGGAATTATTGAGTCTGTCATCTGCACTTCTATAACTGTCTGGTTTGGTTCTGCAACCCAACAGGACAGACACAGATTGCAGAAAAAGCAATTACTACCAACCTGCCTTCCATGGAGGACCTGTATATCACTTGAGACTTTCAAGAAGAGATTGGACTGCCATTTGTTAGAAATGGTATAGGGTCTCCCACTTGGGGGGGGGGTTGGACTAGATGACCTATAAGGTCCCTTCCAACTCTGATTATCTGTTATCTATTATCTGTATACTGCACGAGTCAAAGAGAGGGCTGTGAAAATATTTACGCACCCCTCACATCCTGCACATAAACTGCTTCAACTCCTACCCTCTAAAGGACACTATAGAGCAGTGGTTCCGAAAGTGAGCCGTACTGCCCCCTGGGGGCCGGTGGGATGCCTTAGGGGGGCGCTAAGAGGCAAGGGGGGAGTTCGAGGCACCGGCCCTGTAGGTTCACTCATTGACTGTAGCACCGCTGCGGAGCCAGCACCTCCAATGCGGAAGTGGTGGCACATTATGTGCTGCCGTGTTCGATGCGCTGCCCCCCTGCCATGTCTTAGTGCCTCTCTGCCAGTCCCCTTGGGGACACTAAGAGGCGGCAGAGGGGTGTTCGAAGGCGCCGGCCGGCCCTGCAGGCTCATCCATTGACTGTAGTAACGCTCCAGTACCGGTGCCTCGAATGCAGCAGCATGTTGAGAAAAGCTGCCACCACCATTTTCCCAAAGTGCCGCCGCTGTCGCATTCTGTCTGTCTGTCTGTCCATCCATCCATCCAAAAGGTCTGTCTGTTTGCCTGCCTGCCTGCCTGTCTCTCTCTCTCCATCCATCCATCCATCCATCCATCCATTTTCGAAGCACCGGCCCCACAGCCACATCGGGAAAGTAGAGCAAAGCCAGTCTGGGAGGGAGGGAGAGAAAGAGAGAGAGCTGATGCATCAGATTGAATGAGGCCTAATTTAGACTGAGGCCCTTTTCCACATTGAAATATCTTTGCCAGAACGTTGAAACATCTTCGGCTTCTATTAAAGGTTTTGTGGAGGAAACATGGCCAAGACTATCAGAAAGCTCCCAAATTTTGTTGAGGCTTTAAACAGGATCCATTGGACCAGATCTCCACCTTAAAAATTACTTTTTCCCCAATGTATTACAGTGCCAATTCTGAAGGCAAAATCAAAATGTACTGGTAAATTACAAGGAGAACACACACACACACTCCCTTCTAACCCTGCTGGAGCAGGTGATTGGACTAGAATAGATACCTCATTATCCTTTCTCCTCCCTCCCTCCTTCTTTATTTCTTTTTCTTTCCGTCCCTTCCTTCCATTCCCTCTCTTTCTTTGTCCCTGTTTCTTTCTTTCCCTTTTCTCTTTCTTTTCTTCCTCTCTCTCTCTTTTCTCTCTCACTTTCCCTCTCTCAGAGAGAGAGAGAGAGAGAGAGATCTGTACCAACCTCTCTCTCTCCCTCTCTCTCAAACACACAGGCAGGACTGAGATTTAGACCCCTGATCTAAAGCTGTCAAAACTCCAAAAACAGGTCAAGTAGCTCTGGGGAGGCCAGGCACAAATTAGAACACTTGCTAAACAAATTGGCCATGAAGTGAGGACCACTTGTATTTGGTTTGCCAGTCACCGGCCATGCCCACCCAGCCACGTGACCAGCAAGCCATACCTTCAAATTAAGCCCCACCCACAGAAATTTGAATCCCACCCCTGAGTGGGGGGCACCTGAGGATGAGTTGTAGCCCCAAGGGGGCGATGGACCGAAAAAGTTTGGGAACCACTGCTATAGAGCACTGCACCTCAGAACAACTAGACACAAGAACAGTTTTTCCCCGAATGCCATCACTCTGCTAAACAAATAATTCCCTCAGCACTGTCCAACTGTTTACAAAGTCTGCACAATTATTACTATTGCTATTAATCCACCATCCTTCCCTCCATCCACCTCCTCCCACTTACGACCGTATGGCTGTAACCTTGATGTTTGTATCCTAACGATTTTTATTTACTGTTTCCTAGTATGATTTGATTGCTTATTGTACCCTATGACTATCATTAAGTGTTGTACCTTATGACTCTTGACGAATGTATATTTTCTTTTTATGTACACTGAGAGCATTTGCACCAAGACAAATTCCTTGTGTGTCCAATCACACTTGGCCAATAAAGAATTCTATTCTATTCTGTTCTGTTCTATTTTGAGCAGGGATGGGTTGGATGACCTCAAGGGACACTTCTAACTCAAGGGTTTTGACAGGGAGTCCAAACATACCAGCCTTTCTGTACTATAACCCTTCATTTCCTCTCCACACATATGCTCATTCTTCTGGCATCCCACCGGAGTCCAACTTTACATAACGCTCTTTATACCAACCTTTCTTGCTCCATGGATTGACAGCAAAAGACGGGCCAGTACCGGCAGTCATCTGGGGATTAGAGAACCCTGCTCTGGACTTTCTCCTCTTCCACATGGCTTTAACCCACCAGCTCAGATTTGCACAAAGGCCTGGATGGCCAAACACATTGGACCTGGTCAAGGGTTCAGTTGAACTAAGATAGGGTCTTTCGGGGCCAGGTGTGTTGAGTGAATTCAACCTGTGGCCCATTTAATAGCAATAGCGGTAGCACCTAGTCTTGTATACGCTTCACGGTGCTTTACAGCCCTCTCTAAGCAGTTGACAGAGTCAGCCTCTTGCTCCCAACCATCTGGCTCCTCATTTTACCCACCTCAGAAGGTTGGAAGGCTGAGTCAACCTTGAGCCTGGTGAGAATCAAACTGCCAAACTGCTGGCAGCCATCCATCAGCAGAAGTAGCCTGCAATACTGCATTCTAACCACTGCGCCACCACAGCTCTTAATTCAAGGTCCACAGCATCAGGTGAACCTGGTAAAGGAGGAAACTCCATCCCCATGTTCATCCTGTTGTATGACCACTCAAGGGACAGGTTTGCTCAGGTTCAACTGGTATCCCTTCCTCCCCTCCTTCCTCTCACCAGGTTCCTCCCAGGCCACGATCAGAGGCTCCGGCAGCCCAACATGTTCCACGTGGCAGCGATAACGGTCCCTCTTCTCCTCCACGTCAACATCGATGCTCAGCCAGGTATGGAAGGTCCCGTCTGAGTTTGGAAGAACATCTGGCCAGGAGGTATTTTCCTTCCAGACTTCTCCATCCTTCCTCCAGGTGACATTCACCTCTTTGGGATAGAAGCCGTAGACGCGGCAGACGAGGGTCGCCAGACTCTTGTACCGGATCCTGCATGTTACTTCAGCCACTGGGGGTTCTGTAGAGAACACGACTCTGGCATATTTTAACACTGCACATGTGTAGCCTGGGGGACACTGTACCACAGGAGGAGCACTATTGTTCTGACCCGGTTCCCAAACATGACAAAGCCACCGTAGTTAAATGAATAGTTCCTTTATTAGGAGTGCCAGCAGCCCCAGCAAAAAGTCTCTCTCTCTCCCCCTCTCTCTCCCTCCCTCCCTCCCCCTCTCTCTCCCCCCTCTTACTCTCTCCCTCTCTCTCCCTCCCTCTCCCTCTCTCTCTCCTCTCTCTCTCCTCTCTCTCTCCCTCTCCCTCGCTCTCTCCCCCTCTCTTACTCTCTCTCCGTCTCTCTCTCCCCCCTCTCTCTCTCCCTCTCCCTCTCTCCCCCTCTCTTACTCTCTCCCTCCTCTCCCTCTCTCTCTCTACTCTCTCCTCTCTCTCGCTCTCTCTCCCTCCTCCCTCTCCCTCTCCTCTCTCTCCCTCTCGCTCTTTCCTCCCTCTCCCCTCTCCCCCCACGCTCTCTTCCCCCTCTCTTACTCTCTCTCCTTCTCTCTCTCTCCCTCTCTCCCCTCTCTCCCTCTCTCCAATCCCCCCCTCTCTCTCCCTCTCCCGCTCTCGCTCTCTCCCCTCTCTTACTCTCTCTCCTCTCTCTCCCTCCCCCTCTCTCCCCCTCTCTTCTCCTCTCTCTCCCCCCTCTCTCCCATCTCCCCTCTCCCCGCTCTCTCCCCCTCTCTTACTCCTCCCTCTCCCTCTCCTCCCCCTCTCTCCCCCCCTCTCTCTCCTCTCCGCTCTCTCCCTCCCTCTCTCTCCTCTCCCTCTCTCCTCCCCCTCTTACTCTCCCCCTCTCTCTCTCCCCTCTCTCCCCCTCTCTCTCTCTCTCTCCCTGCTCTCTCCCACTTCTTACTCTCTCCCTTCTTCTCTCTCCCCCTCTCATCCTCTCTTACTCGCTCTCCCTCTCTCTCTCCTGCTCTCCCCTCTCTACTATCTCTCTCTCTCCCTCTCTCCCTCTCTCCCCCCTCTTCTCTCCCTCTTCCCCTCGCGCTCTCTTTTCCCCCTCTCTTACTCCTTCTCCCCTCCCCTTCCCTCTCGCTATCGCCCCTTACTCTCTCTCACTCTCTTCCATCTCGCTCTCTCCCCCTCTCTTCTCTCTCTCCCTCTACTCTCTCCCTCTCTTCTCCCCTCTCTTCCTCTCTTTTCCCCATCTCTTATCTCTCTCCCTCTCTCTCTCCCTCTATCCCACACTCTTCTCCCCTTCTCTCCCTCTTCTCCCCCTCCTCTTACCCTCTCTTATCCCTCTTCTTATCCCCTCTCTCTGGCCCAATACGCTTACTCTCTTCTCACTATCCCTCTTCTCACCCCGATCTCCTCTTCCCTCTTGTTCTCTCCCCTCTCTTACTCTCTCTCTCCCTCTCTCTCCCTCTCACAGCAGACTAACAAGCCAGGGAGATGAATAGTTGTCCGCCTCACCTATCATCTCTGCCCCCTACCTTGTATGCCTAGAGCTAGGGGTTTCACTAGCAGTGGTGACTCTTCCACCCCAAGGACCAGCCCATAGATTTCCATTGCTCTCCTCTCCTCTGCGCATCTGCGCATCAGGGACTGGACCCAGCTATTCCTCCTCTTCCTCATCAGCCACCTCCAAATCTGGGAGCTGTTGATTCTCCGAGGGCTGACGGATGGCCCAGGCTCCGCCTCTGCCTCTATCTCTGACAGTTCCAGTCCCGCTTCCCCCTCGGAGCTCCCATGTTGCCTTGATGCTTGGCTCTGACTCCCACGCCTCCTCCTCCTCGGCTGCTGGAGGGGCCTGAAGTCAACAGGCCACAACAACTATCCTGCGACATCACCAACCCCTGGCTCCCTCCTGCCAGCCTCACCTTTCCTCAGAAGGGACTCCTTTCCATACATGATGCACTTCTGAAGGAGCTCAATACAGTTGTTCTCCAAACAGTCATTCCTGCTATGGGTGATTAAAGGCTCAGCTTCCCACCTCCTCTTGGTCCCCTGAGCGTGGACACTGACCGCAACCCAGGAGAGGGTCTTCTGATCCAAGCTGATGAAGTCTTCCCCATCATAGCCATACTGGTAGATGCCCTGCTTCTGGCCTTCGTCGCTCAGCTGGCAGCCGATCACGTTCTGCCAGCTGTGAAACCCTGCTGAGAAAATGGGCACGGGGCTAAAAGGCGACATCACAGGAAGATCAGATGACCATCTATGGAGATTCTCAGTCATCCAGATCATGGCTGTCCCAAATAGCAATAGCACTTATATACCGCTTCACAATGCTTTACATCCCTCTCTAAGCGGTTTTATAGAGTCAGCATATTGCCCCCAACAATCTGGGTCCTCATTTAACCCACCTTGGAAGGATGGAAGGCTGAGTCAACCTTGAGCCTGGTGGGATTCGATCTGCCAAATTGCAGTAGGAGCGGCTTGCAGTGCTGCACTCTAACCACTGCGCCACCGAGGCTCCTTGGTGCTTTTTTCAAGAGGCAACTGGACTTTCTTGTTTTTTTCTTTGAAGACATTTCAGTTCTCATCCAAGAAGCTTCGTCAGTTCTGACTGGATGGGGGGGAATGGAAGGATTTACCCTCCTTGCAGACAGCCGATCATTTGCATTCTCTTAGAGAGTCACTGAGGCCACTTGCCTGCATCTTCAGGGTCATCAGAAAGTGCAGCTCCACAACACAATCTTCTCAGCAGTTCCAGGAAGGATCCACATCCATTTGCACTACTCAGGTGACCCTGAGGGCACAGACAAACCTCCAAGTGGCCTCAGTGACTCTCTAAGAGGATGCAAATGACCAGCTGCTCTGCACGGAATATAAATCCTTCCATTCCCCACCATCCAGTTAGAGCTGAAGAAGCTCAAGAAGCGAAACGTCTTCAAGATAAGAAGCGAAACGTCTTCAAAGAAAAACAAGGAAGTCCAGTTGCCTCTTGAAAAAAGCACCTTAAGAAGATCACATCCGTGTCCCTATTTGTGACATCCTGTTCATGGTTCTCCCGCCACACACACACTTTGGCATTTGAGAGTCTACATATTGAGAAGAATTTAGGGGATAGTTTTGTAAACAGCCAGTTGCTGTTGGATGAGAAGCAAAATGTCTCCAAGGAAAAACAAAGTCCAGTTGTCTTTTGAGAAAAAAAAAATCTATGGGATAACCATTTGTACCTTATAATAAAGGACAATCCCTTATTTTAGAAAGCTGAGATTTATTGATCCTTTTTTTAAAAAAGATGGCGTCTTTTGTCCTTTATTTTGTCCTTTCCATTTTCGCCATACAAAAGCTGCCCCTTACTTCAGTCTTCCACATTCATGCGCAAAATAAGGAAAGTTGTGCTGACTTAGGGTGGGATACAAAAGCAACGAAGTCACAAAAGTAGGTGAAGTTCCTTTAATTCCGTCAACTTGGCTTCAACAGTCCAATTATCATGGACTGGAGAAAAAAATCCCCCACGAACAGTTGCAAAAAGAAAGACATTCCATTCAAACTCAAAATATATAAAATTGTAAATAGAAAAAACAACACAAACCACACTGAAGCAATTAATGAGACAAGGCAGGATAAGGGCTTGGAGACGTCCACAGATATTGAAATACACACACTGGGAAGGACGCCGAAACTCAGATAAGAACTGACAGACTAGAATAGTCACACTTGGCTTCCAGCACTGGGCCACGCGCAGTTTGTCCTTTTAAACAGTCCTCCCAGCTTCAGACCATGAAGGGGATCAGGGCCCTTTCCTCCCCTGTAGACCATGCCATTCCCGTTCCTCCCTTATCTGCTCCTCCCTGCATGCCATAGGATGAAGAGGGGATGGGCCTGGGTCTTCCTCTGACTGCCCAGCCGGCCTGTGCCCTTCCCCAGTTTCCTCCACAACCTCCAGAGCCACAATCCCACTCCCTATTGGCTGTTCCTCCTCTCCCTCAGAGTCAGATTCTAACAGGGGCATGACAAAAGTATATGGTCTTTATAAAATAAATTTACACATACCGATTTAGATATGCACGAGCCGATTTTCTTTGCTACTATTTCCTACCCATCCAAACTCCTCCTGGAGAGGAAGGAAGACCTGGGAAGGTCAAACAAAATCCATGTTCCCCAACCCACCCACCCACCCCTTGCACTCCAGTGCGCCTTACCTCTGCTGGAGTTGAGGTAGGTGTGCAAGACGTGGAGTTCATTCCTGAACAACAGCTCTGTGTTGTTCACTCTCCGAGATGTTGCGTTCCAGAAATGAGAGTCCTCTTCCCTCACACACTGGAGCCAGGGCACTTGAGGCAACAATCTTCTGGTGGTGGGATCAAAACGAGCCACCAGCTGGTTGTCTACTGTATACCACCACAATGTACTGGGCCCCATCCTGGCTGGAGCCCATGAACAATGTGTAGAAAATGTGTAACGAATGGGAGGAGGAGCCTGAAAAGAACAGGGGGGGAGGGGAGAAAGAAGATTTGGGAGAGGGGTGTCTCAGTCTTGGGTACCTACAGAGGTGTGTCAGGAAAGACGTTCTGATGGCTCGAAATAAGGATGGACTGAGAGGTTCTTGGTGCTCAGCTGAGCTCAGTTGTTTTCTTGAAGGTGTTTCATTAACCAGACTAGGTAACATCATCAATGCTAATAAGGAGTGGGGTTTACTCTCAACTTATATTGACAATTTATATTTTATTTTATTTATTTTTGTCAAAAGCTTACAACACAATAGAAATAAGAATGAACATAAGTTTAAATATAAGAAATAGGTATGGATAAATGGGGACAATAGGACAGGCACAGTAGGCACAGATGGTGCACTTATGCACACCCCTTACAGACCTCTTAGGAGTAGAGAGTTAGTTTGAGGGTAAAGGAGTGGGGGTTCGAGCAGGTGACAACAGGATCAGGTAATGAGTTCCTGACATTGACCACTCTGTTGCTGAAACCGTGCTTCCTGAAATCAAGTTTGGAATGGTTTACATTAAGTTTATACCTGGTGTGTGCCCTTGTGTTGTTGAGGTTAAAGCTGAAATATTCATTAGCTGATAAGATGTTGTAACATATGATTTTATGTACTATGCTTAAGTCCTTAGCCGGCATAGTTCAAGGTTGTCTAAGCCTAGAATCTCAAGTCTGGTGCTGTAGGGTATTCTGTTTTTATTCTATTTAAGTTTATATTCTATTTATTAATTTAATTATATAATTTTTTTATATTCTATTTATTAATTTAATTATATAATTTTATTCTATTTAAGTTTATATTCTATTTAATAATTTAATTATTCTATTAATTAATTATTATTATATATTATTATATTATTATTATTATTATTATTATTATTATATTATATATTAATTATTCTATCTAATTTCTGTTTTTATTCTATTTAAGTTTATATCTGGTGTGTACTCTTGTGTTGTTGAGGTTAAAGCTGAAATATTCATTAGCTGATAAGATGTTGTAACATATGATTTTATGTACTATGCTTAAGTCCTATTTTAGCCGGCATAGTTCAAGGTTGTCTAAGCCTAGAATCTCAAGTCTGGTGCTGTAGGGTATTCTGTTGCAAACAGAGGAATGTAGTACTCTTCTGGTAAAATACTTCTGGACTCGGTTAATTGTATTTATGTCTGATATACAGTGCGGATTCCAGACAGCAGAGCTGAATTCAAGTATTGGTCTAGCAAAGGTTTTGAATGCCCTAGTTTGCAAATCAGTATTACCAGAGGAGAAGCTTCATAGAATTAAATTTACAAAATATAAATTTACAAATATAAATTTACAAATTTATATTGATGTCTATCTCTCCAGACATCATTCTTAGTGAAGGGTACAAACCAGCACCTTCATTTCCTGCGTCAGATGAAGGGAGCACATCTTTTTCCTTCTGTCCTGGCCACTTTTTACAGAGGCACGATTGAGAGGGTTTTAACAAAGTGTACCACTGTTTGGTTTGGTGGCTCAGTGCCTCAGATAGAAAGTCCATACAGAGAGTGGTTAGGATAGCCGAGAAGATAATAGGAATCTCACTTCCTGTCACTGAGGATACTGCTTCTAGGTGCTATGTGCTTAGAGCTATGAGGGAAGGTCTAAGGTTAAAGCAATGTTAGAGACACCGCACATCAGCTTCACGATCTGTTTCTGTTGCTCCCCTCTAGGAGGAGGTTTCAAAGTATTTCTACAAGATGGACTATCAGATGCTTGAACAGCTTTGTTCTCCATGCCATCCATCTGACAAACTCACAAGATTCGCTTTTCTTGCCATAAATATATATACATCCAAACTAGACTGTGTTGTTTCTCTGTGTCTTATAACATATGTGAGTATATACATAATTTTGTATTTACTTATTTATCTTGTAATGTTTGGAGGTGTGCTATATTGGAAGTGGTGGTCCTTTAACATTTTTAATGTATGCCAGTTAGTGTACACCCAAAGTGACAATAAAGTTATTGTCATGCCCGTCGGAATCTGATTCGGAGGGGGAGGCCAAGCAGCTGACAGGGAGTAGGAGTGGGGCTCTGTTGGCTGTGGAAGAAACTGGGGAAGGGCAAAGTCCGGCTGGGCAGAGCAGGGGAGAGGTAGAGCAAGGGAGAGGAAATTCAGAGGACATGAAGGGCATGCAGGGAGGAACGGAGAAGGAAGCAACATGAGTTGTGTGGCTTACGGGGGAGGAAAGGGCCCTGATTCCCTTCATTAGCTGCAGCTAGGAACACAGTGTTTTAAAAGGGAGATTGCGCACAGCAACTTGTTGGAAGCAAATCGTGAGTTATCTGTTATCGTGGAGGCTTATTTGGGTTCCTGGCATCTTCCCAATTGTGTGTATTTTGCTGGCCTTTCAAGTCTGGAATTCCTTCTCCTGCCCTGTCAAGTTAATTGCTGCAGCGTGGTTTGTCTGGATTTTTATTTAACAGTTTGTATGGACTTTGTTTTCAGATTGAATTTCCTCCACGTAAAGACTGTTTTGGGAAGAGTTTTTTTCTCCAGCCAAAGGTAATCTGGACATTGGAGGCAAAATTGGAGGTATTAAAGGAACTCTTCTTACTTATGTGACTGTGTTACCTTTGTGCTATGCCCCAGGTTATCACAGTTATTCTATTCTATTTTGTTCTGTTCTGTTCTATTCTCTAGTGGCTTGCTTGTCAGTGTTGGTAGGAGTGGTCTTGGAGTTCTTTGGTTGGGCTGTTTATTATTGGCTTCTTTGGCAGTTCCTTGATTGGATTATTGTTTACATTTTTATTGTTGGTCTGCTGTTAATCTTGGTGTTAAATCTACACTTGTCTGGGTGTTGATTGCTGGTGGGGAGGGGTTTTAATCTTTTTATTCCCCTTTTTGACTTGTTGATTGCCTCTTTTGCATAGGACATACATGTTGTTTATGTTTATGTGTCTTTTGACGGCTAATTTGACAGAGCGCCAGCCTTCCAGCAATTCTCTAGCACTTCTGGAGTTGGTTTGGTCTTGAATGGTCACAGTTTCCCAGTTGAAATTATGGTCAGTCCACACGTCATGACATTAAAGAGTTTTCTTCATGTCTTCTGACTCTTAGCTAGCGTTCATGATTATGTTCTGCTGGACTTTCCTACAGAACCTCGTTCCCTACTAGCACTGTTTTAGGTAATGAAACATCTACAAGAAAACAACCAAGCTCAGAGCTTCAAAATATTTTCTCTTGGGAACCAAGGACATTTCTGCAGGTATTCGGAAGGAGGGGACTGATGTCACCTAGCAACTGGACTGTATCTTGATTGGACCATGTGACTGGTTGTTTTGGGAAAGTGGCAAGCTTTTACTTTTAGTTAGGTGAAAACCGCAGGAATATTCAGAGTCGGTTTTCACCAGCCTGTGCCAAGACAACATACTCAATAAAACTTATTCTTTGAGGAATATATCTGCCTCGGAGTTTTGTTTGCTACAGGTATGTTACTTGGAACCCTGACAAAAAGTTTATTTTATGTGGAAAAACTTCAGGTTTTTAATAGAACAATTTTGGGATTTTTTTTTTATGTTAACAAGAATTTGTTGAGGACATGGGACTTGAATGACATTCCTGAGAAGAAAATTATTTTATCATATAAGGATAAGCTGGAGGGAGTGACTTAAATTCAATGAGTTAATCAGAGTTAGGATGGATGTTTACAAGTCTGACGTATGTATAGAAAGAAACTTTTAATGTAGTATTGTGTTTATAAAATGGCTTTGTAAATGTTTGTTTTCTGTCTTTTTACAGTATATAATGTTTGTAAGATATTGAAATCAAATTCAAAAATATGAATCGTTAATATTTTTAAAGAAAAAAAAAGATCTCATTGCATGAGTATAAACTGGAGGGAAAGATTTAAATTTAATGAGAATTGTACTTAATTGGATTTTTACTGGTGTGAGATATATATAATTGAAAGAAAGTTTAATGTAGTTTTGTGGTTTTGGACTCTGGGTTTATAAAGTGGGTTTGAAAATGAAGGGATTTTCTCCTTTGAGTAATCCTTAAAATTTGTAAAGCATTACTGAATGAATTTGAATGTTAAGAGGAAGTTTAAAAAGAGTACAGTTAAAAAAAAAGATGTGTTAGAACTTATTGATTTTAGAAATGTTTTAAAGAAAAGTTTAATGTTTTATAATTTAGAAAAAGTTTTTTTGTCCTTTAGGGTTAAAACATGTGAAAGAATACACTGAATTTTATTCATCTCAATTATGATATATTATCCAAAGAAGAGAATAATTTAATTTTCTTCTGTTTGGAAATTACTTCTAGACTGTATGCTTGTGATTGGGGGGAATGAAAATTTGTTTTGTTGATTGGACAGAGTTGCTGTTATAGAAATGGCTAGTATATACTATTGTACAAAAGTAAAAAAATTGAGATTGTCATGTTATTCTCTTCTATTGTGCCAAAGAGAGTGTGAAAGTCAATTCTTTCTTTTTCCCTCCCAGCCCAACATTTTCTCTTTCTCCCTTCTTCCTTCCCCTAGTTTCCCATTCCTTTTTATTTTCCTTTGCATCTTATGTTTGGATGAAAATAATAATATAATTTGGAGATTAAAGAAAACAACCAGCTATACACAGCA
>CM042834.1:8219240-8251019 GCA_023653725.1 Bungarus multicinctus | reverse complement strand
AGTTCAGCAGAGTTGGGCTTCTTTGCGGATCCGGACGGGGCCCGGACCGGGAGAGGCGCCTAAGCGGCTTGTCCTTCGCGAAGGGCGGATGGAGGATGGCGCTGCACCGGGCGCCCCTTTTGCTCTTTGGAGTGGCGCTGGGGTCCTTCGTGCCTGGGGCTCTTTGCGGTGAGTTGGCGGCGGCTGGGTGGGGGAGGGGGGTCAGACGGGGAGGGGAGCGCATGTCTTGGGTCGGGTCTTTCTCTCCCCCATCGCCCCTCAGTCCCAAACTCCTTTCCCAGAAGGAAAACTCTTCCTTTTCCTCCGTTTCACCGAATCTGGTTTAAAAGCGTTTGAATCTGATCTGTAATCGGTTCCCATTTACAGAGAGTAAATGAAAGAGAAGTTTGGACTTCAGCCCTGCCGTCTTTCTCCTTCTCCTCCCTTCTCCTGCCTGAGGCGAAGTCCTCCACCCACCCAGCTCTCCCTTAATCAGCAGACTTTGCCCTGGCTGGAAAGATCCTCAGCTCCCTTGTTAGCTTCCATGTAAATAGGACCTTACCTGGCTCTTCCCAAGTGGGGTGTTTGGGGTCGCCATGGAGGTCAGGCCACAAGCAGCTGCCTGGGAATCCCCAGAACCCAGAGGAACAGCTGGAGCAACTTAATCAGATGTGGCCCTGCCCGGATGTTCCCAGGATCATCCGTGGCTGCTGGGGGCTCTTCCCTCCAATATATCTTCCCAAGCAGAAGAGGAAAGGGGGGGGGGGGGGAGAAGGACCAATTTGTTCCACTTTAGAGAACTTGTTGGGGAGGAACTGTTTGTGACAATGAACTGTTGAAGGGGGTGGGGCTTCAGGGCTGAACCTCCCCCCAATTCTGCTCTTCTCCCTCCTCCTTCTCTAGGCTCTCTCTCACACTCCCTGTCCTACTTCTACCTGAGACTCTCAGAGCCCAGCCAGGGGCTGCCCCAGGTCTTCATTAGGGGTTACTTGGACAACCAGCCCATCGCTCTCTTTGACAGCCTCACCAGGAAGATGGAGCCTCTGGTGCCCTGGATGGAGGAGGCTGAGAAGGAGAAGTTTCTGATCCCCGAGTGGATCTTCAGGACTGACCTGGAGAAGTTATCAAAACTGGACCACCAGGCTGGAGGTGAGCAGAGCCAGGGGCATCAATGCCTGCTGGAAGGGAAAGAAGACCCCAATCCCCAGGCCCAATTCTCTCTCCCACCCAGAAATTCTTCATGGCCGGACCTCAAACAGGGTTAATTGAAGTAAGAGACATTTATTCTTGTCTGATAAAGAGGAGAAAGAGAAACTGGGTTTCTCTCCCCAGTTGGGAAGGGAGGGTAGAGTCTATTTGTTCTCTAAGGAGAGGAATCCTGGACCCTTTTCATCCACCCCCACCCCCTCTGGGTCTCTTTCAGGGCTTCGTACCTGGCAGGTGAATTTGGGCTGTGAGCTCAGGGAAGAGGGGGGCAAAGGAGGATATTTCCACTATGGCTACGATGGGATGGACTTCATCAGCTTCGACAAGGAGACCCTCAGGTGGGTAATAGCTCAGCCCCAGGCCCAGAAGGTGAAGGAGAAGTGGGATGATGATCCAAGATGGTCCCAGCGAAATAAAGTCTTCCTGGAGAAGATCTGCGTTGAGAGGCTGCAGAGATACTTGTCCTACAAGAACAAGACTCTGGAGAAGATAGGTGAGTGGCAAAAGGGGGTCTCCATTCAGCCTGTTTCTGTAGGCTCCTCCTCCCCATAGTATTTCTGCCCTACATAGCCAATCCACCCTCTGCAGAAAAGGGTCAGGAGGTCTCTCATGTCATATTACAGAAGGAAAATAATCTTCAGTGCCCCCCAAAATAAAGACAAAGAAACTGAGCAGGAAAATAAGGTCTAGTCCTATTGCAGTGAGGTTCACTCCAATGTTCCCATCTTTGTGGGCACCAGAGGTTCAGAGGAGGAGAGGGAGCAGCAAGAGGGAGAGGAGGGCCAAAGGAGGACTTGATATTTAAATCATCTTGCCAGAAACTCTAGAAAACCTGGGAACTCTGGTGTTGCTTTTCTTGCAGAGCCCCCAGTGGGGAAGGTGAATTACGAGGTGGTGGATGAGAGGCTGCAGGTCCTCACCTGCCAGGCCTTTGGCTTCTACCCCAAGGAGATCCAGGCCATCTGGACCAGGGATGGAGAGCCCTGTGTCTACGAGACCCTCCATAGGGACGTGGCCCCCAACTCAGACGGGACCTATTATGTCCAGCTCAGCATTGACATCGACCCCAAGGAGAGGGACCGTTTTCGGTGTCACCTGGAGCACGAGGGCTTGCAGGAGCCCCTGGTCTTGGCTTTCAAGGAGGAAACAGGTGAGAGGCTGAGAGGGTAGAAGTAGATTTTAGAGAAATTTTTGAAAATCTGTGGTGGGGGATAGTTTTCTTCTGCAACATCTCATGTTTTCAGATGGAGAGCAGGAAAGGTAGTCCTGCATTTAGCAAGGGGAGAGAAGTGGTTTCTGTCAGAGGAGTTGGAAATGGTAATTTAATAGCAACAGTATGAAGATATATGAGATGATGGGTTGTGGCTCTTCCTTCTGCCTTTCAAGGCCATTCCTCCCTCCCTCTGCAGCCTTGGAGGGGAGGGGCTTTCTTCAGGTGGGGGCACTTCCTGGAGGCCAATGCAGGTTGGGAAAGGCTTCCATTTTTTTCAGCATCTCCACTTGGGGGAACTCCCCATCTCTCTAATCAGAGCCATCTTTCTCCCTCTTTAGCTGCAATGTGGTGGATTCCCGTGGAAATTGTTACAGGCGTAATCTTGGGAGCTGGGATTCTCTTCCTGATCTGTAAGTGAAACAAGCACACCCACTGACACCCACCCCTGTGACTGAGTTGGTGTGGATGGGCGAGAGCTTCTCTGAGAGTTGCAGTCAGGGCCCCCATGAGACCCTCCCCCACAAACAGCATTTTGAACAGGAATCGGAAAAGAAGAAGATACTATGCAGCCATTTTTTCAACCCTTGTAAATCTCAAAATGTTCCACATTCCTCATATCTGGGAGGAGGCCTCTTTGGCCTCAGTGGACAGAGGAGCAAATATCAGGAGTCCCCTAAATGAGAGGTCACCAACCGCTGGGCTGCGAGAAAATTTTGGTGGTCCACAGAGAAATGTCACCCCAGAGCACCCCTCAAAGGAATTAATCCAGGCTGTAGGGGAACACAAGGCTGCGCCACCCACATGGCCCACGGGAACCCTCCCCACCCACTCACTCCTTACCTGGCAAACTTGCCTGCTAAGTTGCTATTTTCCTTTTTTCCCCTGACCATCAGCTGTTCTGCTCTGCCAGATTTAAATTAGCTAGAAAGCAGGAAATCGTTGGATCATTGAACGGCTGTGGATAGATACAGATAACCAGAGTTGGAAGGGACCTTGTAGTTCATCTAGTCCAATCCCCTGCCCAAGCAGGAGACCCTACCCCATTTCTGACAGATAGAACTCCAATCTTGAAAGCCTCCAGTGATGAAGCTCCCACAACTTCCGAGGGCAACTTCTGTTTCATTGGTTGATTGTTCTCACTGTCAGAAAGTTTCTCCTTATTTCCAGGTTAAATCTCTCCTTGTTCAGTTTCCATCCATTATTCCTTGTCCGGCCTACAGGTGCTTTAGAAAATAGCTTGAATCCTTCCTCCTCTCTGTGGCAGCCCCTCAAATATTGGAAGACCTCTGTCATGTCCCCCTGGTCCTTCTCTTCACTAACCCAGTTCCTGCAACCGTTCTTCATATGTTTTAGTCTCCAGTCCCCTAATCATCCTGGTTGCTCTTCTCTGTACTTTTTCTAGAGTCCCAATATCTTTTTTTATAGTGTGGTGACCAAAACTGGATGCAGTACTCTAGGTGTGGTCTTACTAAGGTTTTATAGAGTGGTATTAGTACCTCCCTTGATCTGGATTGTATCCCTCTGTTAATGCAATTTAGGATTGCATTAGCTTTCTTGGCTGCTGTTGCACACGGCTGGCTCATATTGAGCTGGTTGTCCACTAAGACTCCAAGATCCCTCTCACAATTACTGCTATTGAGCCTGGTTTCACCCAGTCTATATTTGTACTTTTGGTTTTTCTTGCCTAAGTGTAGGACTTTACTTTTCTCTACATTGAATTTCATTTTGTTAGATATGGCCCAGTGTTCTAGTCCAGGGGACTCCAATCTTGGCAATTTTAAGACTTGTGGACTTCAACTCCCAGAGTTCCTCAGCCAGCAAGGGACCTTGGAGGTCTGGCTGAGAAGCTGTGGGAGTTGAAGTCCACAAGTCTTAAAGTTGCCAAGGTTGGAGATCCCTGTTCTAGTCTGTCAAGATCCATCTGGATCTTGAGCCAATCTTCTTGGGTGTTAGCTATTCCTGCCAGCTTAGTATCATCTGCAAATTGGGTAAGTTCCCCTTCTATTCCCTCATCTAAGTCGCTAATGAAGATATTGAAGAGTACTGGGCCTAAGATGGAATCTTGTGGCACCCCACTGCTTACTTTCCTCCATGTAGAATTAGACCCATTAAGGAGTACTCATTGAGTACGGTTTGTCAGCCAGTTGCGAGTTCATCTAGTGGTGGTGCTATCTATTCCACTTTTTTCTAGCTTACTAAGAAGTAGGTTGTGGTCTACTTTGTCAAATGCCTTGCTGAAATCTAAATATATTATCTCCACAGTATTTTGCTGGTCTACTAATTTAGTCACTGTGTTAAAGAATGAAATAATATTGGTTTGGCATGATCTTGTTCTTAACAAACCCGTGCTGACTGTTAGTTATTACTTTATTTGTTTCTAGATGTTGACAGATCTGTTTTTTAATTTTCTTTTCCAGTATCTTCCCGGGTATTGATGTTAGGCTGATTGGTCTATAGTTTCCTGGGTCTGTTTTTTACCCTTTTTTGAAGATGGGAACCACAGCAGCTCTTTTCTAGTCCTCTGGTAGTTCCCCAGTGCTCCAGGATTTTTGAAAGATATGGTGCAATGGTTCTGAGATGACCTCTGCCAGTTCCTTTAAAACTTTGGGATGCAATCCATCAGGCCCCGGTGATCTAGCATCATTGTTTAAAATAAATCCATGTTGATTTAGGACAAGGTGTCAACTGTCCAACTAGTGAACCAAATCAAGGAAACACTCTTGGGAGCTTTGAATTCCAAAAAGCAAAACTTTATTGGATACACCATATTGGTACTGAAGAAACAAAACCAGCTCTGGTTTTCCTGTGGTGGAAAGCAGGAGTGTATATCTATCTCTAGGAGCTCAGATAGGAACAAGGAGAGTTTCAACTTGGTTATTCCTCAATAGCCCCCAGGAGTGATCCATTTCATTGTCATAACCCCGTGGGAGCACCAATGCCTGTTTCTCAAGATGCTGGGTTATAATCCGGCCACTTGGACCATCTGGGCCTTTTGGAGGCCTTCAGCTTGAGTCTCCTTCTCTATCCCAGGCAGAAGCTGCTCCTCCAAAATTAACTAGCTGTCCTCTCTTTTTGCAATCTCTCAGACCAGAAGAGGAGGTCCAGGAAAAAATTCCATCCCAAAGTGACAACTTGGCCTGATCAAGTTTCTGGAGAAAAGCTTCCTTCTCCAACTATCTATGGCACAGAAGATGAGACTCAGTCACACGCGATGCTCCCATCTAAAGTTAGCTCAGTGGTGAGCCAGACACTTGCTGAACTCTATTTAAGAGACAAAACTCCACGCTTGGAAAATACATGGAGGAAAAGGCCACCAGGCTTGTGGGGTGGGGGAATCCAGCCCCTAGTCCAAGTCTTTCATGGGTTGCCTGGGGTTCCTTTGGGGCTCAGCCCCTCCTGGTTGGGATCTTCTGATCTGATGCTCTGCAGGGAGGATCCAGCCCAGCTCAGTCTCTCCAGCCCATCAGCTCTGAGAGACGAAAGTGGGACAGGGAAGGGGCCAGGAGGACTGGAGGGGAGGGGGAGACAAAGAATGGGGGGGGGGAGCTAGGAAAACATGGGGAGAGGCATTTAGGAAAAAAGCTCCTGTATGAGGATGAGCTGGAGGGGTAACAGGAAAGGAGGTCTAAAGGGGAGAAGTGAGGATCCCTCTGTGAGAATTCCTCTCTCCAGCGAGAAGTTATCTCTGTGGGTGAGAATTGCAAGCCTTCTCCAATTTGCTTGCCCCCTTTGCCTATCTGGGGGTTGCTGTGGGGGGAAGAGGGAGCCAAGGAGAGGGGAGAAAGTGCCCTTCCCATCAAGCACCAGGGAAAGCAGAAGGTCCAGGCTGTTCCAAGGGGCATAAAGATTTATTGCTCTCTGCAAGAATCTGAAGGACTAAAGGTCAAAGCGAACTGGACCTAGATAAGAAAGAAAGGAACTCAAGGAGGGCTGGACTCTTGGGTCTCTTGTGAACATGAGTGGCTGGTGATGCATTTGGCCCCCACCCTCGGGGTCAGCCTCTCCTACACTCCCCATACAAATCAGGGCCTTGACTTCCTCCGTTTTCTCCCTCTGCAGCACGAGGCAACCACCCGTGGGGGGCAGAGGCCCCAGGGAGCTCCCAAAGATACCAACGTTTCAAACATTGCCCAATGAAAATGGAAGCTGTTATTATTGCTGGGGCTGCTGCTACTGCCAATGTTGCTGCTTCTGCCGACGTTAATGATTATTATGGTGATAATGATGATCACTATGATTACTATCATGATTGCTATTGTGATTATTATTATGATTATTATTTCACTAATTATTCACGTGATACAAAACTTCAAACAAAAACAGAATAACAGAGTTGGAAGGGACCTTGGAGGTCTTCTAGTCCAGCCCCCAGCTCAAGCAAGAGATCTTACACCAGGGGTCTCCAACCTTGGCAACTTTAAGACTTGTGGACTTCAACTCCCAGAATTCCGCAGTCAGCAAGCTGTCTTAAAGTTGTCACGGTTGGAGAGCCCTGCCTTGTACCATTCTGGACAAATGGCTTCCAGTCTCTTCTTTAAAGTAGAGATCCAGTAATGAAGCACACCCACAATGTCTGAAGGCGAAGCTGTTCCACTGGTGAATTGTCCTGTTAGGAAGTTTCTCCTTCATTCCTGGTTGCTTCTCTCCTTTGATTAGTTTCCTTCCATTGTTTCTTGTCTGACCTTCTGGTGCTTTGGAAAATAAATTGACCTCCTCATCTTTGTAGCCCCTCAAATATTGGGACAATGTTATGGTATCACCTCAGTTCTTCTTTTCACTAGACTATCCATACCCAATTCCTGCAACCATTTTTCATAAGTTTTATCTTGCAGCCCCCTAGTCATCCTTCTGGCGCTTCTCTATACCTTTTCCAGTGTCCCTACATCTTTTTTATATTCTGGGGACCAAAATTGGGTTCAGTATTCCAAGTGTGGTCTTACTAAGGCTTTGTAAAGCTCTACTAATATTTATGTGGTTCTATCCCTCTATTAATGCAGCCTATGATTGGATCAGCTTTTTTTCCTGGGGTATTGGCTACTCCTCCCAGTTTGGAGTCATCTGCAAATCTGATCAGTTTTCCTTCTATTCCCTCATCTAAATCATTTATGAAGATATTAAAAGTACTGACCCTGGGGGGGGGGACCCCCCCTACGTACTTCCCTCCCTGTGGATGTAGTTCCATTAAGGATTACACATTGAGTATGGTTTGTCAGCCAGTTACAAATCCACCTGGTGGTGGTGCTGTCTATCCCACATTCTTATAGCTTTCCGAGAAGTAGGTTGGGGTCTACTTTGTCAAATGCCTTCCTGAAATCTAACAATGTTATATCCATAACATTTTGCTGATTCACTAATTTAATCACTTGGTCAAACAATGAAATAAGATTTGTTTGCCATGATCTTGACAAGCCATGTTGGCTTCTGGTTATAACTTCCGAATATATAGAAACAAAGTTATAACTAAAAGCCAGCACAAGTTTGTTATAAACAGTTCATGCCAAACCATTCTTATTTCATTCTTTGACAAAGTGAGTAAATTAGTGACCGGCAAATGCTTACCAGGTGGCTTAGGGATACGTTTCCTGTAGATACGTTATTGATCTCCCATATCTTGTACAGTTTTATTGAACATTAGCTGTTGCTATGACAGATGTACAATATGTAAGACTGGGAAATAGATTATTTATTTATTTTATTTTATTACATTTTTATACTGCCCCCTCTCCCAAAAAGGGACTCGGGGCGGTGATGAGGATCATCCCTGACCTCTTGACCTTCCGGCGCGTGTTGAAAACTTATTTATTTCATCAAGCCGGTCTGGCCTAGGGTTTTATGGGGTTTTAAATTCGGTTTTAATTGGTTTTAGTTCTTATTTTTAAACCCTTGTCTTGTTTTTATTATTCAGCCACCATATGTAATCTTTTTAATTGTTTTTAATTATCGTGTTATTATTGTATTTTTTAATGGCCGTACACCCCGCCCTCCCCCGAGACCCGCAGGGAGAGGGGGGCGGTATATAAATCCTGTAAATAAATAAATAAATAAATAAAAGAAATTAAACTAGTGGATTAGCAGAGGCTTACGTATGCATATATAGATGGTGTATGAGGGAAGTGCCGATAATGGTTTTAGTTCCTGTTTTGGCATGGGATGTAAAACTAGGTTTCATTGATGAAGAAGAGAAAACAGATGACGTTAGAGATGTGGAGCATGTAAATAGGAAGTGGTTAATAGAGATTGCAAATAGTTAATAAGCCTATTATGAGAGACATAATAGAGAAGGCACATGAGGGTACCCATTAGGGAAAATTAGGCTTTTGTGAAGAGAAAATATATTTGTAGAAGTATGTATACGATAATTATGCAAGTGGGTAGAACATGTATATATTGTGTGAATGCATATAATCCTGATAGGAGGAAGAGATTTGGCTATTTAGCCGTTTTAAAGAATATAAGTTGCTTGTACTGTAATGTCAGCAGTGAGTACTTTGAAATATCTGTTGGTGATTGTTGATCATTTGACTGAATGGCTGGAAGCTGTTCTGTGTGCGAGAGCGAATGCAAAGATGACTGTGAAGTTAATATTGGAACAGATATATATACAGATATATATAGATATGCATTGATAGTGCATTTATAAAGATAGAGGTACACATTTTACTTTTCATGTGGTAAAAGGGGTATAGGAAAGAATTGGAAATGGATTGGCAATAGACCTGTTGGGTTTTTTTCCTCAGGTGGGGTGAAGAATGAGAACTATAAAACAATACATTAAAGAAATTAATGTTAGCAGTTTATATACCCTGGATGAAATGTTTACCTCTAGCTCTATTGTGAGTGCGTACTTGTTTGAGAAAAGATGTTGAAATTGCACTGTATGAAATGATGTTTGGAATACCTTATACTGGAAGCATGGGTATGTCTAGATTTGTACTTGAAGATATTTTTTTTTAGAAAATATATACAGGGACTGTCCCAGTGTTTTTTTCTCTTAAGGTCTAGAGGACTTTCGGCACAAACACCACTGGGTGATTTCCGAGTGCATGATTTTAAGAGTGGAGACTGGGTCCTGATAAAGCAGTGGAGAGCTTTTGGGAAGCTGAGGCCTATCTGGGAAGGACCATTACGAGTACTGCTGACTACTGAGTCTGCTATACGGACATGTGAGTGAGGTTGGACACATCATTCGTGTGTGCAGGAATTTGTGGATCCAGTTCCTGTTTCCAGTGGAAGAAAGCTTTGGAAAGACTGGACTTTTTATTTTCTATTTCTTTTAGATAGTGGGGATAGATAATTACATGTCTAGTTTAGCTTAGGTTTGTGGAACTTTAAGAAGTATTGTTGATTATTTGGTTGAATGTAATACATTTTTTCTTTACATTGTTGATTATTTTAAGACATGAAATAATAGACTGTTGTACACAGGTATTGTATCCTCTGAGTGCGGAAGAAGATAAAGAAGTGGATGTAAGTCCCCAGAGACCGGTTGTAAGTTTTGAAGTGCAAAACTACATACGTTAAGGGGCGTGGGGGCCTAGTCCATTTGTGAATATGATGTACATAGTGATTATTGCCTTATGTAGGGTAGGTATGGAGGCTTCTGAGGTATTGCCTGGTTATTCATTAATGTGGCAATGGTTATGTTTCCAAACTGTAGCCATTTTGTGTTCGCAGTTTGAACTTTTAAAGCTCAGAACAGTTATGAAATGTGTTTTCTGCTAGGAATAATAAAATATCGTATTACTATTTATTTGGTGTAACTTAGAGGTATGTTCTAGGGTGCTCTGACATTATAATTGTCACATTAAGGAATATTAATGTTTCCTTATAATTTTCTGGAATTTGAAAATCCAGGAATCTGAAAATTTATTTATTTTTTTATTTTTTTTATTTTTATTTGCATTTATATTCCGCCCTTCTCCGGAAACTCAGGGCAGCTTACAGTCTATGGAGCAGCATCCTAAGTGCTCAGCAATAGCAGTATTTTCCCTAATAAAGCATCCTATGGATCAGATTATCAAAAATCTGTTGTTTCATTTTTATATGCTTTTAACATTGTTCATAATGATTGGTGTTTTATATGTTTTATAGCCTGGTTCTAGCCAATTTGTGCTTTTCAAAACAGTGTAAAAGGCAACCCACTACGAAGTGGGGGTCTTCCATTTTGGAACTTGGTTCTTTTTAGATAAAAGGCTCCACCTATCCCATCCCATGTGGTTATTGGGTTTGCGTGCCAGTTTTCCCCAGATAGTCCCAGAACATTTATGGTACAAAAATATAGTTTAGTCCCCACTGGAAGAGCTGACCCTCATCCAACCCATCTTCTTAGCTCCCCACCCCCATCTTAGTGGTTCAGCCAGGGGATTGGCTGCTTTCTTCCTCTCTGGAAAAGATTCTCCAGGACCGCCAAGAGAATCTTCTTCATGGTGCTGCCCTGAGATTTTTGCCACCATCTACAAAGCATCTTTCTGCCCCCTCCCCCTCCCCCCCCCCCAGCAATCCCTGCATTTGGAGGCTGAAAGATCCCCAAGGAATAGAAAAGGGCCCAGGATCAGGACCGATATTTTCTTTAGTTAATTTACTTAGCCAGAAATGGGCAGGGATGAGGCATCTTCCTGTCCTTTGTTTCGTGCACTGCCTGGGGGGTCATTGTACTCCTTTCCCCCTGACTTACACACCTGCACAATTTCACATCTGTTGGTGCTGCACCAACCTCAGAGCCCGAAACCACCAAGAGAGGCTCCTAAAGAGCAATGAAAGGGCAACGGATGGAGAGACGGTGCAGATGTTCATCTCCAGAGCTTCTCAGAACAGCCGTGGTTAGCAACTTTGTGGAAGTTAACTGCAGTTGGAAAGGGGCACCAGGTGAGGGGCTTCTTCCAAGGGGTTAGGAAAGTCCCACCCTGGGCCTCTGCCCCCCTCCCCTCCCCTGTGGCATCCTCCCACAACCAGGGCATCCAGAGTCCCTTCCCATCCCAAAGGAGGACAATTGGCTTTTCACAGCATTCCCAACCTTGCCAGGGCCCCGTAAACTGACTCTCCTGGATGTTGGCCCTCAGCTGCATCCTAGCTGACTTTCCACTGGGCTCCACTCAATCCTCCAAGCCCTCAGCCACCCACTTTCTCTTCTTTGGCAGCTTTGGAGGTTCTCAATCATCCAGGCCATGGTTGTCCCAAAGCTGCTTTTTCCAAAACTTTTGGACTTTTGGGAAAAGAACCTTCGGGATTTCACCTCTTCTTCCCTCTCCTGATAATGAAAGTGACAGCAGGCAGGAAGGAGGTTGGAGGGAGAATTTGAGACTTCAAGGCTTCTGCCCACCTCCAGCCTGGGGGTTGAGGTTTGGTAGCCACTCCAGATCAGCCCTGAACACCCTCGAGGTGGGGGTGGCACAAAGATCGTTGCCTCCACCACCTCCGTCCGGGGCACCAGAGCTTCCACCTTGCTGGTGTGGTTGTCCTATCGAGCGATGGGCTGGTCATGCAGGTGACCATTGAGAGGATCTGGGGCAGCCCCTGGTTGGGCTCTGACACCTTCCAGCAGGAATGGCAGAGGGAGTCCCTGGAGGAGCCTGGAAGGGGAAGAGGGGGAGGGGTAGAATTGAGGGGGGTCTGCAGCTCCAGCTCCTCCCTTGATACTACGGTGAAAAGCAACTCTCAAAGAGAAGTCCAACTGCTTGTTTTACTTCAGAGGATCCCAGTCTTGAGATTAACCCTGGAAGAAGTTCTCAAGCAACTCTTGGCTGGCCCTGGAAACAGCTGGGCACATCTGGTGAGGGGGACCTCCAGGTTCCCACAGCTGCTTGTGGAGCTGACCCTTAAAACTCCTATGCTTGGAGTCTTACACCTGAGTAGAGAGAATGGAGACTTCGGGCTCCTGGGTCAGAGTCTCCTGTAGAGTTTTATGATCAGGAAACAGCTGATTAGAGGCTCAGCCTTTGTCCCGCTGTGGAGTGGAGAGAAGGGAGAGTCAAAATGAACTGTAAACATTCTTTTTTTACTTTGACTTCTTCCTCAAATAAGACCCAGAAGGAACAGGTTGACCTTCCTCTGCTGACTTGTGTATTGTTTTCTCAGAAAGTCACGCTGCATTGAGGCCAAAGTAAACACCAAAGGTAAAAAAATCAACTGTCTCACAGGAGTCAGGAATTATTCAGACCTTCCTAGGAATTGTGCACTTGTCCCTCGTTCATAAGTTGATAACCAATTAAAAAAATAAATGAATAGAGGAAGAGAATTTCACTAAAGGAGATGCTGGGGCGACTTTGTACATTCCCTTTTATTTTTCACTCCTTGTTCAAAAATCCAAATGGGACTTGAATACAAATTGAGTGCAGAATATTCTTAAAGGAGGCTGAGCGAAGGACAAGAGAAGTTTCCTGCTGGGGAAGGACAGGCAGAGACGGAGGGTGAATGTGGGGGAGAGACCCAGGCAGGACAAGCGTCCCCCTCACTTTCAGCTTCCTCCTTTCCATCCTAGGATTGAATGGATAACATCCTCCTGCTCCTCCTGCTCCTTGTCCTGCTTCTCCTGCTCCTGCTCCTCCCCTCCCTCTCCTCCTGCTCTTCTTGCTCCCCCTCCTCCTGCTGCTCATTCTGGTCTTGAGGTGTTGCTTTTCCCTGCAAGGAGAAACCAAGACCTCCCCCTGGAGATCCAACAGCCCCCTCCTCCCCCTTTGAATCTTCCCAAGGACCCTCGTGATCTCCCTGTAGCCCTAAGCGCTGCGTAGACGGAAGCCAGAGGGAAGGATGTGGGGTCTTTTTTTAAAAATTCCTTTTATTCTTCCTTTTTGGGCTTTTATTATTTTTCCTTTAGAGGCACGCATGAGTCATCCTTGACCTACGACCACCATCGAGCCCAACATTTATGTTGTTAAGTGAGAATTTGTTAAATGAGTTTTACCCCATTTTCCGACCTTCCTTGCCACTGCTGTTAAGTGAATCACTGCAGTTGATAAGTCAGTAACCCAGTTGTTAAGTGAATCTGGCTCCCCACCATGGACTTTGCTGGTCAGAAAGTTGCAAAAAGGGATCCTGTGACCCAGTCATAAGTAGGAACCAGTGGCCAAGCACCTGGATTTTGATCACATAACCATGGGGATGCTGCAAAGGTGGTTAAAAAACAGCCATTTGTCACTTTGCTGTTGCTAACTTTGAATGGTCACTAAATGGACTATTGTAAGTTGAGGACTCCCTGTAGCGCAGGGTGCTGTCCCTTGGGCTCCCTGAAGCCCTAAGCAGAAACAGCAGCTGGGAGTTAGAGAGCCTGGCTCCAAGTGCCCTCGGGGCCACCCCTCCAAGGGGCTCCGGCTGGCTTGTCCAAGGGGGAAGTGAGGGGAGGGGGCCGAGGCCCAGAAGGGCTGCTGCTTTCCCAAGCCCTCTGGCATAACCACCCCCTCCCCCCCAAAAAAAACCCTAGTTTCCATCCAATGGCTATTCTTGGAAGGGTTGAAGATAGCAATAGCCCTTAGACTTATATCCTGCTTTATCGCCCGTTCTAAGCTGTTTACAGAGTCAACCTATTTGCTCCCAACAATCTAGGTCCTCATTTGACCCACCTGGGAAGGAAGGGAGGCTGAGTCAACCTTGAGCCTGGTGGGATTCGAACTGCCAAATTGCAGGCAACTGGCAGGCAGCAGAAGTGGCCTGCAGTAATGCACTCTAACCACTGCACCAGCAGGGCTCAATATAGAATAAACACCTGCGGGTTCTCTCCATTTGTTCCGCCTTTGATTTCCGTGCAAAAGAAAATGTTATTGCCAAGCAGACGCAGAAACTTTGGACGGGCGGAGAACTTCAGCGGAGCTCTCGGGGCGGGCAGGATAGGGGCCGAGGGGGCGGGGCGAAGGATGGAGGGCGGCGCTGTCCTTGGCGGAGCGAAGGTGCCTGCAGGCGCAGGTTATAAATGCTTGTTTTGCTCGGCGCCTCCATCCTTTGGGCCCTCGCGCTGCGGGGGTGAGAAGCAGGGAAGGGAACGGGTGTGGCTCTTGTGCGAGTCTCCCGAGGGACCTTTGGCGGAAGGGAGCGGGGTCCGGGCCGGACACTGCCCAAACACGCGGCCATCCCGTTCAGATAATCGACGGGCCACCTTCTGCCTAAAGCTCCCCGGAAGCCCGATGGGGCGAAGGGGGATCGATCGGAGAGCCTCAGAAGAAGAATGAGCGAGGAGGTGGCTGCGTTCACACAAAGGGCGTTTGAGCGTTAACCTGCGGGTTGCGGGCAGCGTCTCCACGGCCCGGGAAGACCGCAAGAGAGCAGCGCTGTTTCTTTTCTTCGGAGACGGGACGGAGAAGTTCAGCAGAGTTGGGCTTCTTTGCGGATCCGGACGGGGCCCGGACCGGGAGAGGCGCCTAAGCGGTTTGTCCTTCGCGAAGGGCGGATGGAGGAGGATGGCGCTACACCGGGCGCCCCTTTTGCTCTTTGGAGTGGCGCTGGGGTCCTTCGTGCCTGGGGCTCTTTGCGGTGAGTTGGCGGCGGCGGCGAGGGGGGGGGGAACAGACGGGGAGGGGAGTAAATGTCCTGGATCGGATCTTTCTCTCCCCCATCGCCCCTCAATCCCAAACTCCTTTCCCAGAAGGAAAACTCTTCCTTTTCCTCCGTTTCACCGAATCTGGTTTAAAAGCTTTTGCATCTGATCTGTAATCGGTTCCCATTGACAGAGAGTAAAAGTGGAAAGAGAAGTTTGGACTTCAGCCCTGCCGTCTTTCTCCTTCTCCTTCCTGGGCATTGGGCGAAGTCCTCGCCATTCAGCTCCCCCCTTATCAGCAGACTTTGCCCTCGCTGGAAAGATCCTCAGCTCCCTTGTTAGCTTCCATGTAAATAGGACCTTACCTGGCTCTTCCCAAGTGGGGTGTTTGGGGTCGCCATGGAGGTCAGGCCCACAAGCAGCTGCCTGGGAATCCCCAGAGCCCAGAGGAGGAGCAGGAGCAGCTTAACCAGATGTGGCCCTGCCCAGATGTTCCCAGGATCATCCGTGGTTGCTGGGGGCTCTTCCCTCCAATGGATCTTCCCAAGCAGAAGAGAACTTGTTGGGGAGAGACTGTTTGTGACAATGAACTGTTGAAGGGGGTGGGGCTGCAGGGCTGAACCTCCCCCCAATTCTGCTCTTCTCCCTCCTCCTTCTCTAGGCTCTCTCTCACACTCCCTGAGCTACTTCTGCCTGAGACTCTCAGAGCCCAGCCAGGGGCTGCCCCAGTTCTTCATTAGGGGTTACTTGGACAACCGGCCCATCGCTCTCTTTGACAGCCTCACAGGGAAGATGGAGCCTCTGGTGCCCTGGCTGGAGGAGGCTGAGAAGGAGAAGTTTCTGATCCCCGAATGGATCTTCAGGGCTGACCTGGAGAAGTTATCAAAACTGGACCACCAGGCTGGAGGTGAGCAGAGCCAGGGGCATCAATGCCTGCTAGAAAGGAGAAAAGACCCCGATCACCACCCTCAATTCTCTCTCCCACCCAGAAATTCTTCATGGCCGGACCTCAAACAGGGTTAATTGAAGTAAGAGACATTTCTTCTTGTCTGATAAAGGAGAAATCAGGTTTCTCTCCCTTGGAGGGATGGGAGGTAGAATACAACTGTGTCTTAGGAGAGGAATCCTGGACCCTTTTCATCCACCCCCATCCTCTCTGGGTCTCTCTCAGGGCTTCGTACCTGGCAGGCGATTTTGGGCTGTGAGCTCAGGGAAGACGGGAGCAAAGGAGGATATTTCCACTATGGCTACGGTGGGATGGACTACATCAGCTTTGACAAGGAGACCCTCAGATGGGTGGCAGCTCAGCCCCAGGCCCAGAAGGTCAAGAAGAAGTGGGAGAACAAGCAAAGATGGTCCAATCGAAGTAAAACCTTCCTAGAGGAGATCTGCACTGAGAGGCTGCAGAGATACCTGTCCTACAAGAACAAGACTCTGGAGGAGATAGGTGAGTGGCAAAAGGGGGTCTCCATTCAGCCTGTTTCTGTAGGCTCCTCCTCCCCATAGTATTTCTGCCCTACATAGCCAATCCACCCTCTGCAGAAAAGGGTCAGGAGGTCTCTCATGTCATATTACAGAAGGAAAATAATCTTCAGTGCCCCCCAAAATAAAGACAAAGAAACTGAGCAGGAAAATAAGGTCTAGTCCTATTGCAGTGAGGTTCACTCCAATGTTCCCATCTTTGTGGGCACCAGAGGCTCAGAGGAGGAGAGGGAGCAGAAAGAGGGAGAGGAGGGCCAATGGAGGACTTGATATTTAAATCATCTTGACAGAAACTCTAGAAAACCTGGGAACTCTGGTGTTGCTTTTCTTGCAGAGCCCCCAGTGGGGAAGGTGACCCATAAGGTGGTGGATGAGAGGCTGGAGGTCCTCACCTGCCAGGCCTTTGGCTTCCACCCCAAGGAGATCCAGGCCACCTGGAGAAGGGACGGAAAGGACTGCAAGAACGAGACCCTCCATAGGAACGTGGTGCCCAACTCAGATGGGACCTATTATGTCCGGCTCAGCATTGAGATCGACCCCAAGGAGAGGGACCGTTTTCAGTGTCACCTGGAGCATGAGGGCTTGCAGGAGCCCCTGGTCTTGGCCTGGAAGGAGGAAACAGGTGAGAGGCCCCTCTATCCTTTCGGCCCTCGCACTGCGGGGGTTGAGAAGCAGGGAAGGAAACGAGCACGGCTCCTGTGCGAGTCTCCCGGGGGGGCCTTTGGGGGAAGGGAGCGGGGTCCGGGCCAGACGCCGCCCAAACACACGGCCAACCCCTTCAGATCATCGACCGCCCCCTTCTGCCTAAAGCTCCCTGATAGCTCAATGGGGCGAAGGGGGATCGATCGGAGAGCTTCAGAAGAAGAATGAGCAAGGAGGTGGTTGCGTTCACACAACGGGCGTTTGAGCGCTAATATGCTGGTTGTGGGCAGCGTCTTCCTTTCTCCACCGCCCGGGAAGACCGCAAGGGAGCAGTGATGGTTTTTTTCTTCGGGGAAGTTCAGCAGAGTTGGGCTTCTTTGTGGATCCGGACGGGACCCGGACCGGGAGAGGCGCCTAAGCGGCTTGTCCTTCGCGAAGGGTGGATGGAGGGGAATGGCGCTGCACCGGGCGCCCCTTTTGCTCTTTGGAGTGGCGCTGGGGTCCTTCGTGCCTGGGGCTCTTTGCGGTGAGTTGGCGGCTGCTGGGGTGGGGAGGGGGGACAGACGGGGAGGGGAGCGCATGTCCTGGGTCGGGTCTTTCTCTCCCCCATCGCCCCTCAGTCCCAAACTCCTTTCCCAGAAGGAAAACTCTTCCTTTTCCTCCGTTTCACCGAATCTGGTTTAAAAGCGTTTGAATCTGATCTGTAATCGGTTCCCATTTACAGAGAGTAAATGAAAGAGAAGTTTGGACTTCAGCCCTGCCGTCTTTCTCCTTCTCCTCCCTTCTCCTGCCTGAGGCGAAGTCCTCCACCCACCCAGCTCTCCCTTAATCAGCAGACTTTGCCCTGGCTGGAAAGATCCTCAGCTCCCTTGTTAGCTTCCATGTAAATAGGACCTTACCTGGCTCTTCCCAAGTGGGGTGTTTGGGGTCGCCATGGAGGTCAGGCCCACAAGCAGCTGCCTGGGAATCCCCAGAGCCCAGAGGAGGAGCAGGAGCAGCTTAACCAGATGTGGCCCTGCCCAGATGTTCCCAGGATCATCCGTGGCTGCGGGGGGCTCTTCCCTCCAATATATCTTCCCAAGCAGAAGAGGAAAGGGGGGGGGGAGGACCAATTTGTTCCACTTTAGAGAACTTGTTGGGGAGAGACTGTTGCGACAATGAACTGTTGAAGGGGGTGGGGCTTCAGGGCTGAACCTCCCCCCAATTCTGCTCTTCTCCCTCCTCCTTCTCTAGGCTCTCTCTCACACTCCCTGAGCTACTTCTGCCTGAGTCTCTCAGAGCCCAGCCAGGGGCTGCCCCAAGTCTTCATTAGGGGTTACTTGGACAACCAGCCCATCGCTCTCTTTGACAACCTCACCGGGAAGATGGAGCCTCTGGTGCCCTGGATGGAGGAGGCAGAGAAGGAGAAGTTTCTGGTCCCCGAGAAGATATTCAGGGCTTACCTGGAGAATTTAACAAAACTGGAAGTTGCAGGTGAGCAGAGCCAGGGGCATCAATGCCTGCTGGAAAGGAGAGAAGACCCCAATCCCCACCCCCCCGCCCCAATTCTCTCTCCCACCCAGAAATTCTTCATGGCCGGACCTCAAACAGGGTTAATTAAAGTAAGAGACATTTCTTCTTGTCTGATAAAGGAGAAATCAGGTTTCTCTCCCTTGGAGGGATGGGAGGTAGAATACAACTGTGTCTTAGGAGAGGAATCCTGGACCCTTTTCATCCACCCCCACCCCCTCTGGGTCTCTCTCAGGGCTTCGTACCTGGCAGGCGATTTTGGGCTGTGAGCTCAGGGAAGACGGGAGCAAAGGAGGATATTTCCACTATGGCTACGATGGGATGGACTTCATCAGCTTTGACAAGGAGACCCTCAGATGGGTGGCAGCTCAGCCCCAGGCCCAGAAGGTCAAGAAGAAGTGGGAGAACAAGCAAAGATGGTCCAATCGAAGTAAAACCTTCCTAGAGGAGATCTGCACTGAGAGGCTGCAGAGATACCTGTCCTACAAGAACAAGACTCTGGAGGAGATAGGTGAGTGGCAAAAGGGGGTCTCCATTCAGCCTGTTTCTGTAGGCTCCTCCTCCCCATAGTATTTCTGCCCTACATAGCCAATCCACCCTCTGCAGAAAAGGGTCAGGAGGTCTCTCATGTCATATTACAGAAGGAAAATAATCTTCAGTGCCCCCCAAAATAAAGACAAAGAAACTGAGCAGGAAAATAAGGTCTAGTCCTATTGCAGTGAGGTTCACTCCAATGTTCCCATCTTTGTGGGCACCAGAGGTTCAGAGGAGGAGAGGGAGCAGAAAGAGGGAGAGGAGGGCCAATGGAGGACTTGATATTTAAATCATCTTGACAGAAACTCTAGAAAACCTGGGAACTCTGGTGTTGCTTTTCCTGCAGAGCCCCCAATGGGGAAGGTGACCCAGAAGGTGGTGGATGAGAGGCTGGAGGTCCTCACCTGCCAGGCCTTTGGCTTCTACCCCAAGGAGATCCAGACCATCTGGACCAGGGATGGAGAGCCCTGTGTCTACGAGACCCTCCGTAGGAACGTGGCCCCCAACTCAGATGGGACCTATTATGTCCAGCTCAGCATTGACATCGACCCCAAGGAGAGGGACCGTTTTCGGTGTCACCTGGAGCATGAGGGCTTGCAGGAGCCCCTGGTCTTGGCCTGGAAGGAGGAAACAGGTGAGAGGCTGAGAGGGTAGAAGTAGATTTTAGAGAAATTTTTGAAAATCTGTGGTGGGGGATAGTTTTCTTCTGCAACATCTCATGTTTTCAGATGGAGAGCAGGAAAGGTAGTCCTGCATTTAGCAATGGGAGAGAAATGGTTTCTGTCAGAGGAGTTGGAAATGGTAATTTAATAGCAACAGTATGAAGATATATGAGATGATGGGTTGTGGCTCTTCCTTCTGCCCTTCAAGGCCATTCCTCCCTCCCTCTGCAGCCTTGGAGGGGAGGGGCTTCCTTCAGATGGGGGCACTCCCTGGAGGCCAATGCAGGTTGGGAAAGGCCTCCATTTTTTTCAGCATCTCCACTTGGGGGAACTCCGCATCTCTCTAATCAGAGCCATCTTTCTCCTTCTTTAGCTGCAATGTGGTGGATTCCCACGGGAATTGTTACAGGCGTAATCTTGGGAGCTGGGATTCTTTTCCTGATCTGTAAGTGAAAGAATCACATCCACTGACACCCACCCTGGGTCTTTCTGTGTTGACTGAGTTGGTGTGGATGGGTGAGAGCTTCTCTGAGAGTTGCAGTCAGGGCCCCCACGAGACCCTCCCCCTCAAACAGCATTTTGAACAGGAATCGGAAAGGAAGAAGATACTATGCAGCCATTTTTTCAACCCTTGTAAATCTTAAAATATTCCACATTCCTCATATCTGCAAGGAAGCCTCTCTGTCCTCAGTGGACAGAGGGGCAAATATCAGGAATCCCCTAAATCAGTGGTCACCAACTGGTGGGCCGCAACCCACTGGTGGTCCGTGAGAAAATTTTGGTGGTCTGCAGAGAAATGTCACCCCAGAGCACCCCTCAAAGCAATTAATCCAGGCTGCAGGGGAATACAAGCCTGTGCCATGCACATGGCCCACGGGAACCCTCCCCACCCACTCATTCCTTACCTGGCAAACTTGCCTGCTAAATTGCTGTTTTTCCTTTTTTTCCCCTGACCATCAGCTGTTCTGTTGTGCCAGGAGATTTAGATTAGCCAGAAAGCAGGAAATCGTTGGATTTCTTGCTTTCTAACTAATTTTAAGATCTTAGGACCTTCCTTAGGACTGAAGCTTCTATTATTCAGTGCAGACTCAAGTAGCCGATGGCAGAAACATAGATCTCTGCATGAATCTGTGATTCTGTGAGCAACTCAATCTGCCTGCCTGCTTTGCCTGATTTTGGGTAAAAGTTGCTCTTTTTTAATAAAAAAATAATATTTACATAAATATTTATAATATTTGTATACAAGCCATGCCCACCCAGTGACATAACCAGCAAGCCACACCCACAAATTAGGCCATGCCCACAGAACCGGTTGTTAAGAAATTTGAATCCCACCCCTGCCTCTGTGTGATTGTGTGTGTGTGTGAGAGAGAGGGGGTTAGAGAAGAGAGGTTAGATCAGAGTTCACTCTCTCTCTCTCTCTCTCTCTCCCACCTCTGTCAGCAAGCCACCGTCAGTCAAAATTCATATTAGTGGTCCCCGGGATTTAAAATTATGAGTTTGGTGGTGCCTGAAGTCCAAAAGTTTGGTGACCCCTGCCCTAAATAGTCTGGGAAGCACTAGAACATCCATAATCCTGCCCCTGGGAAGATCCATATGCCTCTTCATCTGGGAAGTGGGACCTTCAGGGAAGCTCTGATAGAAGGTGGGGTCATGGAGGGAGGGCTCCCTGTCCTCTGCCCCTACTTGCAATCCCATCTGGGGACAAAAACAGGGTCCAAGGTCCAGCAGTGGAGGGAGCCGCTGCTTCCTCTGCTCCTACTCAGAGCAAGAGAAATGAATGATAGGGAGAGTGGATGTGGGAAGAACTGAATTTCACCAAGTGCAGCTCAAGGTCTCCGTGTAACTTTCTCCTCAGCGAGGTGGAAGTGCTTTGCTGTTTCCTTCTTCCTGGATGGTTTTTTTTATTGCTTGCAAATTGTGTTGCTTGTCTAACCCAGTGAAACTCAGGCTGAGCCTTCCAAGATTGTTGGTACTTAGATTTGGCTGGGTTGGCACAGGGGCTGTGGAGTATAAATCAACACAAAGATTGTGAGATTTGGAGTAAGAATTACCTGCTTTGGAATATATGGGGAATATCATCTGTCTGGCATCAATAACAGGATTCCCAGAGGTCTAACAGATTTAACAGATAGTCAGAGTTGGAAGGGACCTTGTGGGTCATCTAGTCCAACCCCCCTGCCCAAGCGCGAGACCCTATACCTTTTCTGACAAATGGCAGTCCAATCTCTTCTTGAAAGTCTCAAGTGATGGTGCTCCCACAACTTCCGAGAGCAACTTCTGTTCCATTGGTTGACTGTTCTCACTGTCAAAAAGTTTCTCCTTATTTCTAGGTTAAATATTTCCTTGTTCAGTTTCCATCTATTATTCCTTGTCTGGCCTACAGGCACTTTAGAAAATAGCATGAATTCTTCCTCTCTGTGGCGGCCCCTCAAATATTGGAAGACTGCTATCATGTCTCCCCCGGTCCTTCTCTTCACCAGACTAGCCAGGCCCAGTTCCTGTAACCGTTCTTCATATGTTTTAGTCTCCAGTCCCCTAATCATCCTGGTTGCTGTTCTCTGTCCTTTTTCTAGAGTCCCAATATCTTTTTTTATAGTATGGTGACCAAAACTGAATGCAGCACTCTAGGTGTGGTCTTACTAAGGCTTTATAGAGTGGTATTAGTACCTCCCTTGATCTGGATTGTATCCCTCTGTTAATGCAATTTAGGATTGCATTAGCTTTCTTGGCTGCTGCTGCACACGGCTGGCTCATATTTAGCTGGATGTCCACTAAGACTCCAAGATCCCTTTCACAATTACTGCTATTGAGCCTGGTTTCACCCAGTCTGTATGTGTCCTTTTGGTTTTTCTTGCCTAAGTGTAGGACTTTACTTTTCTCTACATTGAATTTCATTTTGTTAGATATGGCCCAGTGTTCTAGTCCAGGGGACTCCAACCTTAACAATTTTAAGACTTGTGGACTTCAACTCCCAGAGTTCCTTAGAATAGAATAGAATAGAATAGAATAGAATAGAATAGAATAGAATAGAATACTTTATTGGCCAAGTGTGATTGGACGCACAAGGAATTTGTCTTGGTGTAAATACTCTCAGTATACATAAAGAAGGAACATTCGTTAAGAATCAAGAATCATAATGTACAACACTTAATGATAGTCATAGGGTACAATCAACATCAAATCATACTAGGAAACAGAGGATACAAGCAATACAATTACAGTCACAAGTGGGAGGGGATGGGTGATAAGGAGTGATGAGAAGATTAACAGTAATAGTAGTGTACACTTTGTAAATAGTTGAACAGTGTTGAGGGAATTATTTGTTTAGCAGAGTGATGGCTTTCGGGAAAAAACTGTTCTTGTGTCTAGTTGTTCTGGTGTACAGTGCTCTATAGCGTCGTTTTGAGGGAAGGAATTGAAACAGTTTATGTCTAGGATGTGAGGGGTCTGTAAATATTTTCACAGCTCTCTTTTTGACTCATGCAGTATACAGGTCCTTGATTGAAGGCAGGTGGATGGTAATTGTTTTTTCTGCAGTCCTAAAATATCCTATCAAGTCTATGTCCTGTTGGGTTGCAGAAGCAAATCAGATAGTCATAGAGGTTGCAGATGATAGACTCAATAATTCCTCTGTAGAACTGGATCAGCAGCTCCTTGGGCAGTTTGAAGTTTCTGAGTTGGCGCAGAAAGAACATTCTTTGTTGTGCTTTTTTGATGACATTTTTGATGTTAGGTGTCCATTTTAGATCATGTGATATTGTAGAACCTAGAAATTTGAAGGTCTCTACGGTTGATACTGTGTTGTCTAGTATTGTAAGAGGTGGTAGTGTGGGAGGGTTTCTTTTAAAGTCTACCATCATTTCTACGGTTTTGAGTGTGTTCAGTTCCAGATTGTTCCGGTTACACCATGAGGCAAGTTGTGTAACTTCCTGTCTGTATGCAGATTCATCGTTGTCTCGAATGAGACCAATGACTGTTGTGTCATCAGCAAACTTCAGTATTTTAACAGATGGATCATTTGAGATGCAGTTATTGGTATATAGGGAGAAGAGAAGTGGAGATAGCACACAGCCTTGGGGGGCCCCTGTGCTGATTGTACAGATTTCGGATGTGATTCTGCCTAGCTTCACCTGCTGCTTCCTGTCTGTTAGGAAGCTTATGATCCACTTACAAGTGTGTTCAGGTACCGCTAGTTGGTTTAGTTTACTTAGAAGAGTGTCTGGAATGATGGTATTGAATGCTGAACTGAAGTCTACAAAGAGGACCCTTGCATAGGTAGCAGCAAGGGACCTTGGAGGTCTGGCTGAGAAGCTGTGGGAATTGAAGTCCACAAGTCTTAAAGTTGCCAAGGTTGGAGATCCCTGTTCTAGTCTGTCAAGATCCATCTGGATCTTGAGCCAATCTTCTTGGGTGTTAGCTATTCCTACCAATTTAGTATCATCTGTAAATTTGGTAAGTTCCCCTTCTATTCCCTCATCTAAGTCATTAATGAAGACATTAAAGAGTATTGGGCCTAAGGTGGAACCTTGGGGCATCCCACAGCTTACTTCCCTCCATGTAGACTTAGACCCATTAAGGACTACTCATTGAGTACGGTTTGTCAGCCAGTTGCGAGTCCATCTGGTGGTGGTGCTATCTATTCCACTTTTTTCTAGCTTACTAAGAAGTAGGTTGTGGTTTACTTTGTTGAATGCCTTGCTGAAATCCAAATACATTATGTCCACAGTATTTCGCTGGCCTACTAATTTAGACACCATGTTGAAGAATGAAATGAGATTGGTTTGGCATGATCTGTTTTTAACAAACCCGTGCTGACTGTTAGTTATTACCTTATTTGTTTCTAGATGTTGGCAGATCTGTTTTTTAATTTTCTTTTCCGGTATCTTCCTGGGCATTGATGTTAGGCTGATTGGTCTGTAGTTTCCTGTTTTTTCCCCTTTTTTGGAGATGGGAACCACATCAGCTCTTTTCCAGTCCTCTGGTAGTTCCCTGGTGCTCTAGGATTTTTGAAAGATATGATTCAATGGTTCTGAGATGACCTCTGCCACCTCCTTTAAAACTTTGGGATGCAATCCATCAGGCCCCGGTGATCTAGCATCATTGTTTAAAATAAATTCATGTTGATTTAGGACAAGGTGTCAACTGTCCAACTAGTGAACCCAAATCAAGGAAACACTGTTGGGAGCTTTGAATACCCAAAAGCAAAACTTTATTAGATACACTATATTGGTACTGAAGAAACAAAACCAGCTCTGGTTTTCCTGTGGTGGAAAGCAGGAGTGTATATCTATCTCTAGGAGCTCAGATAGGAACAAGGAGAGTTTCAACTTGGTTATTCCTCAATAGCCCCCAGGAGTGATCCATTTCATTGTCATAACCCCGTGGGAGCGCTAATGCCTATTTCTCAAGGTGCTGGGTTATAATCCAGCCACTTGGACCATCTGGGCTTTTTGGAGGCCTTCAGCTTGAGTCCTTCTCTATCCCAGGCAGGAGATGCTCCCCCAAAATTAACTAGCTGTCCTCTCTTTTTGCAATCTCTCAGACATGAAGAGGAGGTCCAGGAAAAAATTCCATTGCAAAGTGACAACTTGGCCTGATCAAGTTTCTGGAGAAAAGCTTCCTTCTCCAACTATCTATGGCACAGAAGATGAGACTCAGTCACAGGCGATGCTCCCACTTAAAGTTAGCTCAGAGGTGAGCCAGACACTTGCTGAACTCTATTTAAGAGACAAAACTCCACGCTTGGAAAATACATGGAGGAAAAGGCCACCAGGCTTGTGGGGTGGGGGAATCCAGCCCCTAGTCCAAGTCTTTCATGGGTTGCCTGGGGTTCCTTTGGGGCTCAGCCCCTCCTGGTTGGGATCTTCTGATCTGATGCTCTGCAGGGAGGATCCAGCCCAGCTCAGTCTCTCCAGCCCATCAGCTCTGAGGGATGAAAGTGGGACAGGGAAGGGGCCAGGAGGACTGGAGGGGAGGGGGGGCTAGGAAAACACGGGGAGAGGCATTTAGGAAAAAAGCTCCTGTATGAGGATGAGCTGGAGGGGTAACAGGAAAGGAGGTCTAAAGGGGAGAAGTGAGGATCCCTCTGTGAGAATTCCTCTCTCCAGCGAGAAGTTATCTCTGTGGGTGAGAATTGCAAGCCTTCTCCAAATTGCTTGCCCCCTTTGCCTATCTGGGGGTTGCTGTGGGGGAAAGAGGGAGCCAAGGAGAGGGGAGAAAGTGCCCTTCCCGTCAAACACCAGGGAAAGCAGAAAGTCCAGGCTGTTCCAAGGGGCATAAAGATTTATTGCTCTCTGCAAGAATCTGAAGGACTAAAGGTCAAAGCGAATTGGACCTAGATAAGAGAGAAAGGAACTCAAGGAGGGCTGGACTCTTGGGTCTCTTGTGAACATGAGTGGCTGGTGATGCATTTGGCCCCCTCCCTCGGGGTCAGCCTCTCCTCCACTCCCCATACAAATCAGGGCCTTGACTTCCTCCGTTTTCTCCCTCTGCAGCACGAGGCAACCACCCGTGGGGGGCAGAGGCCCCAGGGAGCTCCCAAAGACACCAACGTTTCAACATTGCCCAATGGAAAATGGAAGCAGTTTATTATTGCTGGGGCTGCTGCCTGCCGAGGATGTTGCTGCTTCTGACGTTGTTAATTAATTAATCTGGTGGCCTAGAGGTGGAGCTCTCGCCTCACAATCCAGACGCTGTGAGTTGGATCCTAGGCAGAGGCTAATCTTTGGAATAGACTCTCCTGCTCGAGCAAGGGATTGGATTAGATGCAGGGGTGGGATTCTACCAGTTCGCACCTATTCGCTAGAACCGGTTGTTAACATTCTAAGCAGTTCAGAGAACTGGTTGTTAGAAGAAATTACTGGGCTAATCCTGTAAGGAAGGCAGGAAGGAAACATTCTGGTGTTGCTTACAGAAACTGCCTCTCCATTGACCCTTATTACATTCTTGGCAGGACTAGACTTCCTGTCTCAGGAACTTCTTTGGAGTTTTTTCCCCCTCCTTTGCTGGTACTTTGCTTGTGTGGAGTGACCATTCAAAGTTACAATGGCACTGAAAAAAGTGACTTCTGACTGTTTTTCACACTTACGACTGTTGTAGCATCCACACAGTCATGAAAGGCCAGGTGAGGAGATGCATGCCTCGATGTGAGTGATATTGAGTTAGCCACACCCAGGCAGTCACATGACCACCAAGCCACACCCATCAACTAAGCCACACCCACAGAACTGGTTGTTAAAAAATTTGAATCCCACCCCTGACTAGATGACCTCCAAGGTGCCTTCCAACTCTGTTAATTATGATCGTGATTATTATGTTTATGCTGCTGATCACTATGGTTGTTATTACGATTATCATTATCACGATTATTGTGATTATTATTTCACTAATTATTCAGGCGATACAGAGCTTCAAACAAAAGAAGAATACAGAGTTGGAAGGGACCTTGGAGGTCTTCTAGTCCAGCCCCCAGCTCAAGCAAGAGATCTTACATCGGGGTCTCCAACCTTGGCAACTTTAGACTTGTGGACACCCAGAATGCCTCAGCCAGCAAGCTGTCATAAAGTTGCCACGGTTGGAGAGCCCTGCCTTGTACCATTCTGGACAAATGGCTTCCAGTCTCTTCCTTAAAGTAGAGATCCAGTAATGAAGCACACCCACAATGTCTGAAGGCAAAACTGTTCCACTGGTCAATTGTTCTGTTAGGACGTTTCTTCTTCATTCCTGGTTGCTTCTCTCCTTTGATTAGTTTCCCTCCATTGTTTCTTGTCTGACCTTCTGGTGCTTTGGAAAATAAATTGACCTCCTCATATTGGGACAATGTTATGATATCACCTCAGTTCTTCTTTTCACTAGACTATCCATACCCAATTCCTGCAACCACTTTCATAAGTTTTATCTTGCAGCCCCCTAGTCATCCTTGTGGCGCTTCTCTATACTTTTTCCAGCGTCCCTACATCTTTTTTATATTCTGGGGACCAAAATTGGGTTCAGTATTCCAAGTGTGGTCTTACTAAGGCTTTGTAAAGCTCTACTAATATTTATGTGGTTCTATCCCTCTATTAATGCAGCCTATGATTGGATCAGCTTTTTTCCTGGGGTGTTGGCTACTCCTCCCAGTTTGGAGTCATCTGCAAATCTGATCAGTTTTCCTTCTATTCCCTCATCTAAATCATTAGAAGATATTAAAAGTACTGACCCTGGGGGGGGGGACCCCCCCTACGTACTTCCCTCCCTGTGGATGTAGTTCCATTAAGGATTACACATTGAGTATGGTTGTCAGCCAGTTACAAATCCACCTGGTATTGGTGCTGTCTTTCCCACATTCTTCTAGCTTCCAAGAAGTAGGTTGGGGTCTACTTTGTCAAATGCCTTCCTGAAATCTAACAATGTTATGTCCATAACATTTTGCTGATTCACTAATTTAATCACTTGGTCAACAATGAAATAAGATTTGTTTGCCATGATCTTGACAAAGCCATGTTGGCTCCTGGTTATAACTTCCAAACATATAGAAACAAAGTTATAACTAAAAGCGAGCAAACAGTTCGTGCTTATTTCATTCTTTGACAAAGTGACTAAATTAGTGATCGACAAATGCTTACCAAATGGCTTAGGGATATGTTTCCTGTAGATATATTATTGATTTCCCATGCCTTGTACAGTTTTACTGGCAGATGTCCAGTATGTAAGACATTGTTCATAATGTTGTTTTGTAACGTATGTTTTATAGCCTTTTTATAAGTAATTTGTGTTTTTCAACACGGTGTAAAAGGCAACCCACTACGAAGTGGGGGTCTTCCATTTTGGAACTTGGTTCTTTTTAGATAAAAGGCTCCACCTATCCCATCCCATGTGGTTACGGGTTTGCATGCCAGTTTTCCCCAGGTAGTCCCAGAACATTTATGGTACAAAAATATGGCAAAAAAGTCTTTATAAATATTGTTTATGGAGTGAATGAACCAAAGAAACTGCAGAGAACCAGTGTGCTGAGGAAGGAACACTTCAGTTAAAAAAGTTCTCTTATTTAAAAGAGAAACTTAAAGAATCAGTCCTCCCAGACAGGCTGGAGAACTTTCCATTGAGCGTCATTTTAAAGGAGGTCTCACAGCAAAGGGAGAAAAAATAAAGCCACCTCCAATTTTCAGAGAGTAATGAGTGTCTGAAGCAGCAAAATGAGAAGTTCAAGGAAGACTGAACTTCTAATCTGAGGGGCTCCTGCTGAACCCCCGCCTCACTTGTTCCCTCGTGTCCCACCATCCCCAAGGCTTGCAGCCACTCTCTACTGGTCCCAAGTATCTTCTAGACCCTCAGAGATCATGCCCCCCTCCCATATCCTTCCTCCCCCATGCCACGAAGAACAAGAACCTTCCTTAAGCCAGGTAGATGCCCCTAGATCTTATGTCCAAACCAGGAACACCAACCACTGGATCTGAAGTCCTAATCACCAAAGCAGGCAAGACAGTTAGAGTCCCCAATCAATTTGCCCCACAATGAATTTATTTCCACTATGTGAAAATACTGCCCCTTATAACTCCTGGGTGTTTTATTCCGTGTGAGCCCCTGTGATTCTGCAACCTCTTCCTCCAAGGTAGAACGTGGCCTTGGAAGGTTCCAATCAAAGTCCACCCTGGTTGCATATCATTCTTTGAAGGACCTTCTTTTCTCAGTTGCATCTGCCAGAGCAGAGAGGTAAGGAATGCTTGGTCAGCCGGGGGATCAAAGGTACCACTGATGCCACCAGCCTAATGAGGATTCCTGATCTAGAATGAGGGATCACCTCCCCCAAAGGCATCATGTGCAACAAAAGGCTGAGAATGTGGAGTCCTGAGACCCCCTTGAAGTCAGGAAGTTTGGGGCTGATCTCTCCCATTACAATGGGGACTAGAATCAACCATGGAACAAGGAGGGGAATCACCATAAGACTCTCACAACCGCACTCGGTCCAGAAAGATATTGTGGTTCATAGATGTTGAGTGAGCTCTGCTTCTAGACTTCCTGCCCTCTGTGGTGCTAAAACAACCCAGCTGGAGAGGAGCTGAATGGTGGCTTATTGGAAAGATCAGAGTCATGGATCCCTCACACCAGGAGCAAGTCAAGTGGAGGCATCTCAGGAGCTTTGATCAAAGAAACACAGAGCATGCCCACTCTATATGGAAAGAAAACAGATTACTTGAAACTAACCCAAGGATGGGAGATAATGCCTGAAATGGATTCTGGAGTGAGGGGCAACAAAGGAACTTTTGGAAACTTCACAATGTTGGGAAACACTTAGATGAGTGGAATTGATTCAATGGATTGACCCATAGAGATCTAACTTTGTCATACAGAAAATGTTTCTTTCTTGGCATCGGGCATTCCTAAATTGCTCCCCTCTGTTGATTTATGGGAGATGTTTTCCTGCCTGTTTTATTGCTTTGCTCCTCCCTTTTGGTTTCTAGGGAAACCAGGTAGCAGAATGTTCGCCTTGGTGTTGCCTGAGATTTTGCCCCATGCTACAAAGCATTTCTCTGCCCCCCTCTGCCTCCCCCCGCCCCCACCCCCCCCCCCCCCCGCTCTACCGGTGCGTGCAGGTTGAAGAGTCCCCGGAATGAAACGGTCCAGTATCAGCAACGCACTAGTTTTCTTTAGTTGATTTATTTCCCCAGTAATTGGGCGGGATGATAGGATGTTGGAACCATTTCACGTTCTTTGCTTCGTGCACTCGCCTTTTTGCCATTGTGCTTCTTTTCCCCTGACTACACACCTGCACAATTTCACTTCTTTGGTGCTGCATACCAAACCTCAGAGCCCGAACCACCAAGAGAGGCTCCTAAGAAGGATGAAGGGCAACGGATGGAGAGAGGTTGCGGAGTTCTCTCCGAGCTTCAGATAACAGCCGTTGTTAGAACTTCGGGAAGTTTAACTGTCCGGGTTCCAACGATTGCCCTATTAAAATCATGATCAGCTCAAAGATCCGAAAGATTTATTATAGAAACAGTCGGCTAACCTGTATGAAGTCATTCTGTAACATGTATTTACTATCCCCTATGCCCTGTCCGTCACCCCCCCCACCCCCCACAACCCCCTGTGTGTGTCATAGATCTGTTCTCCATGGTCACCATCCAAACACATTCAAAGGCTGGTTGTCCCCGCAATCAACACACTCCAGTGAAGGTTTTTTTTGGGGGGGGGTGTGCAAGAAGATCCAGTAGCCTATGCTTACAATCCCCACAAGACCGCATGGAATGTGCCTTCTTGCCTCATCTTCAGCACTGCGCCCTCCGCCTCCCCTGGGAGGGGGGGGGAGAGGAGCTGTTTCGGGTGAAAGCCATCTTCCCAGAAACAAACTCGGGCGTTTCTGCTATCTTTAACCAGACGCCTAAGAGGCTCCGATTCCCCTCCCCGAATCCACCTTCCTTAAACACCGCCGTGCTGTAACTGAAACAGCGACCGAAAGCGACAAGCCGATTCCACCAAAAGTTCCCGGAATCATCCGGATGAGGGAATCGCCCGCAGGGACTGTTCGCAAGAACTGTTAAGCAATGGGGCTCGCGGTGGCTGCCCTTCAACGTCACGGGCGTTTACCGTATCGCTGAGTGTTGTGGACAACATTTTGCAAGGACACTCCCTCCCCTCCCATCCTCTCCTCCGCCCAGCCTGGGAAGAAATGGTAACCGAAAGTTTCGGGCTTCTCTCTTTCCCAAGGAGCCGCACTTTGGAGAACTTCTTCGGTGAAGGACTTCGCGTGGCTGGAGGGCGATGTGCGCCCAGTTGGACCCTCTCTTTGTCCTGGGACGGGCGCGGGGAGCCTTGGTTTCCGGGGGGCTTGCTGTGGTTAGTTCCTAGCCGGGGGAGGGGGGGCGGACACAAAGTAAAGAGGAGGTTTGGGGTTTCGTCCCGCCTTTCCTACCCCCCTCCCCCTTCAAGCATCCGTTTCCCGTTTCTTAACAACCGAGACCATAATCGTGTAATGGCCTCCAGAGACTGTGAATGCTCCCACACTGGGAGTTTCCAGGAGGTCCGACAATTGTTTTGTCTTAAAGGGTAGATGGGCTCCTGCTCTCGACAGACCTCCACGGTCTCTTTGCCACTCTGTTCCGTTCTGC
>CM042834.1:8085519-8218740 GCA_023653725.1 Bungarus multicinctus | reverse complement strand
ACGATGCTGTGGAGGCTATGTCCCAGTGCCTGGAGGCCGTGCGGGATTGGATGGGCGGGAACAGGCTCCGGCTCAACCCATCCAAGACCGAGTGGCTGTGGTTTCCGGCGCCCCAATATAGCCAGCTGACACCTTCGCTGGCTATTGGGGGGGAGATTTTGCCCCCCACAGAGAGGGCTCGCAATCTGGGCGTCCTCCTGGATGTACGGCTGTCTCTGGAACATCATATTGCGGCCGTCTCCAGGGGGGCGTTTTACCAGGTTCGCCAGATTTACCGGTTGCGGCCTTTTCTGGATCGGGACGCCCTGCGCACGGTCACTCATGCCCTTGTCACCTCTCGCCTGGATTATTGTAATGTTCTCTACATGGGGCTCCCTGTGGGGAGCACCCGGAGACTCCAACTGGTGCAAAATGTGGCCGCGCGGGTGATTATGGGGGCGTCGCGTAGCTCCCATGTGACGCCTCTCCTGCGCGAGCTGCATTGGTTGCCGGTGGCTTTCCAGGTTCGCTTTAAGGTTCTAGTTTTGACTTTTAAGGCGATCCATGGCATTGGGCCAGGTTATCTGCAGGACCGCATTCTGCCGGTGATCTCCAGCAGACAGGTGCATTCCCACAGGAAGGGCCTTCTCCGGGTGCCGTCGGCCTCTATGTGTCGTCTGGCGGCCCCCAAGAGTAGGGCCTTCTCTGTGGGGGCCCCTGCCCTCTGGAATACTCTGCCACCTGAGATACGTACCAGCACGGACCTGAGGGCTTTCAGGCGCGCGTTGAAGACCTGGCTCTTTGAGCAGGCTGGCCTGGGCTGAGATAGTTTTAACTGTCTCCTAAATTCGGTTTTAATTGGGGTTTTAAATTTTGGGGGGTGGGTTGTTTTAATATAACAGCCATTATTTAATTTCTTTTTAACTTTTATATTGTTCTCTATTTGATTCGGCTGTACACCGCCCTGAGTCCCTAGGGAGAAGGGCGGTATATAAATGTCATAAATAAATAAATAAATAAATAAACTTGTCTCCTACAATGTCCTACCTGTCAATGACTACTTCAGCTTCAAACACAATAACACACGGGCAAACAATAGAAACAAATTCAAAGTAAACCGCTCCAAACTTGATTGCAGAAAATACAACTTCAGCAACAGAGTGGTCAACGCCTGGAACTCACTACCTGACTCTGTTCTTACATCCTCCAACCTCCCAAAACTTTAACCTTAAATTGTCTACTGTGGACCTCACTAAGAGGGGCGTTCATAAGCACACCAGCATACCTACCATCCCTTTCCTACTGTTCCCATTGATTCATATTCATTTATTATGTATATATACTCATACCTGTTTATACTTATATGTTTATATGTTATGTTCATATACTTGTTTTCTCTCTTCTTTTTTGGATTTTTAATTTTTTTTATAACAAACAAAACAACAAATAAAACCTTCTTTCAATTATACAGTGTGTCGGTTTGGTACACTTGTTGTGTGCACAATATTTATAAACCTTTCCTCTTCATATTATGTTCTAATCAACATTTTATATCATATTGTATCATTATTAAACTACCATTAAAATTTTAATTTTAATTCCAGGCTATTTTTAAAAGCAAATCTGAATTCCTGCTAAGTTATATTCATAGTATAGCTTGTTCAAAAATAGTCAGTTGTATAATGTATCACTACTATGACAATATCCTTCAACTTCTTACTCTTCTATCTAGCCATTCATGAAATAAATCCCAGATCTTATAATACTCCTTTTCTTCTTGCTCTCTAATTGCTAATGTTAATCTACTCATTTCTGCACATGCCATTATTTTCTTAATCATTTCCTTCTCCGTCGGAATTTTCTCATTTTTCCAATTTTGAGCAAATACAATTCCAGCTGCTGTTATTACACTGATAATCAAATACGTTATTTCTTTATTATAACCTTCAGGCAAAATCCCCAATAAAAAATATCTCCGGTTTTAAATCTATGTGTTGTTTTATCATTTTTTCCAACCATGTGTGTATTTTAGTCCAGTATCTTTTAGCTTCTGCACATGTCCACCACATATGGTAATATGATCCAGGTATCTGATGACATTTCCAACATTTTGCAGATTTATCCTTAAACATCTATACTTGTTTTCTCCTACATTTTTGACAAACAAAAATAAATGAATGAATGAATGAATGAATGAATGAATAGAACACCAAAGACCTCTCATTTCAACCCTGATCTAGAAATATTCTCCTTTAGAGGAGGGACTAGATACCCTTTGGTAACTTTCAGTTCTACCGCAGGCAGTCTAAAACCATGCAAAAAGTCTACAGAGAGACGAAAGCATGTATTTATTTGAGATTGATAGGATGCCCTCCCTCCCCAACCGGGCGAAGCCTCTGGAACTCACTGCCACAGGAAAAAAACCAAGCTGCCAGCCTCAGCTCTCCTTAGCTCCGCCCACTCACCTGCGCATCCTCCCCGAGGCAACAGGACGGCCGCCGCGGTCAGAAGCCCCAGGATCGCCCCCGGGAGCCCCATCCGGCTCCGGACGCCGAAGGGCAGAGCCAGCCCCGATCCGCTGGGCGGCGGCGGAGAAAGTCGGTGAACGGCGCCGGAGGGACTTGAGCGCTGGGAAGGGAAGGTGGCGAGGTCGTCATCCGCGGGGTCTCAGCGCCAAAGTTTCCTTTGGGGGTGGAGAAGGAAAGGAGAACCCCCACTTAGAGAGCCAGGAAAGGGAAGGAGCCGGAGCCAAAGGAGGTTTCGGGGAGGAAAAAATCTGCCCAGCCCCGAGCGCGCATAGTATAATAAGGATCTTGGAAAGGACCTTCGAGGTCTTCTACTCCAACCCCTTAGTTTCAGGGGTCCCCAAACGTGGCAACTTTAAGACTTGTGGACTTCAACTCCCTGGGAATTGGAGACCTCTGAAATTAAGGGGCTGGTCCACAAGTCTTAAAGTTGCCAAGTTTGGAGACCTCTGAAATTAAAGGGTTGGGCCAGGCATCGTGGGAACGGCCTTCGTGGAGGAGAAGGTTAGCTCAGGGGTTGGACTAGATGACCTACAAAATCCCTTCCCACTCTGTTAATCTGCTAATCGAGCGCCTGTGGTTTACCCAAGAGCAGAGCTTCTCCAAACTTGGCAACTTTTAAGCTTTGTGGACTTCAACTCCCACAATTCTTCAGCCAGCTGTGCTATGGCTCTGCTATGGCTGAGGCATTCTGGGAATTGAAGTCCACAAGTCTTAAGTTTGAAGACCTCCGAAACTAAGGGGTTGGGCCAGGCGTCGTGGGTACGGCCTTTGTGGAGGCGCAGGTTAGCTCAGGGGTTGGACTAGATGACCTACAAATTCCCTTCCCACTCTGTTAATCTGCTAATCGGGCGCCTCCGGTTTACCCAGGAGTAGAGAGCTCTCCAAACTTGGCAACTTTAAGCCTTCTGGACTTCAACTCCTAGAGTAAGGGGCGTGCATAAATGCACCATCGTGCCTCCCGTCCATGTCCTATTGTCCTCATTTATTCGTACCTATTTCCTGAATTCTTACTCATGTTAATACTTATACCTATTATCTTCTAAGCGATTGACAAATCAAATAAATAAATAAAATAAATTCTGGGAATTGAAGTCCACTAAAGTTGCCAAGTTTGGGGGCCCCTGCTTGCCCCCTGGGGTGTGGGGAGGAGACTACAATCCCCATCTTCCTCAGCGGCCTGGGGAGGATGGGAGTTGCCTCGAACTCCCGAGGAAGACGCTAAATTGCCCGGGTAAGTAAGAGCGGTCTGGAATCGGGCGTTTTGTTTTGTTTTTTTTTAAATCCAGGTAATTTAAAAAATAAATCTCTTTCCTTTCTCACCTGCCGGGTCTCCTTCCCGTTTCTGCTCTCCCCCTTTGCTGGCTTTCGACGTTGCTAGTCCTCCAGTTTGCTTCGGCAGAAAATGAATTCGAAGCGAGACCCAATAACGGAACCAAATCTGGCGCTTTGAATGGCCCTTTAATTCTCAGCGTTAAGCGCCAGCTTTAAGGGCCCTTGCGGGGAGGGGAGGGGGCTGTCCCGGGCTGCCTCCCCCCTCTCCGAAACGCCTCCTTCGCAAGAAAACGGCTTCCTTTCCTCGCGCTTCTCCCCGAACTTCGCTTAAAAAAAAGAGTTGCGATGCCTTTTCCGCTTTCCGCAGGAATGAAAGGGAGAGTAGACTGTTCAGCACGCTGCCTTCCTCCTCCTCCCCGCCCCCCCACGCCCATTCTTGTCCGGGCAAAAGCTGAGCCTTCCTCCAGTCCAGCTCCACCCCCTCACCCCCCCCATCAGAAAAGTCTCCGGGCGGAGGACTCCTAAAAAAGGAGGCCTGTCATCTTCTGGCTTTGGTGCAGCTTTCCAGAGTTGCGAAATGTGTGCGTTCACAGCGTGAGGCCTCCCGAGCAGCTTGTCTTCTGGGCAACAACAGGCATGTGAGGTCAAACGGGATCAGCGGCAGCCAAAAAAGGTCTGGAGACTAAAACAGTTACAGGAACTGGGCCTGGCTAGTCTAGTAAAGAGAAGGACCAGGGGAGACATGATAGCAGTCTTCCAATATTTGAGGGGCTGCCACAGGGAGGAAGGGGTCAAATCTATTTTCTAAAGCTCCTGTAGGCCAGACAAAGAATAATGGATGGAAACTGAACAAGGAGAGATTTAACCTGGAAATAAGGAGAAACTTTCTGACGGTGAGAACAATCAACCAATAGAACAGAAGTTGCCCTCGGAAGTTGTGGGAGCACCATCACTTGAGACTTTCAAGAAGAGATTGGGCTGTCATTTGTCAGAAATGGTGTAGGGTCTCCCGCTTGGGCGGGGGTTGGACTAGATGACCTATAACAGTGGTGGCAGACCTTTTCCGGCTCCCGTGCCGATAATTGCGCTCATGCTCATGCACTCACGGGCCAACACCCAGAGCGCAATGTGTGCTGGGGCCCCCCACATCCCCTGCGCCTGCGTGCGCCATGTCTCTGCCCATGCGCGCAATTCCCCCCCTTGTGCCGCGCACCTCTGCACTCGATCTCCCCACGCGCCATCCATCTGCGCATGCGCCCTCGATCCCTCCACACGCCACGCATCTCTGTGCATGCGTGCGTGACCCCTAGTGTGCGCTGTGCATCTCAGCGTATGCGTGCGTGTCTCCCACGCCCATGCTCCCTCCCGCGCATGCGCACCAGATACCCGATAATCGGCTGTCAGGTGGCGGCGGAGTCCACGCATGTGCAGTGGGGCTCCTCCGGGCGTGGTCTCACGTACGGTGGGGGGGAATGATTCTGCGTGCCACTTCCAGCCCACGTGGCATAGATTTGCCATCACAGACCTATAAGGTCCCCTTCCAACTCTGATAATCTGAATCGGAGTGGGATCGGGCTCACAAGCAGTTGCACAGGGAAGGCCTCCCCCTCACCAGATGTGGCCCTGTCCCAGCTGTTTCCAAGCTCAGCCAGGGGGCGTTAGAGTCTGGCCACTTTCACAAGGGTGAACCTCACAACTGGAATCTTCCCTGATAAACCAGAGAGAGGCACCCTGTTTGAGAATATTGTGTGTGTGTGTTTGTGTATACATACATATACCACACACCTCTCCCTCAGGGGTGGGATCCAACAGGGTTAACTACCAGTTTGGTGGATTTACGAGGTTCGGTGATTTACGATGTGCTTCCCTGCACGCTGCCAGCGCGCCCGCCTGTAAATCGCACACTGCGTGCAGAGAAGCAGCCTTTGAAAAAGCCCCGTTTTCCTCCTTTTTTAACTGCAGCTGTGCCTCGCACGGCAGCTGAAGTTGAAAAAAAAATCTGGAAATAAAGGTCAGGTAAGAACCGGGGTGCGCAAAAACATCAGCAGACGTAGAACCGGTTCTATGTCTGCTGCTCTTCAGAGCTAGCGGTTTTACAGAGGTGGACAGAACCGGTAGAAACCTACCCCTGCTCTCCCTCCTCTCTCTCTCCCTCCCTCCCTCCCTCCCTCTCTCTCTTCCCCCCCCCCAAAGATCCTATTTGAGCTCAGGGAACTGGAGGAAAAGGTTGTGTAAATCACTCGGGGGGAGGGGGAGCCTCCGTGGAACAAACAAAGGCCAGGGGGTTGTAAGGGGCAGTGGTTTCACATAGTGGTGGAAATACCCTCATTGTGAGGCCAAATGGGTCTGGAACCCTAACAATCCTGTCCAGCAGTGGACGAAGGCTCACTGGTGCCCTAAGCACTGACACCCCCCACTCCTCCTTGGTACGTAGTGTACAAACGAAGCCATATCCTCAACTTTGTGGTGCCCCCATTGGGCCTGGTGCCCTCAGCATGAAGCTTAGTCTGCTTCACGGTCAATACACCACTGCCTGATTTAGTCCACCCCCCTGCCCCAATAGTCACGCAAGTATCACGATTGTGTTTGGTGTGCATCCAACAAGGTCCATGTGCCTTTAACCCAGTGGTGGGATTCAAATAATTTAACAACCGGTTCTCTGCCCTGACGATTTCTTCTAACAACCAGTTCACCAAACTGCTCAGACAGTTAACAACTGGTTCTTCCAAACTGGTGGGAACTGGCTGAATCCCAGCAGTGTATTAATCTGACGCTGGTCCAGATTTATGGTGATTGGAGTCCCCCGGTCAGCATTTTTCTAAGACCAGGGAAGGTTGACCTAATCCTTTATCTGGTTTTATTTTAAATTAGCTACTGAATATCTTGCAGCATTTATGCTTCTAAAGCCTGGCGTGATACTTGTGAAAGATTGTTCATAACCCTAATAGCTATCAGGCCTCTTCTGATATCATCGGCATCAACATTCACTGGAACGGAAAGGAAATTGTAATTTCTCTGTAAACCCTTCAGAGAAGGTGAGACGGATGGTGTGTATACATTTGATAAGCAAACACATAAATCAAGAACTGTACAGAGAGCTATCCTCCAAATGTTTTAGCTTTTATTGCTGGGGTTTTTTCCCCAAACATTAATAAAGTTACAAAACAGTAAAGAAATATACAAAAAAGCAAAGAAAAAAAAAGGGGGGGGGGCAGGGAAAACCAACATTCAGGAATTCAAACGAAAAGGAAAAGCAGAAGGGCATATTTCTGCAATGTGGACAAAGATCTTCCTGGCAACTTCTTGGGAATATGCTCAAGGGTTTCTCATATCCCCGCAGTAACCATTCCCAAGACCCTGAGGCCCCCCATCTCCATCCTGGCATCTCCCTAAGGGAACCCGCAAGGCCCTCGTAGAACAAGAGACCTGGCTCCATTCCTTTGCCCGGAGACTTTTCCCGGGGTTGGGGGTGGCAAAGCTGCAGAGAACCTTCCTTCGTGTCTCTGCTGAACTGGAACCAGCGATATGACCACCTCAGCCAGGCACCCAAGGCTCCTCCAGGGAGAAACAGCACAGGTGGAAGTCCCAGTCAAGGAACATCGCTTGGCCCTGGATCTGCTCCTCGCCTCCCAAGGAGGAGCTTGCCTGGTGTTTTGCTCCTCCTGCTGCTTTTGAGGTCAACCAGCATAAAAAAAAAACCCACGACAGAGAATTTGAAACTCTCATACCAAATCGTCACTTCTTAGGGCACACATACAACATATAATAGATATAATAAAACCAATGCCTGTTGGGGTACATATAATTAGATATAATACAAAACAAAAATCGGATGCAAAAATCCAAAATGAGTCACAACACAACAATAGGAAGAATGAGAGGCCAAACCTATCAAATGAATACCAAGTTGTCCCTGAAAGGAAAACTGGTATATGATGTTTTATAGTTGGCTGTCATGCCTCTGGTGGAGACTGACTCCTGGTGGAGGGAGGGGAGGAACAGCCAACAGGGAGTGGAAGTGCAGCTCTGGAGGTTGTGGAGAAGGCTGGGGAAGGGTTGAGGCCAACTGGGCAGTCAGAGGCCCCTCCCCTCTCCATCCTAAGGCATTCAGGGAGGAGAGGATAAGAGAGAGATGTGATCTACTTGGGAGGAGAGGGCCTTGATCCTCTTCATGGGCTGCAGCTGTGGCAACTGAATAAGAGGATAGAGATGCATACAGGCGAGTGCTGGAAACAAAGCATGGAAATATCTCTAGTTTATGGTTCCTCTCTGAGTTTGGCATCTTTCCCAGTATGTGTCCTGATATCTGTGGACGTCTTCCAGCCCTTATCTTGCCTGGTTTGTGTTGTCTTTTACTCTTTATAATTTAAACGGCATTTCCTCCTTCTTGTAACTGCTTGTGTGGGAGTTTTTTTTGTCTTCAGTTAAGAATATTTGGAGCATGGAAGCAAAGTGAAGGAATAAAAGGGGATTTGCCTGTTTTTTTGTGACTGTGTTTATTGTGTATCCCACCGTGGGTCATCACAGTTGGCACCCACCTCCTTTAATGATCTCTAGGATGAAGAAACAGGACAGGAACGGATGTTGGAAATGCCAGGAAGCAGAAGGAATGCTGTGTCTCCTATGATGGATGCATAGAAGAAGACAAAAGTGCAATGCAAAAAAGATCTTGGGATTTAGATTTGAAATGAAACCACAGCTGATCTTCTAGGGGTAATCTGGAGGAACCTCATCCTTTAATGAGATCTATGCTGGCTGCAGTAAGAAGAAATACAAGGACAAGAATCAGTAAAAGTGCCCAAACACAGCAAGGCTGGGAGGGGCTGAACAGAACCTCCACTTATTGTTACTTACATTGACTTACATCCCCTTCTCAGTGCTTTACAGCCCTCTCTAAGCGGTTTACAGAGTCAGAATATTGTCCCCAACAGTCTGGAGGATGGAAGGCTGAGTCAACCTTGAGCCGGTCAGGATCGAACTGCTGGCAGTTGGCGGAGTCAGCCTGCAATACTGCATTCTAACCACTGGGCCACCAGGGCTCTTAGCTAAGATCATCAGAGCTAGAAGCGAGTGGGGTTTGCTGTCTCTTTAGATCCTAGTGCCTTGCCCTATTGGTAGAGTTTATTTATTTAGTTATTTATTTATTTATTTATTTATTTATTTATTTATTTATTTATTTATTTATTTATTTTAACATTTATATACCGCCCTTCTCCCGAAGGACTCAGGGCGGTGCACAGCCAAATCTATCCCAACACATAAATACAAAAATTAAAATGAGATTAAATAATTTGGGCTGTTAGATTAAAAGTCAACCCTCCCCACTAATATATTAAAAACCCCAAATTTAAAATCCAGATTAAAAGAGGAGACGGTTAAAATCTCATATCAGCCCAGGCCAGCCTGCTCGAAGAGCCAGCTTTTTAACACACGTCTGAAGGTTCTCAGGTCCGTGCTGGTACGTATATCTGGTGGCAGACTATTCCAGAGGGCAGGGGCCCCCACAGAGAAGGCCCTATTCCTGGGGGCCGCCAGACGACACATAGAGGCCGACGGCACCCGGAGAAGGCCCTCCCTGTGGGAACGCACAGGTCTGTTGGAGATCACCGGCAGAACGCGGTCCTGCAGATAGCCTGGCCCAATGCCATGGATCGCTTTAAAGGTCAAAACTAGAACCTTAAAGCGAACCCGGAAAGCCACTGGCAACCAATGCAGCTCGCGCAGGAGAGGCGTCACATGGGAGCTTCGCGACGCCCCCATAATCACCCGCGCGGCCGCATTTTGCACCAGTTGGAGTCTCCGGGTGCTCCCCACAGGGAGCCCCATGTAGAGAGTGTTACAGTAATCCAGGCAAGAGGTGACAAGGGCATGAGTGACCGTGCGCAGGGCGTCCCGATGCAGGAAGGGCCGCAACTGGTAAATCAGGCGAACCTGATAAAAAGCTCCCCTGGAGAAGGCCGCAATATGGTCTTCTAAAGACAGCCGTACATCCAGGAGGACACCCAGATTGCGAGCCCCCCCTGTAGGGGACAGAATCTCTCCCCCAATAGCCAGCGAAGGTGTCAGCTGGCTATATCGGGGCGCTGGGAACCACAGCCACTCAGTCTTGGATGGGTTGAGTTGGAACCTGTTCCCGCCATCCAATTCCGCACGGCCTCCAGGCACCGGGACATAGCCTCCACAGCATCGTTGGGGTGGTCTGGGGTGGAGATGTACAACTGGGTGTCATCTGCATACAGATGGCACCGCACCCCAACACCATGGATGATCTCGCCCAGCGGCTTCACATAAATGTTGAACAAGAGAGGGGAGAGGACCGACCCCTGAGGCACCCCACAAATAAGGGGCCTAGAGGTGGACCTCTCCCCCCCCGCCAACACAAATTGCGAGCGGCTGGACAGGAAGGAGGAGAACCATCGCAAGACAGTTCCCCCAATCCCTAACCCCTCCAGCCGCCGCAATAAGATACTATGGTCGATAGTATCAAAAGCTGCCGAGAGGTCTAATAGGACCAGGACAGAGGAAAACCCCCTGTCACGGGCCCTCCAGAGATCATCGACCAATGTGACCAATGCTGTTTCGGTACAATACCCGGGCCTGAAGCCCGATTGGAATGGATCGAGGTAAGTCGCTTCCTCCAGGTACTGAGGGAGCTGACGTGCCACCACACTCTCAACAACCTTCGCTAAAAAAGGAAGATTGGAGACTGGACGATAATTATTTAAAACAGCCGGGTCCAGGGAAGGCTTTTTGAGGAGGGGCCGCACCACCGCCATTTTCAGGGCAGTAGGGAGCGACCCCTCTCTCAAGGAAGCGTTGATAATCCCTTGGAGCCAGCCTCGTGTCATCTCTCTGGCGGCCGAAACCAACCAGGAGGGACACGGGTCCAACAAACATGTGGTGGCATTCAGCCCCCCCAGCAGCCTGTCCACACCCTCGGCGGTCACAGGGTCAAACTCTTCCCAGATAATATTCTCAAGACCTGCCCCGGACACCTCCCCCGGGACCACCCAATTGGAGTCCAACCCGTCCCGAATCTGAGCGCTTTTGTCGTGCAGAAATCGGGAAAACTCTTCCACCCTACCCTGCAAGAGGTCATCCCGCGCTCTCGGCTCAAGCAGAGAGTGGGTCACTCTAAACAGGGCGGCAGGCTGATTTTCTGCCGACGCAATAAGGGCGGAGAAATGAGAACGCTTCGCCGCCTCTATCGCCACAAGGAAGGTCTTAATATAAGACCTCACCTGTGTCCGGTCAGACTCAGTGCGGCTAGCCCTCCAAACACTCTCTAGACGTCTTTTCCGGCACTTCATCTCCCGTAGCTCCTCCGTAAACCACGGAGCCAAATGGGATCTGTGCCGAGTCAGAGGTCGCAGAGGCGCAACTCGGTCCAGAGCCCCGGCAGCCAACCTATCCCAGGTGGCTACCAGGTCTCCAGGAGAGTTGTGAGCCAGAGTCTCAGGAAATGGCCCAAGCTCCCTCTGGAACCGCTCAGGGTCCATCAGGCACCTGGGGCGGAACCATCTACATGGCTCTGCCTCCCTGCGGTGGGGGATGGCGGTACAGAAGTCCAGTTTAAGAAGGGAATAATCTGTCCATGACAAGGGTTTGATGACTAAATCCCCAAAATTACAGTCATTCAACCACTGACCAGAGACAAAAATCAGGTCCAGCGTGTGTCCTCCTATATGAGTAGGGGCAGAAACTAATTGGGTCAGGTCCATGGCCGTCATGGAAGCCATGAACTCCCGGGCTACCCTAGAGGTTTCACCGAGCGATGGCAGGTTGAAATCCCCCATGACTAAAAGCCTAGGGGTCTCAACCGCCAGCCCGGCTATCACCTCGAGGAGTCCGGGCAGGGCCGATGACATGTGGCAGGGAGCCATCAAAAGGCCCATCTGAACCCCTTGTCCCCACTTCACAAAGAGAGACTCACAACCAGCCGTCTGAGGGACAGTGGCCTTCCTAGGACAAAGGACCTCTTTAATAAGCACCGCCACCCCTCCACCCCTTCCCTGAGACCTAGGCTGATGAAATGCTAGGAAACCTGGTGGGCACATCTCTCTCAGAGGGACACCACCCTCTGGGCCCAACCAGGTTTCGGTAACACCTACCAGGTCCGCGCCCTCCTCCTGAACCAAATCACAGATCAGGGGGGCCTTGTTGACAACGGACCTGGCGTTGCATAACAACAGCCGGGTACTCAGGGCCTAAGGCTCTGGACAACCAGGTCTGCAGGATGGGTAAAGAGGGTCGGAGCACGCTACCGCTTGAAGATATCGACAGCGCGATCCCCTAACCTGATATGGCCCTCTACCCCCGCCATATCTGCCCCTCCCAACAACCGTGCTAATAGAATTGGCCCCCGGCATCCCACCCTCCGTCCACCACCCCAACACACAACCCCCCGAGCCCCCCCAGACGTGCGTGCTGGCCTGGCTGCCCCCAAATCCTCGCGGGCTGTCTCCCAAACCCGGATCGGATTTCCCCAACCCCTTTAAAAGAGCCATTAAAAAACTAAAAAACCCAGGCTTCCCGCGCTTCCTCTGGCCCCACCATCTCTCGGGATCCCAGGATCCGTCATTGAGATATGTCCTGGAGAGCCTTGAAGGCCACTTAAGGGAGAGGGGGACATCCCTCAAGGCACAAAGTTCTCTCCTTGAGTACCTCCGAGGCCCTCGATGTTCCCTAGCGGCACTCGATGGGCTCTGGCCGCCTCGGGGTCCGCGGCCCCTCCCCCCAGTCCATCCACCTCTGCCACCGGATGGAGACCCCGGGGGGAGGAAAGTCACAGACGGAGCCGCCGATCCCCCCCCCTTCCTGGCCCCACCACCTCTGCCACCGGTGGGGGCCCCAGGGGAAAGGGGGGAACGTCCACAGCTCCGCCGGCCATCCAGGAGCGCCGCCGGCCGACGCCACACACCACCATCCAACCTCCGAGGCCATCGAGGCCGCCGCTCGACCACCATCACGCTCCGAGGCCGCCGAGGCCACCACGCCACCGCCGAGGCCACCGAGGTTCTTCTTGGAGTTCCTTGATTAAGCTGTTGTTCAATGTTAGCTTCTTTGCCTGTATTGGTTTATTGTTGTCTACTTGGTTGCTGGTCTAGTGTTAATCTTGGTGTTCATTTCTGCTCATATAGATTGCTGGTTAAAAGGTGCTTTTTGTTTCCTTTGTGTGTTTGGACTGTTTCTTTTAAGTGGGATGTAGATGTTATTTATCTCCATGTGCCTGTTGATGGCCAATTTGTCCACAGTAAGCGCCAAGCCTCCAGGAATTCTCTACTGTTTTCTGGATTTGGCTTGCTCACAGTTGCCCAGTTGAAACGATGGTTGAGTCTATCCCTATATGGTGAAATTAAGGAGTTTCCATCATGTCCTCTGACTGCCAGTTGGTGTCCACGGATGCGCTTGGCTGGCTCCCATCCCACGTTTTCCACTTTGCATTCCCCTTTTCTTGCCTGCACAATGGCGACACTGAGGCTCCTGGATCACTCCGACTCCTTTGCACCCCGTAGGATGCCTTGTGCTTCAAAGAGGGGGGAAATGGAGAAAGTCAACACCCCCATTTGCATGGGGTGGGGGCCTGTTTCTTCTCTCCTCCCCTCAGCTCCCTCTTCCTCCCCCCACTGCAGCCTCCCCAGGCAGGAGGGGAAGCAGCCAAAGAGGAAGGAAGGATCGCAACCCCCCTATGCACAAAGAGCTTCCTCACTTCTCCCCCAGGGTTCCTTATGCCTCCAGCTCATCATGACCAAGGAGCCTTTTTTTTCCTGGACAGCCCCAGCTGACCTTTTCCTCTCCTCCTCCCCTCCAGTCTTTTATTATTGTTTATTTGATTTGTCAATCGCTTGGAAGATAATAGGTATAAGAATAAACATGAGTATGAATGCAGGGATGCAGTCTTTCCTGGACAGAAATCCCCCATTTCCCCAGGGTGCCCCAACTCCTGCTCCTGGCTCCTTCCCCATATCCCTCTCCCTCTCCCTCCCTCGCTCCCTCTCTCTCCCTCCCTCTGCCCTCTCTCTCCCTCCCTCCCTCTCTCCCTCCCCCTCCCTCTCTCCTTCCCTCTCTCCCTCCCTTTCTCTCTCCCTCTCCTTCCCTCTCTCCTTCCCTCTCCCTCCCTTTCTCTCTCCCTCTCCTTCCCTCTCTCCTTCCCTCTCCCTCCCTTTCTCTCTCCCTCCCTCCCTCTCCCTCCCTCCCTCTCTCCTTCCCCCTCCCTCCCTCTCCCTCCCTCCCTCCCTCCCTCCCTCATTCCCTCTCTCCTTCCCTCTCTCCCTCCCTCTTTCTCTCTCCCTCCCTCCCTCCCTCTCCTGCCTAGGAGCTGATGGGCCAGAGAGGCTGAGCTGAGCCAGATCTTCCACTGCAGATCATCCCATCAGAGGAGCCCCAGGAAGCCCACAATCCATGCATGACTACCTTGGAAAAATGTAATTCCTCACCCCAACAGCCCTGATAGTCCTGGTTCTTGGGTCTACATGAAGCCCTGAGTTTTGTCTCTTAAATAGCAGCAATAGCCGGCAACAGCCACACTCACCTCTGATGTTGATTTAGGCAACAAGGGAGATCGAATGTCATCTTCTGTTTCACACTGGGGGGAAGAAGGAACTCTTTGTGAAGGAACCTGATCATGGCAGGTTGCTACTTCCTGACAGTGATTATTTCTGCGTCTTCTACAAAACCAGTCTGACAGATGCCAAAAAGAGAAGACAGCTAGTTTATTTGGGGGGGCGTGGGGGGTTGGGGGAGCTCCTGCCTGAGCTGGAGAAAGATTCATTCTGAAACCTGCACTGAACCATGACAGTTATTTTACAACCTTGTTGGTACCAGACAGATGGTATTTCCCCATATACTCTGGTCTCAGAAGTTCTCAATTCAACTGTCGCAACTTTTCTGACCCAATCTTAACCTGGCCAGATCTAAGAACGAGCAACTTTTGGCTGATCTTGGAAGGCTAAGCTGGGCTTGGCTGGGTTAGAGAATCACAAGCCAATCAAAAGAAGGAAATGGCAAAAGACTTCTAAATTCTTGGTGAGAAAATTACCAGGAAGTGCTGAGATGCACTTGGTGAAACTCAATTGAGGAGACCTGTCCTGTATCCTCCCTCCCTAGTCTCTTGCTCTGAGTAGGAGCAGGAGGAGGAAGAGGAGGAGGAAGGAGGAGGAAGGAGGAGGAGGAGGAGGAGGAGGAGGAGGAGGAGGAGAAGGAGAAGAAGAAGAAGAGGAAGAGGAAGAGGAAGAAGAAGAAGGAGAAGAAGAAGAAGAAGAAGAAGAAGAAGAAGAAGAAGAAGAAGAAGAAGAAGAAGAAGAAGAAGAAGAAGAAGAAGATTCCCTCACTGGACCTTCCTCCCTGCTCTTGCCTGTCCCCAAGTTTTCCCTCCATGGGCCTCCCCTTCCATCAGAGCTTCCCTTTGCCTGGTGGCGTGGCAAATAGATCTTCTTCAGGGACAGCATTATGGGTTTTCCAGCTCTTCCCAGAACATTTAAGGGAATTTTCCTTGGACTCCTGAGCTGCTGATATTTGCTCCTCTGAAGGAGATGCATTGAGGCCAAAGAGTTTACTTCCCAGAGAACAGGAATACATTGAGTTTTGCAGGAAGTGGAATAATAGCTGCATAGTTTCTTCTTCCTTTCTGGCCCATGTTCACAATGCTGTTTGTGGGGGAGGGTCTCATGAGGGTCCTGGCTGCAATCCCCAGAGAGCCTCTCTCCCCTCCACACCAGCTGAGTCAACACAGAAGGACCCAGGGGTGGGTGTTGGAGGGTGTGTTTGTTTCTACTTACCTATCAGGAAGAGAATCCCAACTCCTGGGAGTAAGCCTGCTACAATTCCCACAGGAACCAGACACCCTGGAGGTAAAGAAGGGAAAGATGGTTCCAATAATTAGATAGATCCAGAGTTCCCTGAAGTGGAGATGCTGAGCAATGCAAGGATTTCCCAACCTTCACTGGCCTCTCTAGGCAAGTGCCCCCACCTGAAGGAAGCCCCTCCCCTCCAAAGGCTAAAGAGGGCGGAGCTAATGGCCTTGAAGGGCACAAGGAGGAGCCACAACCACTCATGTATCATATCCCATTATCTCATATATCATCATGTGTCTTATCTTCATACCTTTGCTGTTAAGTTACCACTTTCAATCCCCCTGACAGAAATAACTTCTCTCGTTTCACTAAATGTAGGACTATATTTCTTGCCCTCCACCTGAAAAGGTGAGATGGTCCCCCCAGACGCCCCATTTCAAACATAGGTGAAAAATCTACTTCTGCATCTCACAACCTCTCAGCCTCTCACCTGTTTCCTCCTTGAAAGTCAACACTAAGGGCTCCTGCAAGGCCTCGTGCTCCAGGTGACACCGGAAACGGTCCCTCTCCTTGGGGTCGATCTCAATGCTGAGCCGGAGATAATAGGTCCTGTCTGAGTTGGGGGCCACGTTTCTACGGAAGGTCTCGTGTTCCCAGATCTCTCCGTCCCTCCTCCAGGTGGCCTGGATCTCCTTGGGGTGGAAGCCAAAGGCCTGGCAGGTGAGGATCTCCAGCCTCTCATCCACCATCTTGCGGGTCACCTTCCCCACTGGAGGCTCTGCAGAAACAGCAAAAATGGGATTCCTGGGATTTTGAGGGTTTCTGGCCAGGCAATTGAAGTAGCAAGACCTCACCTGGCCATCCTCTCCCACTGCTCCCTCTCAGCCTGTGGGAGCCCCCCAAATGGGCCATCGGAGCTATTTAGGTTTATTTTTCAATGGGATACATAGACTTTGGGGTGAGGCTCTCACATTGGCCAACATGATCCCCAATTTGGCAGATTGATTCAATTTGAAATTGTTCCAGTTGTTCAGATGGAAATCAGGAACAGATGGATGATCTCCTTTTGACCCAAACACGTTTCTTCTCCTTTGCAAGACTTTCCCAGGGAAGTAGATCCTTCCACATGGATTCCTTGCTCAGTTTATCATTTTTTAAAAATACTTACTTTGGGGGTCATTGAAGATTATTTTCCTTCCGTCATGCGATCTGGGATACTTCGTTTTCTGTCCATATTTTAAAAGGCAGCTTGCCCTCCGCCCCCTCTGCCACTCACCTGTCCTCTCCTGAGTCTTGTTCTTGTAGGACAGGTATCTCTGCAGCCACTCCATGCAGATCTTCTCCAGGAAGAATTTGTTTCTCTCGGACCAACCAGGATCCTCCTCCCACTCCTGCTTGAACTTCCGGGCCTGGGGCTGAGCTGCCACCCAGGTGAGGGTCTCCTTGTCGAAGCTGATGAAGTCCCTCCCATCGTAGCCGTAGCGGAAAAACCCTCCTGTGCTCCCGTCTTCCTGGAGCTCACAGCCCAAAACCGCCTGCCAGGTGTGAGGCCCTGAAGGAGACCCAGAGGGGGTGGGGGTGAAGGAAAGAGGTCCAGGGTTCCTTTCCCCAGAGTCCCAGGGGTCACCAACCTTCCGGACCTCAGGGACCACTAAATTCGTACGTTTAAATCCCGCGGACCACTAATATGAGCTGCGTAATGACTGGCTGGGTGGGTGTGGCTAGGTGGTCATGTGACTGGGTGGGCATGGCCAACTCAATGTCATGTCCTGGGGGGGTGCCTCAACAGCCTCTACTCTCCCACCCTCCCCTCCCCGCCTGCCCGCTGGGCTCCTCCGGGTCCCAAGAGGAAGCAGGGGTTGGAGCTAAGAAAGAGTTGGTTCAAATTGGATCTGACCGAGAAGGAGGCTCAGCAGAAGCACCTCACTGAGGACTAGGAGCAGAGGCTTTCCAAGCAGAGGGGAGACGTGCAGGAGTGCAAGGCCAGGTACTGGCACCTGGAGGCTCAGTGGGCTGAGATGTTCAGCCACTTCCAGGCCATGATGCGGTCCCACTGGAACGAGGCCCTCCGGCTCTTCACCACCAGCGGCCCTTCCCTCCAGCCTTCACCCAAAGCCCCACCCCAGGAGGCTGAAGCAGACCCCAAGTTGGAATTTCTGCCCCCCTCCGACCTTCACAAAAAGACCCGAAGGGGGAAAATTCTCTGCAGCCACACAAACCTTCATTGCTCACATCCGGCATAGTTTGAGGGCCCCTGATTAAGTGCAATAAAAACAATGCAAATGATTTTTTTCTGTGGATCACCAAAATGTTCCTGCGGACCAGCAGTTGGTGACTCCTGCCCTAGACAGCATTGAAGTCTAAATACCCCCCTTCCCACCTGAGGAGAGGAACCCAATTTCTCCTTTATCACACAAGGAGAAACGTCTTTTACTTCCACTAACCCTGTTTGGCTGCTCTCAGGCCATGTGGAATTTCTAGGTGAGGGAGAAAATCAGCTGTGTGTGTGGGTGTCTTTCCTTTCCAGAGAAGAAAATCTCACCACTATGTCCCCTGCAGCCCTCAGAGGCCAAAGGAGGCACTGCCTCTGCTCACCTCCAGCCTGGAGGTCCCGTTTTGATAACTTCGGGTCAGTCCTGAAGACCCACTCCGGAGAAAGAAAGGCCTCCTTCTCCCCCTCCTCCATCCAGGGCACCAGGGGCTCCATCTTCCTGGTGAGGCTGTCAAAGCGAGCGATGGGCTGGTCGTCCAGGTAGCTCCTAATGAGGAACTGAGACAGCCCCGGGCTGGGCTCTGGCAGGTGCAGGTAGAAGTAGCTCAGGGAGTGTGGGGGAGGGCCTGGAGAGGGAGGAGGGAGAAGGGCAGCATTGTATGAGGTGGGTTGCCTTGCAGCTCCACCCCCTCCAATATCTTAAAAAAAAATTATTACACAGAAAACAGTTAAAAACAATGAACTTAGTGAAGTCGACTTGACATAACGTTTGGTCAGCATCGCATAAATAGATATTTCCCTATATACCATTGTTCAAATATAAACATACTGTATATACATTTGTTCGCTCCTGTATTACCTTTTCCAGAATCATTGGTCCTATTTTCATCTCATACCCTCAATACCTTCTCAGCAATTCTTTTCCCAACTTAAGACCTTCCTTTCTGCCCCCATCAGTGATAGAATTGATTCCAAATTACAGAATATGCTGACTCTCCAACATCTTAAAGTCACAATGCACATTTATGTAAGATGCAGGCTGTGCTTTCCAGCCAGTTATAGTTAATGGGAATTGGCATAGTTGGTTAGGAATTGGGAGCTGTCCCCTTAACGTAGTTAAGGTATCCTGGGAAATGTAGTTCATGTCATGTGACCACATCTGTAACCGTGATTGGTCACTGAATTGACCCTTGGTGGGTTGGGGTAGGTTTCTTCACTCTTGCTTGGACCCCAGCAGCATGCTGGTGCTTCACCCTTTGCCCCTTCATTATCGGGATGAGAGATAACCATCTTTTTACCCAGAAAGACAGATACGCAAAGAATTGGATATTAAGAAGAATCTCATCATAACTGTGAGTTATCTTGAGGATGCCTGATGAACCAATAAAAAGACTCAGTATGGATGCTTTGTGGAGTTATCTATCTGCCTTTATATATTCAGTCAGTAATTATAGAGAACACAATACGTTCATCAGGCATCCACAAGATAATTCACAGTTATGACGAGATTCTTCTCAATGTCCAATTCTTTGCATATCTGTCTTTCTGGGTAAAAAGATGGTTATCTCTCATCCCAATAATGAAGGGGCAAAGGATGAAGCACCAGCATGCTGCTGGGGTCCAAGCAAGAATGAAGAAACCTCCCCCAACCCACCAAGGGTCAATTCAGTGACCAATCATGGTTACAGATGTGGCCACATGACATGAACTACATTTACCAGGATATCTTAACTACATTTACCATGATGCATTCTCTTAAGGGGACAGCTCCCAATTCCTAACTAACTATGCCAATTCCCACTAATATAAGTGGCTGGACAGCACATAGGCCCACATGCGTATAAGATGCTCCTGCTGCTTTTCTGGGCCCTCGGGGTTCCCAGCCTGCTGTTTGTGGGCTTGATCTCCATGGGATACAGGCACGGACACACACACACACCTACCCCTGTGCCCACCGAGAGAAGAGTCAGGTAGGCCCTGTTTGCATGGAAGGTAGAGAGAGAGTTGAAGATCTGACCGGCTCCCCAGAGTGGAAACCCTTCCAAGCGAGGGGAATGTTTGCCGATCAGGGTGGGGCTGGATGGAAGGAGCTGGCCCCTTGCCCAGGCAGGAGAAGGAAGGACTCGGAGAATCACAAGAGGGCTGAACTCCGAGCCCTCTTTTTTCACTCTTTCCTGCCTCCGCCCCCCCTCCCCCTGTCGCAAACTTACCGTGAAAAGCCCCAAGCACGAAGGACCCCAGCGCCGCTCCCAAGAGCCAGAGGGGCGCCCCGTGCAGCAGCATCGCCCTCCAACCACGCGCGCCTCTGCACCGGCAACCGAAGAGGCCTGCCGTCCACTACGGAGGAGGCGCTTAGGCGCTGCTCCCGGTCGGGTCCCGTCCGGATCCGCAAAGAAATCCAACTCTGTCCAAATTCTAGGCGTCCGAGGAAGAAGAGAGAAAACGGCGCTGCTCCCTTGCAGTCTCCAGGAATCTGGAGAGAGAGAGAGAGAGAGGGAGGAAGGGAAGGGAAGGGAAGGGAAGGAAGGAAGGAAGGGGTCCTAGGAGACGCTGCCCACAACCGGCAGGTTAGCGCTGAAACGTCCTGGCCACCCTGGTTGTGTGAACGCAGCCACCGCGATGCCCTCCTCGCTAATTCTCCTTGCGAGGCTCTGCGATCGATCCCACTTCGCCCTATAGGGCTTTGGGGGAACCTTTGGGCAGAAGAGGGCAGTCCATGATCTGAAGGGGGTCGCCACGTGTTTGGGCAACGTCCGGTCCGGACCCCGCTCCCTTCCAGGGGAGACGCGCTCTATTCGTTCGCTGCTTCTCACCCGTCGCAGCCCCCGGGCACATAACGACCATTGGCCCCTGTAACTGCGGGCTCCTTCGCTCCGCCAATGGCAGCGCCCGGTCTCCGCCCTCGCCCCGCCCCTTCGGCCCCTCTCCCGCCCCCTCCGAGCTCCTCTGAGGTTCACCGTCCGGATAAAGGCTGCGGTTTCGCAGGGGAAGGGCGCTGTAATAAAAGGTTTGTTTTGCACGGTAATAAAAGGCGCAACGAAGGGTGACAAGCCTCAGCTGTTTATCTTCAGCTGTTCTGAGAATAGCAACGTCATGCCAAGCAGACCGTCGTGTGTGCGTCTATTATGCCAGAGGGTTTGGGAAAGCAGCCCCACTTCTGGGCCTCTGCCCCTCCCCTCGCTTTCCCGCTCCGACCACTCAGCCAGAGTCCTTTGAAGGGAAGGCCCTGAGGACCCTTTGTCCCCAGGTTCTCTTAACTCCCAGCTGCTGTTTCTGCAGTCTTCCCGGGGAGCCCAAGGGACAGCGCCCTGCAGTACTCTAGCAGAGTGGTCGCCAACCAGTGGGCCGGGGACCACTGATGCTCTGCAAGAAAATTTTGGTGGTCTGCAGAGAAATGTCACCCCCAAAGCAATTAATCCAGGCTGCGCAGGAACACAAGGCTGCACCGCCCACATGGCCGGCCCGTGGGAACACAAGGCTTGCGTCACTTGCATTACGAACAACATGAGGTAGTGAGGGGAGAGGGAAAAGGGCAGAGGGGGGGAACTTGGGCTGCTTCTTTCCGCTTCTTTCTTCTTCTGCTTTTGGCTGCACGCAAGGAAAACAGCAAAAGTCTTTCTTTCTCTCCCCCAAGCTCAACCAGAAATGAGTCTTTGGGATCCTGCAGGGCATCCTGTTCCAAGAGGCTGCACAAGTGCGACAAGTCTCACAAAGATTCATTTCTGGTGAAGTTTGGGGGAGAGAAAGAAAGACTTCTGCTGCTTCTGCTGCTTTCCTTGCATGAAGCCAAAAGTCTCTCTCCTCCCTGCTGCCAGAACCGAGCTGGAGACAGTATCCTGCAATCCCAAATAAAGAATGATCGATCGGTAGGAAAACAGGGTGGGAATTTTCCTGCAGACTTTTTGGGGGATTTCCCCAGGGTCTCTGGTCCGGCGGGATTTAAAATTATGAGTTTGATGGTCCCTGAGGTCCAAAAGGTTGGTGAGCCCTGTTCAAGCATGAAAATGGCGGTGGGAGTCTCGCTCAATGACAAGGGGCAGGTGGTGTAGCAGCCACATCGGATCAAAAGGATTCCCAGCCAGGATTTCAAGGGCTCCTCCAGGAGGACTTCGGTGGCCCTGACGGTGGGAGGGGCCAGTGCAGAGAAGAGTCTAAGCCCCTCCCCAATTGGCCCATACAGCCTCACAGCAAAATTTATTCTTGTTATTGTTGTCCCTGTTGAAAAACCTTCGTATAGCTCCCCCACCCTTAAAATGAAGTTCTGGGCAGCACACAGAACAAAAGAAACGATATATATGCCTAAAGTAAACATCATAAAACCAAGCAAGGAAGGATAAAAGAAAATAAAAAGGAGATCATGCATCCTTCCACTCCGACCTACCCAGCGCTGGGGGGAACAGGCAGGTCGTGTATGCCCTTTAGAGAAGAGTAAAAGATGAGGGGGTGGCTGCTGGATCTCCAGGGGGAGAGAGAAGGGGCTCCAGCCCCTGGATGGGAAATACCGGAGGGATACTAGAGAGAGGAATGCAGCCTGAGCTCCCTGGATGGCTTGGTAAATGAGTTGCATAGGCATTGCAAGAAGAAAAGCCCTTCCCTCTTTGGGTTAAGGCCCCTCGCTTCCCAAGGGCCCTAGGAGGGACCTCAACCTGCCTCTGGGGTGTGAAAAGGAGGCTCCCCCTCACAGCCTTCGCGACCCCCCAGCGGATTGTGGCCCTACTTCTCCAAAGAGGGAAGCTTTGCTCCCAAGGGCCACGGCACCTGCTGAGCAACCCCAGGACCCTAGAGGGGTCTTCACACAGCCCGTTTATCCTTCGGGTAAGATGCCAGAATTACCCAGATTCGGAGGACACAGCGAACCCAAAGCACCCGTTGTGATGCATTCACATGACACGGTTAGGCTCAAATGCCCCAGTCGTGTCGCTGGTTCCTCTCCCGGTGAGACGCTTCTGGTGTTCTCACGCGCAATTGGCAGGGTTCCCTCCTCACCCCCAAATCCTCTCTGTGGGAATTGGAGAGCAGGAGGACAAAGCAGATCCAAGCAAGGGGTTTTCTCTTTTACTTCTGGGTCCCTTTGAGACCCTTTGAGCAGATATTTGCAGCTCACTTCCATGTCGGGAAGGGGATCCCAAGGGCCACATTGATGGCAGCCAAGATCCCCAGAGAGAATCAGCTCAATGATCTTGGAGAGTGGGAAGGTCGTTTTCTTTCCTACGCAGGAAAGGATCTCTCACCGTTGCAGCCATTGCTGGTCCAGTGGCATTTTCTTTTCCTGGGATGGGGCTCACCTCATCCATCCACTTTCTGGTTTTTGCCCGCTTCCCTCTTGTCTCTTCTGCTTCTCCCTCCCTGAAACTGAGGTGTGTATCTTTCTTTCTCCTGCCTTGTTTGACTTCCGCCCTTCCAAAGGCCCCTCCTGGCTCTATCAGGAGCCTGAGCCCCTCTACCCTCCAAACACTGAAAGTATTGGACAGCTCCCTGCTTAAAGGGACTGCTGAGGCTCGCTGCAAGTCAGAGTTTTCGCTACGGGAGCTTTAATAAAGAATTATTTCCTTGCTTCTGCTGTCCTGCATCTTCACTCCGCCAGGAATCCTTTGGCCCAGATTTGGCTGCTTACACCACTCGCCCCTCTGTTGAGCGAGACCCCCCAGCTCCACTCTCCTGATATACTGCACGAGTCAAAAAGAGGGCTGATGAAAATATTTACAGACCCCTCACATCCTGGACATAAACTGTTTTAACTCCTTCCCACAAAACGACGCTATAGAGCAGCGGTTGCCAACCGATGGGCTGCGGCCCACTGGTGGGCCTTGAGAAAATTTTGATGGGCCGCAGCATGCTAAGGCGGGGTGGGGTGGGGCAGAGCAATCCTGCAGTCTCCCATGTCGTGGTTGCTGCTTCCTGCCTCAGCGCATGGATGAGGCCGAGCAGCAGCTGGAAGAGCGCGGACCCTCTGAGCCGCAGGAAGCAGCTGCCCTCAGGTGAAGATGTTGCGAGGGGGAGCCTCGACCCCCTCTTCCTCCTCGCCAGAAGCGCTCACACGCTCAGCGGGAAGGAGGCGGCTTCTCGGGGGGGGGGGGGGGCAGAGCGGCGGTGAGTGCTTTGCGCGTGAGCACTTCTGTCGAGGAAGAGAAGCTTCGTGGGGGAGGGAGGTCGAACCTCCCTCTTGCAACATCTTCCCTTGAGGGCATCGCTGGCAGTCACTCAACCTCCTCGATGTGCGGATCCTTTCCACCCCTTGGCTAATGCCGTGCAGATGCGAGCAGCATTTGTTCTCCAATCTCCAAGTTAGAGGAGCGACATTCAAACGCGGCTGGCAGCAACCCCCCGCGGCTTCTTTGCTGCCTTTGGAACCAATGTCGAAGGCTGGGGGAGGCCTTCTCCGAGGCAAGAGGGGGGCGGGGCTCACCAGCCTCCAAATTAGTTCCCAGCCGGCCTGGGACAGCATTCAAACGAAGGGATAATAATCAAAACCATGATTATAAGCTCCCCCTCCTTCACTCCCCTCATTTGAAGCCTCCGAAGCAGTGGTGAAATTCGACTACCTCGCACCAGGTGAACCGTAGGGACGGTTCCGTTCGCCGAACGGAACAATCACCGTTGGTTGGCCCCGCCCAGGCCCGCCCGGTCGCACCCGTGTCGGCAACAGGGGTGGTACCGGCGGCGGGAGAGAGAGAGAGAGAACAAAGCAAAAATCCCTGCAAAGGTTGCAATCCAGCAGAGAAGAGCCTCTTGTCGCCCTTTTCCCTTTGCAGCCCTTCTCTAACCTGGCGATCTTCAGGATTTGGGGAGGGGGGGGAGGGGTGCGTGGGAAGGACCGCAACTTTTGACAAACTTTCCTCCAGGAGTTTCTCCCTTCCGCAACTCTGCGGCGCGAGTCGGCTGCTTCTGCAAGTGCTGGCGGAATCAATGAAGCTCGCCCCACGGGGCCAGTTCCTTAGGAATTTCCCCCTCTCCTCTTCACTCCCCAGACGGCTGAGGAGGCGCTCAAAACAACCTGGAGCTTTTCCCGCCTTATTTTGCTCTTTCAGCTTATCTTTCGCAACAAAGTCAAGACGACCAACTATGTCAGATTCCCACCACCTTCCCCCCCATCCCCCAACTCCCGGGGACTGAGAGAGAGAGAGAGAGAGAGAGAACAAGGGCAAAGAAGCGATGTCGGTTTGGCCACGCCCACCCACCCATATGACCCCCAGGCCATTTTTATATTAAAAATTATATATATGTGTGTATGTATGTGTGTGTATATATATATATATATATATATGTGTGTGTATGTGTATGTGTGTGTGTGTAAGGTTTTTAAGCTGATAATTTAAATAATAAATAAGGGAGACTAGTATAGATCTATTTCGAGCTAGTTAGCTCTCTTCAGCTAGCCATACCCTTACTGGGATTCGAAGAGAGCTAACTAGCTCAAAATAGATCTATACTAGTCTCCCTTATTTATTATTTAAAATTATCAGCTTAAAACCTTACACACATGTAAACAAAAGGCAACGAAACAAATAGCTTTCTGTCGGTATGGTCTCTGGTGATGAGCCGAAAGACAGAAAAGAAAGCAGTATGCTTTCTCCCTTAATTGGGCCTTAACAGGGTGTTGTAATACAAAGTATATATATATATATATACTATCAGCTCAAAAAAAAAACCTAACACACACACACACATATATATATATGCTGAATAATATATATATTATATATATAATTAATTTTTTAATATTTAAATTATAATTAATATAAAAACTAATTTTTTTATATTAAATATATTATCTTTTTAAAAAAATTATATTAGTGGTCCTTGGGATTTAAAATTATGAGTTTGGTGGTATCTCTTTAGTGCAGGGGTTGCCAACCTTTTAGACCTCAGGGACCACCAAAATTTTCTCGTGACCCACCGGTGGGCCACAGCCCACCGGTTGGCGACCGTTGCTATAGACCAATCAGCCTGACATCAACACCCGGGAAGATACTAGAAAAGATAATTAAAAAACAGATCTGCCAACATCTAGAAACAAGTCAAGTAATAACTAGCAGTCAGCAGAGGTTTGTTAAGAACAGATCATGCCAAACCAATCTTATTTCATTCTTCAACATGGTGTCTAAATTAGTAGACCAGCAAAATACTGTGGACATAATATATTTAGATTTCAGCAAGGCATTTGACAAAGTAGACCACAAACTACTTCATAAGCTAGGAAGAAGTGGAATAGATAGCACCACCACTAGATGGACTTGCAACTGGCTGACAAACCGTACTCAACAAGTAGTCCTTAATGGATCTAAGTCTACATGGAGGGAAGTAAGCCGTGGGGTGCCACAAGGTTCTGTCTTAGACCCAGTACTCTTCAATATCTTCATTAACGACTTAGATGAGGGAATAGAAGGGGAACTTACCACATTTGCAGATGATACTAAGCTGGCAGGAATAGCTAAAACCCAAGAAGATTAGCTCAAGATCCAGATGGATCTTGACAGACTAGAACACTGGGCCTTATCTAACAAAATGAAATTCAGTGTAGAGAAAAGTAAAGTCCTACACTTAGGCAAGAAAAACCAAAAGTAGACATATAGACTGGGTGAAACCAGGCTCAATAGCAGTAACTGTGAGAGGGTTCTTGGAGTCTTAGTGGACAACCAGCTAAATATGAGCCAGCCGTGTGCAGCAGCAGCCAAAAAAGCTAATGCAATCCTAAGTTGTATTAACAGAGGGATACAATCCAGGTCAAGTGAGGTACTAATACCATCTATGAAGCCTTAGTAAGACCACACCTAGAGTACAGCATCCAGTTTTCTTCACCACAATATAAAAAAGATGTTGAGACTCTAGAAAAAAATACAAAGAAAAGCAACCAGGAAGATTAGGGGACTGGAGACTAAAACATATGAAGAACGGTTGCAGGAACTGGGCCTGGCTAGTCTGGTGAAGAGAAGGACCAGGGGAGACATGATAGCAATGTTCCAGTATTTGAGGAGCTGCCACAGAGAGGAAGAGGTCAATCTATTTTCTAAAGCACCTGAAGGCCAGACAAGGAATAATGGATGGAAACTGAACATGCTGCTCCAGCCTTTGGGTTTAGCCCCCACTGGAAGAGCTGACCCTCATCCAACCCATCTTCTTAGCTCCCCACCCCCATCTTAGTGGTTCAGCCAGGGGATTGGCTGCTTTCTTCCTCTCTGGAAAAGATTCTCCAGGACCACCAAGAGAATCTTCTCCATGGTGCTGCCCTGAGATTTTTGCCACCATCTACAAAGCATCTTTCTGTCCCCTCCACCTCCCCCCCCCCAGCAGTCCCTGCATTTGGAGGCTGAAAGATCCCCAAGGAATAGAAAAGGTCCCAGGATCAGGACCGATATTTTCTTTAGTTAATTTACTTAGCCAGAAATGGGCAGGGATGAGGCATCTTCCTGTCCTTTGCTTCGTGCACTGCCTGGGGGGCCGTTGTACTTCTTTCCCCCTGACTTACACACCTGCACAATTTCACATCTGTTGGTGCTGCACCAACCTCAGAGCCCGAAACCACCAAGAGAGGCTCCTAAAGAGCAATGAAAGGGCAACGGATGGAGAGACGGTGCAGATGTTCATCTCCAGAGCTTCTCAGAACAGCCGTGGTTAGCAACTTCAGTGGAAGTTAACTACAGTTGGAAAGGGGCACCAGGTGAGGGGCTTCTTCCAAGGGGTTAGGAAAGTCCCACCCTGGGCCTCTGCCCCCCCTCCCCTCCCCTGTGGCATCCTCCCACAACCAGGGCATCCAGAGTCCCTTCCCATCCCAAAGGAGGACAATTGGCCCCACCAGGCTTTTCACAGCATTCCCAACCTTGCCAGGGCCCCATAAACTGACTCTCCTGGATGTTGGCCCTCAGCTGCATCCTAGCTGACTTTCCACTGGGCTCCCCTCAATCCTCCAAGCCCTCAGCCACCCACTTTCTCTTCTTTGGCAGCTTTGGAGGTTCTCAATCATCCAGGCCATGGTTGTCCCAAAGCTGCTTTTTCCAAAACTTTTGGACTTTGGGGAAAAGAACCTTCGGGATTTCACCTCTTCTTCCCTCTCCTGATAATGAAAGTGACAGCAGGCAGGAAGGAGGTTGGAGGGAGAATTTGAGGCTTCAAGGCTTCTGCCCACCTCCAGTCTGGGGGTTGAGGTTTGGTAGCCACTCCAGATCAGCCCTGAACACCCTCGGGGTGGGGGTGGCACAAAGATCGTTGCCTCCACCACCTCCGTCCAGGGCACCAGAGCTTCCACCTTGCTGGTGTGGTTGTCCTATCGAGCGATGGGCTGGTCATGCAGGTGACCATTGAGAGGATCTGGGGCAGCCCCTGGTTGGGCTCTGACACCTTCCAGCAGGAATGGCAGAGGGAGTCCCTGGAGGAGCCTGGAAGGGGAAGAGGGGGAGGGGTAGAATTGAGGGGGGTCTGCAGCTCCAGCTCCTCCCTCGATACTACGGTGAAAAGCAACTCTCAAAGAGAAGTCCAACTGCTTGTTTTACTTCAGAGGATCCCAGTCTTAAGATTAACCCTGGAAGAAGTTATCAAGCAACTCTTGGCTGGCCCTGGAAACAGCTGGGCCCATCTGGTGAGGGGGACCTCCAGGTTCCCACAGCTGCTTGTGGAGCTGACCCCTAAAACTCCTATGCTTGGAGTCTTACACCTGAGTAGAGAGAATGGAGACTTCAGGCTCCTGGGTCAGAGTCTCCTGTAGAGTTTTATGATCAGGAAACAACTGATTAGAGGCTCAGCCCTTGTCCCGCTGGGGAGTGGAGAGAAGGGAGAGTCAAAATGAACTGTAAACATTCTCTTGTGACTTTGACTTCTTCCTCAAATAAGACCCAGAAGGAACAGGTTGACCTTCCTCTGTTGACTTGTGTATTGTTTGCTCGGAAAGTCAGTCAACATTGAGGACAAAGTAAACACCAAATGTAAAAAAATCAACTGTCTCACAGGAGCCAGGAATTATTTAAACCTTCCTTAAATTGTGCACCTGTCCCTCGTTCATAAGTTGATAACCAATTAAAAAAAAAAATGAATAGAGGAAGGGAATTTCACCAAAGGAGATGCTGGGGCGACTTTGTACATTCCCTTTTATTTTTCACTCCTTGTTCAAAAGTCCAAATGGGACTTGAATACAAATTGAGTGCAGAATGTCCTTAAAGGAGGCTGAGCGAAGGACAAGAGAAGTTTCCTGCTGGGGAAGGACAGGCAGAGACGGAGGGTGAATGTGGGGGAGAGACTCAGTCAGGACAAGCGTCCCCCTCACTTTCAGCTTCCTCCTTTCCATCCGACGATTGAATGGATAACCTCCTCCTGCTCCTCTCCCCTTCCTCCTGCTACCCTTCCTCCTGCTCCTCCTGCTCCTCCTGCTGCTCCCCTCCCTCTCCTCCTCCGCTCCCTTACAATGGACTGTTGTAAGTTGAGGACTATCTGTAGCGCAGGGTGCTGATCCTTGGGTTCCCCTGAAGCCCTAAGCAGAAACAGCAGCTGGGAGTTAGAGAGCCTGGCTCCAAGTGCTCTCGGGGCCACCCCTCCAAGGGGCTCTGGCTGGCTTGTCTGAGGGGGAAGAGAGGGGAGGGGGCTGAGGCCCAGAAATGGTGCTGCTTTCCCAAGCCCTCTGGCATAACCACCCCCCTCCCCCCAAAAACCAACCTGGTTGGCATCCAATTGCTATTCTCAGAAGGGTTGAAGATAGCAATAGCCATTGGACTTATATTCTTATTTATTGCCGTCTCTAAGCAGTTTACAGAGTCAGCCTATTTGCCCCCAACAATCTGGGTCCTCATTTGACCCACCTGGGAAGGATGGGAGGCTGAATCAACCTTGAGTCTGGTGGGATTCGAACTGCCAAATTGCAGGCAGCCGGCAGGCAGCAAAAGTGGCCTGCAGTAATGCACTCTAACCACTGCCATCAGGGCTCAATATAGAATAAACACCCGCGGTTTCTCTCCATTTGTTGCGCCCTTGATTTCCGTGCAAAAGAAAATGTTATTGCCAAGCAGACGCAGAAACTTTGGGCGGGCGGAGAACTTTAGCGGAGCTCTCGGGGCGGGCAGGATAGGGACCGAGGGGGCGGGGCGAAGGATGGAGGGCGGTGCTGTCCTTGGCGGAGCAGGTGCGGGTTATAAATGCCCGTTTTGCCCGGCGCCTTTCTCCTTTCGGCCCTCGCACTGCGGGGATGAGAAGCAGGGAAGGGAACGGGTGCGGCTCCTGTGCGAGTCCCCCCTGGCCCTTGGCGGAAGGGAGCGGGGTCCGGGCCGGACGCTGTCCAAACATGCGGCCATCCTCTTCAGGTCATCGACGGGCCACCTTCTGCCTAAAACTCCCGAAAGCCCGATGGGGCAAAGGGGGATCGATCGGAGAGCCTCAGAAGAAGAACGAGCGAGGAGGTGGTTCACACGACGGGCGTTTGAGCGCTAACCTGCCGGTTGTGGGCAGCGTCTCCCTTCCTTTCTCCACGGCCCGGGAAGACCGCAAGAGAGCAGCGCTGTTTCTTTTCTTCAGGGACAGGACGGAGAAGTTCAGCAGAGTTAGGCTTCTTTGCGGATCCGGACGGGACCCGGACCGGGAGAGGCGCCTAAGCGGCTTGTCCTTCGCGAAGGGCGGATGGAGGGGGATGGCGCTGCACCGGGCGCCCCTTTTGCTCTTGGGAGTGGCGCTGGGGTCCTTCGTGCCTGGGGCTCTTTGCGGTGAGTTGGCGGCTGCTGGGGTGGGGAGGGGGGACAGACGGGGAGGGGAGCGCATGTCCTGGGTCGGGTCTTTCTCTCCCCCATCGCCCCTCAGTCCCAAACTCCTTTCCCAGAAGGAAAACTCTTCCTTTTCCTCCGTTTCACCGAATCTGGTTTAAAAGCGTTTGAATCTGATCTGTAATCGGTTCCCATTTACAGAGAGTAAAAGTGGAAAGAGAAGTTTGGACTTCAGCCCTGCCGTCTTTCTCCTTCTCCTGCCTGGGCATCGGGCGAAGTCCTCCACCCACCCAGCTCTCCCTTAATCAGCAGACTTTGCCCTGGCTGGAAAGATCCTCAGCTCCCTTGTTAGCTTCCATGTAAATAGGACCTTACCTGGCTCTTTCCAATGTGGGGTGTTTGGGGTCGCCATGGAGGTCAGGCCCACAAGCAGCTGCCTGGGAATCCCCAGAACCCAGAGGAACAGCTGGAGCAGCTTAACCACATGTGGCCCTGCCCAGATGTTCCCAGGGTAATCCGTGGCTGCTGGGGGCTCTTCCCTCCAATGGATCTTCCCAAGGAGAAAAGGGGAGTGGGACCAATTTGTTCCACTTTACAGAACTTGTTGGGGAGTGACTGTTTGTGACAATGAACTGTTGAAGCGGGTGGGGCTGCAGGGCTGAACCTCCCCCCAATTCTGCTCTTCTCCCTCCTCCTTCTCTAGGCTCTCTCTCACACTCCCTGAGCTACTTCTGCCTGAGACTCTCAGAGCCCAGCCAGGGGCTGCCCCAAGTCTTCATTAGGGATTACTTGGACAACCGGCCCATCGCTCTCTTTGACAGCCTCACCGGGAAGATGGAGCCTCTGGTGCCCTGGATGGAGGAGGCAGAGAAGGAGAAGTTTCTGATCCCCGAGTGGATCTTCAGGACTGACCTGGAGAAGTTATCAAAACTGGACCACCAGGCTGGAGGTGAGCAGAGCCAGGGGCATCAATGCCTACTAGAAAGGAGAAAAGACCCCGATCCCCACCCTCAATTCTCTCTCCCACCCAGAAATTCTTCATGGCCGGACCTCAAACAGGGTTAATTGAAGTAAGAGACATTTCTTCTTGTCTGTTAAAGGAGAAATCAGGTTTCTCTCCCTTGGAGGGATGGGAGATAGAAGACAACTGTGTCTTAGGAGAGGAATCCTGGACCCTTTTCATTCACATCCATCCTCTCTGGGTCTCTCTCAGGGCTTCGTACCTGGCAGGTGAATTTGGGCTGTGAGCTCAAGGAAGATAGGAGCAAAGGAGGATATTTCCACTATGGCTACGATGGGATGGACTTCATCAGCTTCGACAAGGAGACCCTCAGGTGGGTAATAGCTCAGCCCCAGGCCCAGAAGGTGAAGGAGAAGTGGGATGATGATCCAAGATGGTCCCAGCGAAATAAAGTCTTCCTGGAGAAGATCTGCGTTGAGAGGCTGCAGAGATACTTGTCCTACAAGAACAAGACTCTGGAGGAGATAGGTGAGTGGCAAAAGGGGGTCTCCATTCAGCCTGTTTCTGTAGGCTCCTCTTCCCCATAGTATTTCTGCCCTACATAGCCAATCCACCCTCTGCAGAAAAGGGTCAGGAGGTCTCTCATGTCATATTACAGAAGGAAAATAATCTTCAGTGCCCCCCAAAATAAAGACAAAGAAACTGAGCAGGAAAATAAGGTCTAGTCCTATTGCAGTGAGGTTCACTCCAATGTTCCCATCTTTGTGGGCACCAGAGGTTCAGAGGAGGAGAGGGAGCAGCAAGAGGGAGAGGAGGGCCAAAGGAGGACTTGATATTTAAATCATCTTGCCAGAAACTCTAGAAAACCTGGGAACTCTGGTGTTGCTTTTCTTGCAGAGCCCCCAGTGGGGAAGGTGAATTACGAGGTGGTGGATGAGAGGCTGCAGGTCCTCACCTGCCAGGCCTTTGGCTTCTACCCCAAGGAGATCCAGGCCATCTGGACCAGGGATGGAGAGCCCTGTGTCTACGAGACCCTCCATAGGGACGTGGCCCCCAACTCAGACGGGACCTATTATGTCCAGCTCAGCATTGACATCGACCCCAAGGAGAGGGACCGTTTTCGGTGTCACCTGGAGCACGAGGGCTTGCAGGAGCCCCTGGTCTTGGCTTTCAAGGAGGAAACAGGTGAGAGGCTGAGAGGGTAGAAGTAGATTTTAGAGAAATGTTTGAAAATCTGTGGTGGGGGATAGTTTTCTTCTGCAACATCTCATGTTTTCAGATGGAGAGCAGGAAAGGTAGTCCTGCATTTAGCAAGGGGAGAGAAGTGGTTTCTGTCAGAGGAGTTGGAAATGGTAATTTAATAGCAACAGTATGAAGATATATGAGATGATGGTTGTGGCTCTTCCTTCTGCCCTTCAAGGCCATTCCTCCCTCCCTCTGCAGCCTTGGAGGGGAGGGGCTTCCTTCAGGTGGGGGCACTTCCTGGAGGCCAATGCAGGCTGGGAAAGGCTTCCATTTTTTTCAGCATCTCCACTTGGGGGAACTCCGCATCTCTCTAATCAGAGCCATCTTTCTCCCTCTTTAGCTGCAATGTGGTGGATTCCCGCGGGAATTGTTACAGGCATAATCTTGGGAGCTGGGATTCTCTTCCTGATCTGTAAGTGAAAGAATCACATCCCACTGACACCCACCCTGGGTCTTTCTGTTGACTGAGTTGGTGTAGATGGGTGAGAGCTTCTCTGAGAGTTGCAGTCAGGGCCCCCACGAGACCCTCCCCCTCAAACAGCATTTTGAACAGGAATCGGAAAGGAAGAAGATACTATGCAGCCATTTTTTCAACTCTTGTAAATCTTAAAATATTCCACATTCCTCATATCTGGGAGGAGGCCTCTTTGTCCTCAATGGACAGAGGGGCAAATATCAGGAGTCCCCTAAATCAGTGGTCCCCAACTGGCTGGGCTGTGAGAAAATTTTGGTGGTCTGCAGAGAAATGTCACCCCAGAGCACCCCTCAAAGGAATTAATCCAGGCTGCAGGGGAACACAAGTCTGTGCCACCCACATGGCCCACGGGAACCCTCCCCACCCACTCACTCCTTACCTGGCAAACTTGCCTGCTAAGTTGCTATTTTCCTTTTTTTTCCTGACCATCAGTTCTTCTGCTGTGCCAGATTTAAATTAGCTAGAAAGCAGGAAATTGTTGGAGCTTTGCTTTTAAGCAAAGCCGAACCTTCCTTAGGACTGAAACTTCTATTATTCAGTGCAGACTCAAGTAGTCGATGGCAGAAAGATAGATATCTGAATGAATTTGTTATTCTGTGAGCAACTCAATCTGCCTGCCTGCTTTGCCTGATTTTGGGTAAAAGTTGCTCTTTTTTAAATAAAAAAATTAATATTTACACAAATATTTATAATATTTACATACAAGCCATGCCCACCCAGTGACATAACCAGCAAGCCACACCCACAAATTAGGCCATGCCCACAGAACCGATTGTTAAGAAATTTGAATCCCACCCCTGCCTCTGTGTGATTGTGTGTGTGTGTGAGAGAGAGGGGGGGTTAGAGAAGAGAGGTTAGATCAGAGTTCACTCTCTCTCTCTCTCTCTCTCTCCCACCACTGTCAGCAAGCCACCATCAGTAAAAATTCATATTAATGGTCCCCGGGATTTAAAATTGTGAGTTTGGTGATGCCTGAGGTCCAAAAGGTTGGTGACCCCTGCCCTAAATGGTCTGGGAAGCACTAGAAGAGCTGTAATCCTGCCCCTGAGAAGATCCATATGCCTCTTCATCTGGGAAGTGGGACCTTCAGGGAAGCTCTGATGGAAGGTGGGGTCATGGAGGGAGGGCCCCCTGTCCTCTGCCCCTACTTGCAATCCCATCTGGGGACAAAAACAGGGTTCAAGGTCCAGCAGTGGAAGGAGCCACTGCTTCCTCTGCTCCTACTCAGAGCAAGAGAAATGAATGACAAGGAGAGTGGATGTGGGAAGAACTGAATTTCACCAAGTGCAGCTCAAGGTCTCCGTGTAACTTTCTCCTCAGTGAGGTGGAAGTGCTTTGCTGTTTCCTTCTTCCTGGATGGGTTTTTTTTAAACTTGCTTGCAAATTGTGTTGCTTGTCTAACCCAGTGAAACTCAGACTGAGCCTTCCAAGATTGCTGGTACTTAGATTTGGCTCGGTTGGCACAGGGGTTGTGGAGTACAAAGTGGAAGGGACCTTGTAATTCATCTAGTCAACCCCTGCCCAAGCAAGAGACCCTACACCCATCTGACAATGGCACAGTCTCTCTTGTAAAGCTGTGATCCTCACAACTTCGAGGGCAACTTGTTCCATTGGTTGATTGTTCTCACTGTCAGAAAGTTTACTATTCCAGGTAAATCTCTCCTTGTTCAGTATTCCATCCATTATTCCTTGTCCGGCCTACAGGTGCTTTAGAAAATCGCCTTGAATCCTTCCTCCTCTCTGTGGCATGCCCCTCAAATATTGGAGACTGCTATCATGTCTCCCCTGGTCCTTCTCTTCACTAGACTAGCTAAACCCAGTTCCTGCAACCGTTCTTCATATGTTTTAGTCTCCAGTCCCCTAATCATCCTGGTTGCTGTTCTCTGTACTTTTTCTAGAGTCTCAATATCTTTTTTTATAATGTGGTGAACAAAACCGGATGCAGTACTCTAGGTGTGGTCTTACTAAGGCTTTATAGAGTGGTATTAGTACTTCCCTTGATCTTGATTTTATCCCTCTGTTAATGCAACTTAGGATTGCATTAGCTTTTTTGGCTGGTGCTGCACACGGCTGGCTCATATTGAGCTGGTTGTCCACTAAGACTCCAAGGTCCCTCTCACAGTTACTGCTATTGAGCCTGGTTTCACCCAGTCTATATGTCTTCTTTTGGTTTTTCTTGCCTAAGTGTAGGACTTTACTTTTCTCTACACTGAATTTCATTTTGTTAGATATGGCCCAGTGTTCTAGTCCAGGGGACGCCAACCTTGGCAATTTTAAGGCTTGTGGACTTCAACTCCCAGAGTTCCTCAGCCAGCAAGGGACCTTGGAGGTCTGGCTGAGAAGCTGTGGGAGTTGAAGTCCACAAGTCTTAAAGTTGCCAAGGTTGGAGATCCCTGTTTTAGTCTGTCAAGATCCATCTGGATCTTGAGCCAATCTTCTTGGGTTTTAGCTATTCTTGCCAGCTTAGTATCATCTGCAAATTTGGTAAATTCCCCTTCTATTCCCCCATCTAAGTCATTAATAAAAGATATTGAAGAGTACTGGGCCTAAGATGGAACCTTGTGGCACCCCACTGCTTACTTCCCTCCATGTAGACTTAGACCCATTAAGGCCTCCTTGTTGAGTACGGTTTGTCAGCCAGTTGTGAGTCCTTCTAGTGGTGGTGCTATCTATTCCACTTTTTTCTAGCTTACTAAGAAGTAGGTTGTGGTCTACTTTGTTGAATGCCTTGCTGAAATCCAAATACATTATGTCCACGGTATTTCGCTGGTCTACTAATTTAGTCACCATGTTGAAGAATGAAATGAGATTGGTTTGGCATGATCTGTTTTTAACAAACCCATGCTGACTGTTAGTTATTACTTGACTTGTTTCTAGATGTTGGCAGATCTGTTTTTTAATTTTCTTTTCCAGTATCTTCCCGGGTATTGATGTTAGGCTGATTGGTCTGTAGTTTCCTGGTTCTGTTTTTTCCCCTTTTTTGAAGATGGGAACCACAGCAGCTCTTTTCCAGTCCTCTGGTAGTTCCCCAGTGCTCCAGGATTTTTGAAAGATATGATTCAGTGGTTCTGAGATGACCTCTGCCACCTCCTTTAAAACTTTGGGATGCAATCCATCAGGCCCCGGTGATCTAGCATCATTGTTTAAAATAAATTCATGTTGATTTAGGACAAGGTGTCAACTGTCCAACTAGTGAACCCAAATCAAGGAAACACTCTTGGGAGCTTTGAATTCCAAAAAGCAAAACTTTATTAAATACACCTATATTGGTACTGAAGAAACAAAACCAGCTCTGGTTTTCCTGTGGTGGAAAGCAGGAGTGTATATCTATCTCTAGGAGCTCAGATAGGAACAAGGAGAGTTTCAACTTGGTTATTCCTAAATAGCCCCCAGGAGTGTTCCATTTCATTGTCATAACCCCATGGGAGCACCAATGCCTGTTTCTCAAGGTGCTGGGTTATAATCCGGCCACTTGGACCATCTGGGCCTTTTGGAGGCCTTCAGCTTGAGTCCTTCTCTATCCCAGGCAGGAGCTGCTGCCCAAAAATTAACTAGCTGTCCTCTCTTTTTGCAATCTCTCAGACCAGAAGAGGAGGTCCAGGAAAAAATTCCATCCCAAAGTGACAACTTGCCCTGATCAAGTTTCTGGAGAAAAGCTTCCTTCTCCAACTATCTATGGCACAGAAGATGAGACTCAGTCACAGGCGATGCTCCCACCTAAAGTTAGCTCAGAGGTGAGCCAGACACTTGCTGAACTCTATTTAAGAGACAAAACTCCACGCTTGGAAAATACATGGAGGAAAAGGCCACCAGGCTTGTGGGGTGGGGGAATCCAGCCCCTAGTCCAAGTCTTTCATGGGTTGCCTGGGGTTCCTTTGGGGCTCAGCCCCTCCTGGTTGGGATCTTCTGATCTGATGCTCTGCAGGGAGGATCCAGCCCAGCTCAGTCTCTCCAGCCCATCAGCTCTGAGGGATGAAAGTGGGACAGGGAAGGGGCCAGGAGGACTGGAGGGGAGGGCGAGACAAAGAATGGGGGGGGGGCTAGGAAAACATGGGGAGAGGCATTTAGGAAAAAAGCTCCTGTATGAGGATGAGCTGGAGGGGTAACAGGAAAGGAGGTCTAAAGGGGAGAAGTGAGGATCCCTCTGTGAGAATTCCTCTCTCCAGCGAGAAGTTATCTCTGTGGGTGAGAATTGCAAGCCTTCTCCAATTTGCTTGCCCCCTTTGCCTATCTGGGGGTTGCTGTGGGGGAAGAGGGAGCCAAGGAGAGGGGAGAAAGTGCCCTTCCCATCAAGCACCAGGGAAAGCAGAAGGTCCAGGCTGTTCCAAGGGGCATAAAGATTTATTGCTCTCTGCAAGAATCTGAAGGACTAAATGTCAAAGCGAATTGGACCTAGATAAGAAAGAAAGGAACTCAAGGAGGGCTGGACTCTTGGGTCTCTTGTGAATATGAGTGGCTGGTGATGCATTTGGCCCCCTCCCTCGGGGTCAGCCTCTCCTACACTCCCCATACAAATCAGGGCCTCCGTTTTCTCCCTCTGCAGCACGAGGCAACCACCCGTGGGGGGCAGAGGCCCAAGGAGCTCCCAAAGACACACGTTTCAAACATTGCCCAATGAAAATGGAAGCAGTTATTATTGCTGGGGCTGCTGCAGTTCGCACCTATTCGCTAGAACCGGTTGTTAACATTCTAAGCAGTTCAGAGAACTGGTTGTTAGAAGAAATTACTGGGCTAATCCTGTAAGGAAGGCAGGAAGGAAACATTCTGGTGTTGCTTACAGAAACTGCCTCTCCATTGACCCTTATTACATTCTTGGCAGGACTAGACTTCCTTTCTCAGGAACTTCTTTGGAGTTTTTTCCCCCTCCTTTGCTGGTACTTTGCTTGTGTGGAGTGACCATTCAAAGTTACAATGGCACTGAAAAAAGTGACTTCTGACTGTTTTTCACACTTACGACTGTTGTAGCATCCCCACAGTCATGAAAGGCCAGGTGAGGAGATGCATGCCTCGATGTGAGTGATATTGAGTTAGCCACACCCAGGCAGTCACATGACCACCAAGCCACACCCATCAACTAAGCCACACCCACAGAACTGGTTGTTAAAAAATTTGAATCCCACCCCTGACTAGATGACCTCCAAGGTGCCTTCCAACTCTGTTAATTATGATCGTGATTATTATGTTTATGCTGCTGATCACTATGGTTGTTATTACGATTATCATTATCACGATTATTGTGATTATTATTTCACTAATTATTCAGGCGATACAGAGCTTCAAACAAAAGAAGAATACAGAGTTGGAAGGGACCTTGGAGGTCTTCTAGTCCAGCCCCCAGCTCAAGCAAGAGATCTTACATCGGGGTCTCCAACCTTGGCAACTTTAAGACTTGTGGACACCCAGAATGCCTCAGCCAGCAAGCTGTCATAAAGTTGCCACGGTTGGAGAGCCCTGCCTTGTACCATTCTGGACAAATGGCTTCCAGTCTCTTCTTTAAAGTAGAGATCCAGTAATGAAGCACACCCACAATGTCTGAAGGCAAAACTGTTCCACTGGTCAATTGTCCTGTTAGGACGTTTCTTCTTCATTCCTGGTTGCTTCTCTCCTTTGATTAGTTTCCCTCCATTGTTTCTTGTCTGACCTTCTGGTGCTTTGGAAAATAAATTGACCTCCTCATCTTTGTAGCCCCTCAAATATTGGGACAATGTTATGGTATCACCTCAGTTCTTCTTTTCACTAGACTATCCATACCCAATTCCTGCAACCACTTTTCATAAGTTTTATCTTCCAGCCCCCTAGTCATCCTTGTGGTGCTTTTCTATACTTTTTCCAGCATCCCTACATCTTTTTTATATTCTGGGGACCAAAATTGGGTTCAGTATTCCAAGTGTGGTCTTACTAAGGCTTTGTAAAGCTCTACTAATATTTTATGTGGTTCTATCCCTCTATTAATGCAGCCTATGATTGGATTAGCTTTTTTTCCTGGGGTGTTGGCTACTCCTCCCAGTTTGGAGTCATCTGCAAATCTGATCAGTTTTCCTTCTATTCCCTCATCTAAATCATTTATGAAGATATTAAACATACTGGGCCTAAAACAGACCCTTGGTGGTGGGGTACCCCACTACGTACTTCCCTCCCTGTGGATGTAGTTCCATTAAGGATTACACATTGAGTATGGTTTGTCAGCCAGTTACAAATCCACCTGGTATTGGTGCTGTCTATCCCACATTCTTCTAGCTTTCCAAGAAGTAGGTTGGGGTCTACTTTGTCAAATGCCTTCCTGAAATCTAACAATGTTATGTCCATAACATTTTGCTGATTCACTAATTTAATCAGTTGGTCAAACAATGAAATAAGATTTGTTTGCCATGATCTTGACAAAGCCATGTTGGCTCCTGGTTATAACTTCCAAACATATAGAAACAAAGTTATAACTAAAAGCCAGCACAAGTTTGTTATAAACAGTTCGTGCTTATTTCATTCTTTGACAAAGTGACTAAATTAAGTGATCGACAAATGCTTACCAAATGGCTTAGGGATATGTTTCCTGTAGATATGTTATTGATTTCCCATGCCTTGTACAGTTTTACTGGCAGATGTACAGTATGTAAGACATTGTTCATAATGTTGTTTTGTAACGTATGTTTTATAGCCTTTTTTATAAGTAATTTGTGTTTTTCAACACGGTGTAAAAGGCAACCCACTACGAAGTGGGGGTCTTCCATTTTGGAACTTGGTTCTTTTTAGATAAAAGGCTCCACCTATCCCATCCCATGTGGTTACTGGGGTTTGCATGCCAGTTTTCCCCAGGTAGTCCCAGAACATTTATGGTACAAAAATATGGCAAAAAAGTCTTTATAAATAATTGTTTATGGAGTGAATGAACCAAAGAAACTGCAGAGAACCAGTTTGCTGAGGAAGGAACACTTCAGTTAAAAAGTTCTCTTATTTAAAAGAGAAACTTAAAGAATCAGTCTCCCAGACAGGCGTGGAGAACTTTCCATTGAGCGTCATTTTAAAGAGGTCTCACAGCAAGGGAGAAAAAATAAAGCCACCTCCAATTTTCAGGAGAGTAATGAGTGTCTGAAGCAGCAAAATGAGAAGTTCAAGGAAGAACTGAACTTCTGAGCTGAGGGGCTCCTGCTGAACCCCCTGCCTCACTTGTTCCCTCGTGTCCCACCATCCCCAAGGCTTTGCCAGCCACTCTCTACTGTCCCAAGTATCTTCTAGACCCTCAGAGATCATGCCCCCCTCCCATATCCTTCCTCCCCCATGCCACGAAGAAAAAGAACCTTCCTTAAGCCAGGTAGATGCCCCTAGATCTTATGTCCAAACCCAGGAACACCCAACCACTGGATCTGAAGTCCTAATCACCAAAGCAGGCAAGACAGTTAGAGTCCCCAATCAATTTGGCCCCACAATGAATTTATTTCCACTATGTGAAAATACTGCCCCTTATAACTCCTGGGTGTTTATTCCGTGGAGCCCCTGTGATTTCTGCAACCTCTTCCTCCAAGGTAGAACGTGGCCTTGGAAGGTTCCAATCAAAGTCCACCCTGGTTGCATAGCATTCTTTGAAGGACCTTCTTTTCTCAGTTGCATCTGCTAGAGCAGAGAGGTAAGGAATGCTTGGTCAGCCGGGGGATCAAAGGTACCACTGATGCCACCAGTCTAATGATGATTCCTGATCTAAAATGAGGGATCACTTCCCCCAAAGGCATCATTTGCAACAGGAGGCTGAGAATGTGGAGCCCTGAGACCCCCTTGAAGTCAGGAGGTTTGGGGCTGATCTCTCCCATTACAATGGGGACTGGAATCAACCATAGAACAAGGAGGGGAATCACCATAAGACTCTCACAACCGCACTCAGTGCGGAAGGATATTGTGGTTCATAGATGTTGAGTGAGCTCTGCTTCTAGACTTCCTGCCCTCTGTGGTGCTAAAACAACCCAGCTGGAGAGGAGCTGAATGGTGGCTTATTGGAAATCTCAGAGTCACTGATCCCCCACACCAGGAGCAAGTCAAGTGGGGCATCTCAGGAGCCCATCAAACATGCACAGGGGTGGGTCAAAGAAACACAGAGCATGCCCGCTCTATATGGAAAGAAAACAGATTGCTTGACACTAACCCAAGGATGGGAGATAATGCCTGAAATGGATTCCGAGTGAGGAGCAACAAAGGAACTTTTTGACATTTCGCAAAGCTGGGAAACTCTTAGATGAGTGGAATTGATTCAATGGATTGACACATAAATATATAACTTTCTCAGATTAGAGCAATCCCATAGATATAACAATAGAAAATGTTTTTCTTTCTTGGCCCTGGGCATTCCTAAATTGTTCCCCTCTAAATTGCTCCCCCATCTATTGATTTATGGGAGATGTTTTCCTGCCTGTTTTATTGCTTTGCTCCTTCCTTTTGGTTTCTAGGGAAAACAGGTAGCAGAATGTTCTCCTTGGTGTTGCCCTGAGACTTTGCCCCCATCTACAAAGCATTTCTCTGCCCCCCCTCTGCCTCCCGCCCCCAGCGATTCCTGTGCTTGGAGGTTGAAAGAGTCCCCAGGAATGAAACGGTCCCAGTATCAGCAACGACAATATTTTCTTTAGTTGATTTACTTTCCCAGGAATGGGCGGGGATGATGGGATGGGGGAACCATTTTCACGTCCTTTGCTTCATGCACTGCCTGGGGGGCCATTGTGCTTCTTTTCCCCTGACTTACACACCTGCACAATTTCACTTCTGTTGGTGCTGCACCAAAACCTCAGAGCCCGAAACCACCAAGAGAGGCTCCTAAAGAAGGATGAAAGGGCAACGGATGGAGAGACGGTGCCAGATGTTCATCTCCAGAGCTTCAGAGAACAGCCGTGGTTAGAAACTTCGTGGAAGTTAACTGTCAGGGTTCCAACGATTGCCCTAATTAAATCATGAGCCAAGCTTCAAAAGAATCTGAAAGATTTATTAGGAGCAACATGGCTGGCATTAACCTGTATGAAGTCAATTCTGTAACATGTAATTTACTATCACCTATGACCCTGTCGTCCCCCCCCCCCACAACCCCCTGTGTGTGTCATAGATCAGGTTCTCCATTCACATTCCAAACACATTCAAGGCTGGGTGTCATCAATCACACACTCCAGTGAAGGGGTTTTTTTTGGGGGGGGGGTGTGCAGAAGATCCAGTAGCCTAGGCTACAATCCCCACAAGATAAGCATGGAATGTGCTTCTGGCCTTCATCTGCAGCACTGCTCCCTCAGGCCTCCTGGGAGGGGGGGGGGGGAGAGCGGTTCGGGTGGAAAGCCATCTTCCCAGGAACAAACTCGGCGTTCTGCTATCTTTAACCAGACGCCTAAGAGGCTCACTATCCACTCACCGAATCCCTTCCTTAAACACCGCCGTAGGCTGTAACTGAAACGGCGACCGAAAGCGACAAGCAGATTCCACCAAAAGTTGCCCGGAAGCCTCCGGATGAGGGAATCGCCCGCAGGGACTTCGCAAGAACGGTTAAGCAAGGGGGCATCGCGGTGGCTGCCTTCACGCAACGGGCGTTACCGGATCGCTGAGTGTTGTGGACAACATTTGGCAAGGACACTCCCTCCCCCTCCCCTCCTCTCCTCCGCCCAGGCCTGGGAGAAATGGGAAACGAAAGTTCGGGCTTCTCTCTTTCCCGAAGGAGCCGCACTTTGGAGAACTTCGGCGGAGTGGAAGGACTCGCGTGGCTGGAGGGCGATGTCGCCCAGTTGGACGCCTCTCTTGGTCCTGGGGACGGCGCTGGGAGCCTTGGTGCCGGGGGGCTGCTGTGGTGAGTTCCTAGCCGGGGGAGGGGGGGAGGAAGCACAAAGGAAAGAGGAGGTTTGGGGTTCGTCCCGCTTTCCCCCCTCCCTCCTTCAAGCTCCGTTGCCCGGGTCTTAACAACCGAGACCATTAATCAGTGGAATTGCCTCCAGAGACTGTGAATGCTCCCACACTGGGAGTTTCCAAGAAGAGGTCGGACAATTGTTTGTCTGAAAGGGTAGAGGGGCTCCTGCTCGGACAAGACCTCCACGGTCTCTTGCAACTCTGTTCCGTTCTGCCTTCTTTAGCCCAGGTTTAACTGCGTTAGTATTTCTTTTGTAATCAGTTTGTATTTATGAGAAAATAAGGACTAAAAGCAAAATAAAGAGAAGGTTCAGAGTTCCTTCTCTCTCCTGCCCGAACAAAGGACAGAGCAACCTGCACTGGTCCTAAAACAAGCCCCGGTGGCTCTTTGGAAGGAGAGATCCTGACGCTGAAGCTCAAATCCTTCGGCCACCTAATGAGAAGAGAGAAGGACTCCTTGGAGAAGACGCTCGTGATGTGGGGAAAGGCAAAGGGAGGAGGGGTCGGCAGAGGAGGGGAGGGTTGGGGACAAGAGTTTGGGCAAAGGAGACAGAGGAGGATGGGAAGGGGGAGAAGCCTGGTGTGCTGTGGTCCATGGGGGTCGCGGAAACAACTTAGCTGAATAACAAAAAGGAACCTTCTAGGTAAGGCAGGCACTGAAATCTTCTGCAGTCAACCTCTTTAATCAGGGACCTTCCCCTAAATCAGGGGTCTTCAAACTCGGCACCTTTAAGACTTGGGGACTTCAACTCCCAGCATTCCTCCTCCAGTCATGTTAGCGCAGGAATTCTGGGAGTTGAAGTCCACAAGTCTTGAACTTGCCAAGTTGGAAGACCCTTGCCTTAAATCTCAGCTTCCGTTTGAAGGCAGAGCCGTGAATTGATACTGTGACGCTCAGTTTGTTTACGGGAGAGCCGTCCTATATCCAAACGCTGGCATGCTGTGGTTCATGAGGCTGCAAAGAGGCAGAGGCGACTGAAGGACAGCAGCCTGCAGTAGAGCTGCACCCTGATCAGCAACCCTTCTGGTCTCCTGGAAAAACCCTGGGGGGCAATTGCAATTGGGGAGGAGCCAGTTGTCCAACTCACTTGTTACTTTCCATGAGAATTGGGCCCCACCGACGCTCCCCACAGTTGCCAAGGGGTTGCGATCTGGGTCACACCCACGAGCAGCTGGTGGGAACCCAGAAACCCAGAGGAGCTGCATCCTAACCCGATGTGGGCTTCGTAGCTGTTTCCAGGGTCAGCCAAGGGGGGCTCCCTTCTTGTGTTTAAAGGCATCAATCTTTAAATTGCAGGAAGTTAGTACCCACCCCTCTCCTAGAAAAATGAAATATCTTGGGAAATATTAAAAAGGCAGAATATTTCCCCTAAAAAGAGTAGAAACTCAGAAGCAGAAGCTCACCCCTGGGCCAGAATATTTTACATAACAAAGATCTCCGGGTAAGGCTATAGCAATTGACCAAAGCAGCTTTTTCATTACATCATCATCCAGCAAGACTCAACCAAGCCTGGAACTCAGGTGAAGTCATGTAGTCCAGACAAAGCCTGCACAGTTAGCTAAGACCCCCGCCCCTGGGAGTCTGACAGCCAATGGGATACATTTCTTACACAGGAACAGGAAACACTAAGGTGGGGCCCAACAGAGGTTATAAAACTAATGATGTCTCTCAGCCTCTCAGCCCTACTTTTCCTTCTTTCTTCATCCAGGGCATGTGATCCTATCCATCATTAAACCATCTTTCCAAATAGCCTCCATGTTTCCAGTGTCTTTTTCCCCACTTGGAATTGAATCCAGAAGGATAATTCTTCCAACAATATGAAGGGATGAAAGGGGGTGGCCCATTTGTTGGGAGGGGGGGGGGGGCTGCTGGATGACCGGATGTTGGAGGGAATGAAGCTGCAGTCCAGAGCCCCTAATTCTGCCCTCCTCCCTCCTCTCCAGGGTCCCTCAGACACTCCCTGTGGTATTTGCACCCGCAAGACTCAAAGCCCAGCCAGAGGCTGCCTCAGCCTTTCATTCAGAGCTACCTGGATGACCAGCCCATCGTCCGCCATGAGAGACTCACCAGGAGGGTGGAGCCCCTGGTGCCCTGGATGCAGGAGGCGGAGAAGGAGGGGTTCCAGGCTCTCGAGTGGGTCTTTGGGATTGGCCTGGAGAAGTTATCAAGCCTCAGCCATCAGACTGGAGGTGAGCAGAAGCGCTGCCACCTGTGGCCTTCAGTGGCAGAAAAGGCCACAATGGTGAGGCCTTATTCTGCGGTGGAAAGAAAAAAACACCCACCCACCCTCAATTTTCTTCCTAACCTATAATTTCTCCCTGGCCTGGCTCCACCCAACAAGGGCTAATCGCAATAGTAGATCACTTTCAAGATCACACAAAGTGTTAATTAACTTTTAATTAACTTTTTTTATTAGCATGGTGACTGGGAGAGGCAGGTATGCTGGGGGTAGAGGGCCATATCCAGTAAGGGGATCGCGCTCCCGATGTTTGCAAGCGGTAGCGCGCTCCGACCCTCCATACCCATCCTGCAGCCCTGGTTGTCTGGATTCTCAGGCCCTGAATACCCGGCTGCTGTTGTGCAATGCCAGGTCCGTGGTTAATAAGGCTCCCCTGATACATGATTTGGCTCAGGAGGAGGCCGCGGACCTGGTAGGTGTTACCGAAACCTGGTTGGGCCCAGAGGGCGGTGTCCCTCTGGTCGAGATGTGTCCACCAGGTTTCCTTGCATTTCACCAGCCTAGGGCTCAGGGAAGGGGTGGAGGGGTGGCGGTGCTTATAAAGGAGGCCCTTTATCCTAGGGAGGCCACTGTCCCTCAGACGGCTGGCTGTGAATCTCTATTTGTGAAGTGGGGGCAAGGGGTTCAGATGGGTCTTTTGATGGCGTACCTGGCTCCCTGCCACGTCTCATCGGCCCTGCCCGGACTCCTCGAGGTGATAGCCGGGCTGGCGGTTGAGACCCCTAGGCTTTTGGTCATGGGGGATTTCAACCTGCCATCATCCGGTGAAAGCTCGGGGTTGGTTCGGGAGTTCTTGGCTTCCATGACGGCCATGGACCTGACCCAGTTAGTTTCTGCCCCCACTCACATTGGAGGACACATGCTGGACCTGATTTTTGTCTCTGGGCAGTGGTTGAATGACTGTATTTTCGGGGATTTAGTCATCACACCCTTGTCATGGACAGATCATTCCCTCCTCAGGTTGGACTTCCGTTCCGCCACCCCCCACTGCAGGGAGGCGGAGCCACTTAGATTGTTCCGCCCCAGGCGCCTGATGGACCCGGAACGGTTCCAGAGGGAGCTTGGGCCATTTCCTGAGTCTCTGGCTCACAGTTCGCCTGGAGACCCTGGTGGCCACCTGGGATGGGTTGGCCGCCGGGGCTCTAGATCGAGTTGTGCCCCTGCGACCTCTGACCCGGCACAGATCCCGTTTGGCTCCGTGGTATACGGAGGAGCTGCGGGAGATGAAGTGCCGGAAAAGACGTCTAGAGGGCATTTGGAGGGCGAGTCGTTCTGAGTCTGACCGAACACAGGTGAGATCTCATATTAAGACTTACCTTGTGGCGATAGGGGCGGCGAAATCTTCGTATGTCTCCGCCCTTATTGCATCAGCAGAAAATCGGCCTGCCGCCCTGTTTAGAGTGACCCGCTCTCTACTTGAACCGAGAGCGCGGGATGACCTCTTGCAGGGTAGGGCAGAGGAGTTTTCCCGATTTCTGCATGATAAAATTGCTCAGATTCGGGAGGGGCTCGACTCCAATTGGGTGGTCCCGGGGGAGGTGTCCGGGGCAGGTCTTGTGAGTGTTATCTGGGGGGAGTTCGATCCTGTGACCGCCGAGGGTGTGGACAGGTTGCTGGGGGGTCTGAATGCCACCACCTGTTTATTGGACCCGTGCCCTTCCTGGCTGGTTTCGGCCGCCAGGGAGACGACACGAGGCTGGCTCCAGGGGATTGTCAACGCTTCTTTGAGAGAGGGGGTGCTCCCGGCCGCCCTGAAGGCGGCAGCGGTGCGCCCCCTCCTCAAGAAGCCTTCCCTGGACCCGGCTATTTTAAACAACTATCGTCCGGTCTCCAACCTTCCCTTTGTGGCGAAGGTTGTTGAGAGTGTGGTGGCACGTCAGCTCCCCCGGTACCTGGAGGAAGCTATTTACCTCGATCCGTCCCAATCGGGCTTCAGGCCTGGACATAGCATTGAGACGGCATTGGTCGCATTGTCGATGATCTCTGGAGGGCTCGTGACAGAGGGTTCTCCTCTGTCCTGGTCCTATTAGATCTCTCGGCGGCTTTCGATACTATCGACCATAGTATGTTGTTGCGACGGTTGGAGGGGTTAGGGATGGGTGGAACCGTCCTTCGATGGTTCTCCTCCTTCCTCTCCGACCGTTCGCAATTTGTGTTGGCGGGGGGGGAGAGATCCACCTCTAGGCCCCTGCTTTGTGGGGTGCCTCAGGGGTCGGTCCTCTCTCCCCTCTTGTTCAACATTTATATGAAGCCGCTGGGCGAGATCATCCGTGGTCTTGGAGTAAGGTGTCATCTATATGCAGATGACACCCAGTTATACATCTCTACTCCAGACCACCCCAATGATGCTGTGGGCGCTATGTCTAGGTGCCTGGAGGCCGTGCGGAATTGGATGGGCGGGAACAGGCTTCGGCTCAACCCATCCAAGACCGAGTGGCTGTGGTTTCCGGCGCCCCGATATAGCCAGCTGACACCTTTGCTGGCTATCGGGGGGGAAGTTTTGCCCCCCGCAGAGAGGGCTCGCAACCTGGGTGTCCTCCTGGATGTACGGCTGTCGCTTGAACATCACATCGCGGCCGTCTCCAGGGGGGCGTTTCATCAGATCCGTCGGATCTACCGGTTGCGGCCCTTCCTGGATCGGGACGCCTTGCGCACGATCACTCAGGCCCTTGTCACCTCTCGCCTGGACTATTGTAATGCCCTCTACATGGGGCTCCCCGCGGGGAGCATCCGGAGACTCCAGCTGGTGCAAAATGCAGCCGCGCGGATGATTATGGGGGCGTCGCGTAGCGCCCATGTGACGCCACTTCTGCGCGAGCTGCATTGGTTGCCGGTGGCTCTCCGGGTTCGCTTTAAGGTTCTAGTTTTGACCTTTAGGGCGACCCATGGCATAGGACCAGGTTATCTTCAGGACCGCATTCTGCCGGTGATCTCCAACAGGCCAGTGCGTTCCCACAGAGAGGGTCTGCTCCGGGTGCCGTCGGCCGCTATGTGTCGTCTGGCAGCGCCGAGGGGTAGGGCCTTCTCTGTGGGTGCCCCCGCCCTCTGGAATACTCTGCCACCGGAGCTTCGTACTGACACGGAGGGCCTTCAGGCGCGCGTTGAAGACCTGGCTCTTTGAGCTGGCCGGCCTGGGCTGAGATAATGGTTTTAATTTTGGTCTCCATGGTATTTAAATTTTAAATTGGGGTTTTAAGGTGGGGGGGTGGGACCTCTTTAGTTTTTATTTATCAGCCAAATTGGTTTAATACTTTTTTAATTTTTGTATATTTGTGGGTTTTTAGATAGGCTGTACACCGCCCTGAGTCCCCTGGGAGAAGGGCGGTATATAAATTTGATTAATAAATAATAAATAAATAATAAATAAATAAACTTGAATGCAAGTGAATTAAAATGCAAGAGTATGAAGATCACGTTTGGTGTTACTACTGCTTTATGCTGCACAATAAGGCCACACTTGCGATACTGTGTCCAGTTTTAGTCCTATAAAGAAAAGCCATTGAGGTTCTCGAAAGAGTGCAGAGAAGATTCAACAAACGTTATTGGGGGACTGGAGGCTAAAACGTAGGATGGATGGTTGGGGACCTGGGTATATCTGGTTTAAGAAAGGGAGGGGCTAGGGCTGACATGTAGCAGACTCCTGATATTTGAGGGGCTGTTGCAGGAAGAAGGGGGTTGAGATGTCTTCCAAAGCAACGGAAGGCAGGAGGAGAAGCAACGGATGGGAGCTCATCAAAGAGAGATGCAACCTAGAATTAAAGAGAAATGTCTTCACAGTGAGAACAATTAATCAGGGGAACAACTTGCCTCCAGAAGTTGGGGGTGCCCCAACAATGGAGGTTTTTAAGAAGCGATTGGACAATGATTTGACTGGAATGGCATAAGATCTCCTACTTAAGCAGCAGGTTGGACTACTAGAAGACCTCCAAGGTTCCTTCCAGCTCTGCAATTCTGTTAGAAGACTTTTCTCCTAGTGGGATAAAGGGGGGAAAGAGAAATCAGGTTTCCTTCCCTGGGAGGGGTGGGAGGTAGACTTTCATGTGTTTAGGGAGAAGAATCGTGGGCCCTTCTCACCACCCCCTCTATGTCTCTTTCAGGGCTTCACGCCTGGCAGGTGATGTGGGGCTGTGAGCTCAGGGAAGACGGGAGCAAAAGAGGGTTTTTGCACTACGGCTACAACGGGATGGACTTCCTCAAGTTTGATGAAGAGGCCCTCAGGTGGGTGGCAGCTCATCCCCAGGCTGAGAAGGTCAAGGAGAAATGGGAGGACCATCTAGAGTGGTCCCAGGAAAGAAAAATCTACCTGGAGAGGACCTGCATTGAGTGGCTGCAGACATACCAGTCCTACAGGAGGGGGGCTCTGGAGAAGAGAGGTGAGTGGCACTTTGGAGCATGTGTCTGTAGGCTCCCCCTCCCCCATATTATTTCTGTCTTAAATAGCAAGGGAGCAGCCTGGGGGCTCAGTGGTTAAGATGCTGGGTTTGTCTCCACAGTCCAGGTTCAAGAACTGAGCGCTATAAGACGGGGCGAGTTCCCATCCTCCTCCCACTCCTGCCAAGCTAGCAGTTCAAAAGCCTGTTAATAGGAATCAATAGGCACACACAGCGCTCTGTGATGTCATGCTGGCCACAAGACCAGAGAATTGTCTCAGGACAGCATTGGCTCCCTTGAAATAGGGGTGAACACTGCCCCCTAGTGGCGGCAACGAGTAGCAGAGTAAAATCCGACTCCTTTTACCTTGACCTTTTGCATAGCCATGACCCCTTTTAAGGACACCACAGAAAAAGATCAGGAAGTATCCCACATCCAATTACCGAAGAAAAATAATCCTCAATGCCCCACAAAGTAAGTACTTCAAAGATTAAAAGAGCTGAAGAATATATTCATGCTGGAAGACCCAGTTCTAGTTCCCTGGAAAAAAAATCTTGCAAAGCAGAAGAAACTCATTCTAACCTCTCGGGTTTGAGTCCGGATCAAAAGATGAATCTTTTCCCAATTTCTGCCTGGAGCAACTTGAACAATTTCAATTCAGGCTGGTGGTCAAATTTGGACCAAGCTCCAAGCAGTACAATTGTTTTTTCTGAGTGAGAACTTTACCCAATTTCTATGTACCCCTTTCAAAAATAAATCTAAAGGGCTTCAATGCCTCTCATCATTGAGGGTCCAGGAGATTCAGGAGAGGAGAGAACCAGAGAGAGAGGATGGCCAGATGAGGTCTCCCTACCTATTCAGTCACCTGGCCAGAAACTCCCCAGAACTCCTGATTTGCTGTTTCTGCAGAGCCCCCAGTGGGGAAGGTGACCCATAAGGCCATTAGTGACCGTCTGGAGGTCCTCATCTGCCAGGCCTTTGGCTTCCACCCCAAGGAGATCCGGGCCACCTGGAGGAGGGACGGAGAGGTCTGCAAGTATGAAGCATTCCATAGGAACGTGGCCCCCAACTCAGACGGGACCTATTATGTCCGGCTCAGCATTAAGATCGACCCCAAGGAGAGGGACCGTTTTCGGTGTCACCTGGAGCACGAGGGCTTGCAGGGGCCCCTGGTCTTGGCCTGGAAGGAGGAAAGAGGTGAGAGGCTGAGGGGTTGGACATACAGAAGTAGAGTTTTCACCAGTGTGGGAAAAGTTGGGGAGAAGAAGTCTGGACATGCTTCCCCTCCCTCCATTTATCTTCAGGGACACCCCGGAGGGAATCTGTTGGGCATGTTTCCTTAACCTGATTGCATGGCCCAGGAGGCTGAAGCTCTGTCTAACCACTGCCTTGGTTGTGGCTCTTCCTTCTGCCCTTTGAGGCCATTCGCTCTTCCTTCTTCAGCCTTGGAGTAGAGGGGTTTCCTTTGGGGGAGGGACACTGCCTGGGGGGGTCCCTGCAAGAGCTCCACTTCAGGGAACTCAGCATCTGGCTAACCAGAACCATGTTTCTCCTTCTTTAGCTACAGGGTGGGAAATTCTTATTGGAATCGGGGCTGCCGTAATCTTGGGAGCTGAGATTCTCTTCCTGATAAGTAAGTGAAACAAATACAACCACTGACCCCAACCTCTGTGTATTTCTGTGCTGGCTGAGCTGGTGTGGATGGCAGAACATCCCCACAAAAAACATTTTGAGCAGGAGTCAGAGAGGAAGAAGAAACCCTGCAGCCATTTCCCCAACTCCTGTATATCTCAGAAGGTTCCACCTTCCTCTTGTCTGGGAGGAAGTCTCTTTGGCCTTAATAGACCACTTACTTCAGAGGAAAGGATATCAAGGGCTCCAGAATGAAAGAAAAGTCCCATAAACCACCTGGGACGCCCTAGACAATCCGTAATCCTGCCCTGGAGAAGATCCATGGGCCACCTCACCTGGCAAGAGAGACCTTCAGGGAAGCTTGGATAGAAGATGGGGACCATGGAGGGAGGGTCCCATGTCCTCTGGCCCCCATTGCAGTCACACCTGGGGACAGAGAAAAAGAGGGTCAGAAGTGGAAGGAGCCTGTCAACTCATAAAATATTTCTCTGGTCTTTTAGAGTTGCCAACAGAAAGGGAGGGAGGAGCAGTGAGGCAGCTGCAAAAATGAAACTGCATTCCAGAAATGTTTTCATAGATAGTTTCCAGGCAACTGAAGTTTCTCCGGTGCAAAATTCTAACTGGAGAACATGGTTGATGACTCTTGGCTATGGATGTGTCCCATTGGAGAATATGAATTATGATACACCCAGGGGGTGGGGGGAAACCAGGGTCAAGGGTGACAATGAACGATGTGTCTCAGAGTCGGCTACACCCAGGCAGCACCGGCATTGTCCTCTGCTAATAAATCATCTTTGAGCTTTGAAAATCCGGCTAGAGACTCATGATTTAAATGGGGGAAACTACTGGAGCCCTGACAGAGCCATTCTCTCCTCTGCTTTGACTCAGAGCAAGAGACAGGAGTGGGAAGGCGGATGTGGGAAGAAAGAGGGACCCTGAATGATGGACATGTTTTTATACACTTTGGGTTTGGGGGCCAGGAAATCTGAAGGACCTGATTCAGGGACCCAGTTGGAGCAAGCGAGATAGATGTTTAAACAAAGGAAAATGCATTTTCTATTGGAAGGAAGGGCTGATGAGGATCCCATGTTGAAGCAGATAGGATGCTGAGACCATCAGCCGGATTAAGATGAGATATTTGTATTCAGATGGAATATTTGTGGTTTGTCAGCTTCTGCTTCCCAGAGGAACCTTTGGGCAAAGGCCTCTCATTGTGAAAGGATTAAAAGGCTATCTTAACAGAAGAAACGTGGTCATTTTTTGTGGTTATGCAGTAGCCTCCGAGGCTGCTCCAGTTTAGGTGGGCAAGGGGAGGGAGAGAGCAGGGACAGCCAAGAGAAAATGGGGGAAAGGCTCTGCAAAGGAATGGGGTGGAATGAGGCAGGGGGATGGGGGGAGAGTTGGCAGATTTATTGAGTTTTATATCACAATTCCACACTTTTGCTGTTTATAGCAGCCACCGTTTTAGGACTAGCCAAAGGTCTTTGATTTCCTGCAGAATAGCCAGATGCAGACAGAACAAAAGAGCAAAATTAGGAAGTAAATGAGGAGGAGGAGGAAGAGGAGGGAAATGCCAATGAAAAACCAGGCCTTCTGGGCCAAAAAGAAATTTTTAGAGAACCAACCAGAGTAAACCAGTTAGTGAAGGAACTGGAGTCCAGGATGGTCTCCTGGCTGAAACAGAATAGAATAGAATTCTTTATTGGCCAAGTGTGGTTGGGCACACAAGGAATTTGTCTTGGTGTAAATACTCTCAGTCTACATAAAAGAAAAGATACATTCGTCAGGAGTCGAGAATCATAAGGCAGGACACTTAATAATATTGTGCAAAAGATCAAGTGCCTGTTGGGTGACGTGTATGTTACTCTCAATCCGGTTGGCGTGTTGGCTGACATAAAGGCAGCAGGAGGTGGAAAACACCTGGCAAAACCCTCCCTGGGAAGCGAAGAGCAGATCCAGGGCCATGAGATGGTCCTGGACAGTCAGCCCAACTTGTTCCGTTTCTCCTTGCAGGGCTCTTGGGTGCCTGGATGACACGGATAGACCTCGTTCCAGTTCAGAAGAGACGTTAATGATGGCTCTCTCTCTCTCCACCTTCGTCTCACACACATACACACCGCAACCCTGGGAAAAGTCTCTTTACAAAGGAATGGAGCCAAGTCCTTTGGAGATGCAGGCATGGAGATGAGGGCCTCAAGTTCTTGTGAAATGTTACTGCAGACGTGAGACAAACCTTGCAGAGATTGGTTTTCAAGAAGAGAGTGGACAACATTTTTCCAGGATGGCCTAGGGTCTCCTGCTTGAGAGTGGGTTGGACTAGAAGACCTCTAAGGTCCCTTCCAACTCTGTTATTCTGTTACATTCCCAGAACGACCTTTGTAATTCTTTGTTCCAGGTTGCCAAAACGATTCCTTTGATTTCCCCTTTTCGTTTTCATTCCAGTGTCGCTTCTCCCTGCTCCTTTCTCTGCCTTTTTAATTTCTTTTCTGCCTTTTTTTTTGACTGTTACACTGTTTTGTAACTTAATTAAGTTTTGACAAAGGCTAAACTTTTCAGAGGACAATATGCTCTTGGGCTTCGTATTTGCATTTGGAATTTAGCAACTGGACAAAAGACCGAGATTGCAGCGTTGGAAAGAGCCGGAAAGTTAGGGCCCCCTTTCCTGTGTGGATTGAGGGCCCGATTGTACTTCTTGCCTGTATTGTATTGTATGGACAAATAGAATGAAATACGGGGCTCTGTCAGGGAATTGCATAACTGGCGTCCAAACGAAGTCAAAGAGGTGGTCACAGACTTGTGTTTTGTATAAATAAATATATTTGTCCTCTGTATTTGCAGCAGACAAGATAGTCACATCACTACATCGTGAGGTAAATCGTCAGGTAAGTCACAGAACAGCATACAGAGCAGACATGAGGAAAAGGCGGGAAAAGGGGAAACTCCCCTTCTCACCCAGCAACCAGGTGCACACGCCCTGCGGAAGGAGGGAAGAGGCTCCTGGGGCACGAGGGTCTCAGGGGCGCCTTGGGGAGGCTGCTGCCCAGAACCTAAGGAGGTCGGGGGTGGGGGGGAGGGAGAAAGGCAAGGACCCTCTTCTCTCCAGAGGGAGCCTCCAAGGGCGGCTCAGAGCCAGGAGGTGACATCATCCCCAGGGAGATCGGATTGCCCCCCCCCCCTTGATACCCTTTCCAAAGGCTCTGAGGGTTTTGCCAGGAGACCTGGGCCCCCCTGGAAGGAATATTGATTTAATTGTTGTCACCAGGAGGGGGCGGGATTTTTCAGGTTTTGCATTTGGGTTTTTACATCTGCCAGCCACCAGGAGTCGCTGTGTCCTCCTTCTGGGTCTGTCTCAGTTGCAGTGCAGGCTGGCTCAGGCAGTCACTCCACACCCCCACATCCAGCCATTCTTCCTGGCACTTGTCACTGAAGTGTGTGTGAGACTCGTGAGACAGCAGCAGGAGGGAATACGGAATAACAGAGTTGGAAGGGGCCTCGGAGGTCTTCTAGTCCAACCTCCTGCTCAAGCAGGAGACCCCACACCATTCCCTACACATGGCTGTCCAAGTCTCTTCGCCAAAAGCTTCCAGTGTTGGAGCAGCCATAACTTCTAGAGGCAAGTCGTTCCACTGGTTAATTGTTCTCCCTGACAGGAAATGTCTCCTTAATTCTAGGTTGGATCCGGGCGGGAAACGAAGCCTCCTTTGCTCCGGCTCCTTCCCTTTCCTGGCTCTCTGGGCTAGAAGACCTCCAAGGTCCCTTCCAACTCTATTCTTATTCTGTAAAGGAGGACCCAGATTGTTGGGGGCGATAGGTTGACTCTGTCAACAGCTTAGAGAGGACTACAGAAGGACTGTGAAGCAGGATATAAGTCTAAGTGCTGTTGCTATTCTCTGCTGCTGCTTCCTCATGAGCCACACACACTGCAGGGAGGAGAACTACGAGGGGCAGAAACCCCCAAGGATTTCTGGAATGTGAGTGTGGGAAGTGAGTGACAGACCCAGCCTGCACTGCAACTGAGTCAGAGCCAGAAGGCATGACACATTGATTCCAGATGACTGACAGATGTCAAAACTCCAAATGCAAAATCCAACAAACCCCCCACCCTCCTGGTGCAACCATCAAAGCAAAAGGGGGGGGGGGCAGATCTACTGGCAAATCCTTCGGGGCCTTTGGAAAGAGTATCAATCTTGACTCCAATGGGGATTATTCTCCACAGGGAAGGAGCCACCAAGGAGAAGGAGCTTCTTCTTGGTCCTGCTAGATGGACCTCCTTAAGGGAGGGGACCCATAACATAAGCTGGCTCTCCACTTCGACCTCCTTGATCGAGGTCATTGGGAAAGCTTGCTAGGCCTCCAGTGTGGCCTTTAACTCCCACCGGGATCCTAAAAGATCACCTTCTAGCTTAGGGGGCTGGAGAAGGAGGTTGTTTAGGGCTTATGGACCAAGCACATGGGGATGGGGACTTATAAGGGGCAGAGGTTCCACATAGTGGAAATAAACTCATTGTGGAACTAAATCACGCTGGATGATTCTGGTGATTCTGATTTCAGAGCTGGGAGTTGGGCATTTCTGAGCTTGGACAAAAGGTCTGGGAGGCCCTTTACCTGCTTTGTGGGAGGTGGAAAGATATGGGAGGGGCCAGGATCTCTGAGGGGGTCTAGGAGGTCCAAGGGACAGCAGAGAGTGGCTGGCAAAGCTTTGGGGATGGTGGGACACGAAGGGAAGAGGTGGGGCAGGGGGTTCAGTAGAAGCCCCTCAGTTCAGCCACTTCTTCCTTGAACTTCTCCTTTTGCTGCTTCAGACACTTATTACTCTCCTGCAAGCTGGAGATGGTTTCATTCTTTTCCTGTACCTGTTGTGCGGGAGCCTCTTTAAAATGACCCTCCCTTCCCACCAATAGTAAGTTTCGCATACCTGTTTGTTAAACACTTTGAAATTTTATTTTATTCAAAAGCTTACAAAAGAAACTTCCAAAAATATTTGGAAAGAGAAATCAAAATTAGTCAAAACAATTTTTAAAACACTGTGTATCAAAAAAAAATACAAAAGACAAAAACATATATACATATGGTGTCCCCTCTAGTTGAATACTGGTAGATGTATTACAGCAATAAGAGTTTCCTCCTTGTGCAAAACAGACCCACATCTGTTTGTGAGGCTCATTCATTTCATTCTGAAATCTTCCATCTTCAGGAAACTGGTTCTCTGCACATCCTTTTGTCCAATTGCACTACAAACAATTGTTTTTAAAGGTCTTTTGCCATATTTTTTTAACCTACAAGCTCAGAGGCTACCTGGAAATAAATGGACACTCCTTTCCCTGGTGTGGAAGCCCAACAACCTCACCTGATAGGTGGAAAAGTGTAAGACTTTTATTTATAAAGAAGTAAGTTCCAAAATGGGACAAACTCACCTGCTCCACAGAAGATCCCCTTTTATGCAGTTCTGAAAAGCACACCTTGCCATGAACCAGCCATGAAAACACGCAGACACCAATCATTAAGAGCAATATCATAAATATTTCTGTAATCAGAAGTTCAAGTAATGCTTAGAAAGTATGAGAGATGTTGACCTGGTCAATAACATTCCTACACGGAAAGCATCCCTGAGCCACTTGGGGACTAGCACCTTAATGGACAAGCATCCTTCAACTGGAAGGCCCAGGGTTGACTTCCATCTATTGCAGGTCAACCAATTGATCAAAAGCATGCCAACCAGTGGATAACCTCACCAATAGATACAAGGTATCTTGCCACTGTTACCTCTAAGTGCTCAATAAGCAATAAATCCATCAATAGTTGAATCAAAATGGTCTACCAATACATAAATTTCAGTACATTAGAGACTCCCAGGTCAAGCAGTGGGATAATCACACCAATAGATGCAATGGCCAACAGTGAGCCTGTTGCATTGAATAAGAAATAATACTAAGCTGCTTCCCTTCTTCGGTAGGCAACGTTGAAACAGTGTCTTTGAAAGTCCTCTGGGGCCTCTGCCCTCCGTAGGTCGTGTTGCGCTGCAAAGTGAGAAAATGGAGGACATCAGCATCCTAGTTTGTATGGGGAGGGCCTTTCCCCCCCTCTCCTTGGGCCCCTCTTCCCCCCACAGCAACCCCCAGGAGGCATGGGGTGAGGAAAGCAGCCAAATGGAGAAGGGCTTGCAATTCTCACCCACAGAGATAACTTCTCCCTGGAGAGAGGAATTCTTGGGGAGGGATCCTCACTTTCTCCCCTTTAGACTCCCTTTCCTGTTACCCCTCCAACTCAACATCCCCAAGCACCATTTTTGGGGATCCCCCCAGTATTCCTCCAGCCCCCCAATCTCCCTCCCTCCCTTCCAGGCCTCCTTGCAGCGACACCCATCCTCATTTTCCCAGGAGGCCCAACATTTTATTTCGTTCTCACATTCTTCCCTCAGAACTGATGAGAGGCTGAGCTGGGCTGGATCTTCCCTGCAGAGCAGCTGATTGGAGGGTCCCAGGCAGGAGGGGCTGAGCCCCAAAGGAACCCCAGGCAGCCCCCCATCTCTCCCCACGGCTGCCTTGGAAAGACTTTAGAGGGTGGTTTGCCCACTCTCACAGTTTAGTCTCTTAAATAGACGTCAGCAATATTCAGGCTCACCTCAGGTTATTGTAGGATGGAGCATCACCTGTGATTGAATCTCATCTTCTGTACTTGGGGGAGAACGGAGACTTTCTAGAGAAACATCATCAGGGCAAGTTGTCTCTTCCTGGTGGTGTTTTTTCCTGCATCTCTACCTCCAGCCTGATAGATGGTAAAAAGAGAAGACAGTTTATTTCTGGAGCAGCAGCTCCTGTCTGGGCTGGGGAGGATTTCTGCTTAAAAACCCAGAATCTTGAGAAAAATGTATTTGTGCTTTCCTCTGTTTACTTCCGATGAGAGCCAGAAGTGTTGGCTGCCAAGAGTTGCTAACCAGGGGAAAATGAATGAAACCTTTCTGGAGCTTTTTAAGATAATAATCATATTGAAATTGTCCATGTTCCAATTACAGCTTTTATTGAGTCATCACAGCCCTGTTTTTACAATGCCTTTGAAAATTTGTCAGCAGGAGTTTTGCCAATACATACTGAACAGTTCGCACCTGCTCTCAATATTCAAGAATTACTTTTGGGCAACAATGTGGAAGGATTTTGGCATTTTCTTCTTCATATCTCACTTGCCTATAGCCTTGGGCTGTAGTTGTGAGAGCCTCTCCCATTTGTTTGTATTTATATTTCAAATCCCGATTCCAACCTAGCCGGAACGAAGAAGAAGCCATTGTGGTTGATTCTGGAAAGCTAAGCAAGGTCTGACTGGCTTGGCTCTTGCACCCGAGACTGGCAGGCAAGGAAGACAAACCTCAAGCAGGTCAAAAGGCTCATCCTGGAAGAAGGAAATGGCCAAGCAGCTCCACACTCTTGCTGAGAAAATCCCATGGATGTGAAGGGACAAGAAGCAACGGATGGCAACTAACCAAAGAGAGAAGGAACCTGGAACCAAGGAGAAGCTTCCTGACAGGGAGAACAATCAACCAGTGGAAGGATTTGCCTTCAGAAATTCTGGGTGCTCCATCACTGGAGGCTTTTAAGGAGAGATTAGACTGAAATGGGACAGGGTCTCCTGCTTGAGGGTGGACTAGAAGACCTCCAAGGTCCCTTCCAAGTCTCCTGTTCTGTTCTGTTCTTTGTTGTGCTGCCCTTGGTGAAGCTCAAGTGAGGAGACCCTTCCCACAGTCCCTCCTCCCTCTCACGTCTCTTGCGCTGAGTAGGAGCAGAGCAAGTAAACCTCCTTTTACTGCTGGACCTTCCTCCCTGTTGTTGTCTGCCTCCAGGTGTGATTGCAAGCAGGGGAAGAGGACACAAGGCCCCTCCCTCCATTGCCCCCTCCCTTCCAACAGAACTTCCCTGGTCTTCTTCAGGATGATGGCTTTATATACATTTCCCAGATCATTTACAGGACTTTGATTCCTGAGTTCCTGATATTTCCTCCTCTGAAGTAAATCTATTCAGGCCAAAGAGGCTCCCTCCCAGGCAAGAGGAAGGTGGAACATCCTGAGGTTTAGAAAAAGTGGTGTGCTGTTCAGCCAGTGTATGGGAATTGGATAGTTACTTAGGAATTATGAGCTGTCCCCTTAAGGGAATGTATCCTGGGAAATGTAGTTCATGTCACGTGGCCACATCTCTAATCCTGATTGGTCACCAGCTTGACCCTCGATGGGTTGGGGGAATTTCCCTCACTTTTGCCTGAACTCCTTAACTCATGGGAGCTGCTTTCTATCGCTACAAGATGGATTAGGAGATAACCATCTTTTACCTGCAAGGCAGATATACAAAGGATTGGACATTAAAGAAGAACTTCATCGCAAATGTGAGTTATGAGGATACCTGATGAACCAATAAATGTACTTTGTTATGGACCTCTTGTTGAGTTATCTATGTGCATCTGTACAGCTTATAAATCCACCTCTGTACAGGTTACAAAAAAAGTGGAAAAATGGTTTCATGGTTTATTCTTCCTCTCTGACTCTTGTTCCAAATGCTGGTTGTGAGGATCATGGGGGAAACTCTAGAAGAGGCTCTACCATCCAAACTTGCTCAGTCAATGAAGAGGTTTGGGGATGGAGGTCAGTGAATGTGTTTTCACTTACAGTTCAGGAAGAGAATCACATAGCCCAAGATCACGCCAGCCACCATCACCGTATGAATCCAACTCATTGTAACTAAAGAAGAAGAAACATGGTTCCAATTAGACAGATGCTGAGTTTCCCCCATATGGAGATGCTGAGCAATGGAACCTTCATTGGCATCCAGGAAGGAAGTGCCCCCACCTGAAGGAAGCCCCTCCCCTCCAAGGCTGCAGGAGGTGGAGTGAATGGCCTTGAAGGGCAGAAGGGAGAACCACAGCCAATCATCTCATATATCACACCTTTGCTGTTAATTTACCACCTCCAACTCCCCTGAGAGAAATCACTTCTCTCCCATTGCTAAATGCAGGACTACACAGTATTTCCTGCTCTCCACCTGAAACTTGAGAAGATGCAGCAGAAAACTCCACCCCTTTTCAAATATTGATGTAAAATTGACTTTATATAAAATTTACTTCTACACGTCACAACCCCTCAGCCTCTCACCTCTTTCCTCCTTGAAAGCCAAGACCAGGGGCTCCTGCAAGCCCTCGTGCTCCAGGTGACACCGAAAACGGTCCCTCTCCTTGGGGTCGATGTCAATGCTGAGCTGGACATAATAGGTCCCATCTGAGTTGGGCACCACGTTCCTATGGAGGGTCTCGTTCTTGCAGTCCTTTCCGTCCCTCCTCCAGGTGGCCTGGATCTCCTTGGGGTAGAAGCCAAAGGCCTTGCAGGTGAGGGCCTGCAGCCTCTCATCCACCACCTTCCAGGTCACCTTCCCCACTGGAGGCTCTGCAGAAATGGCAAAAAGGGAGTTTGTCAAGATTATTTAATAACAGGAAAGGCCTCCTTTGGCCATCCTCTCCCACTGCCTCCTCTCCTCCTCTTAACCTGTTGGGAGCCTCCAAGATGGGGCATTGAAGCTCTTTGCATTTATTTTTGAAAGGGCTACATAGAATTTGGGGTAAAGTTTTCCAATTGGCCAACATAAATTCCAATTTGGGGATTGAATTCAAACTGAATTTGGTCAAGTTGCTTCAGATAGAAATTAGAAACCGACTCATCTTTTCATTCTGACCCAAACCTTCGCTTCTTCTGCTTTGCAATATTTTCTCAGGGAAATAGAAGGAGATCTTAAGCATTAATTTCTTGCTCAGTTTCTTTTTCTTTGATGAAGTTATTTTAGAGGGATGTAGAAGATTATTTTCCTCCTGTAATGTGATGTGGGATCCTGCCTGACCACTCTGTCCTTTATAATTCCTGGCTGAATGTATAAAGACAGACAGGCAAACTCTACAACGTTTTTCATGCAAAGTTTCTTTATTGGATTATATAAGGCATCCTCAAGTATAACTCACGGTTATGTCAAGATCCATCTAATGTACAATTCTTTGCATAGCTGACTTCCTAGTGTAAAAAGACAGTTCTCTTCATCCCATAATGATGGAGCAGAGAGAGCCAGCATGCTGCTGAGTCCAGGCAAGGAAAGGGAACAAAGGGCTTCCCTCAACCCAACCAAGGGACAATTCAGTGACCAATCAGGATTACAGATGTGACCACATGACATGGACTACATTTCCCATGATGCCTTAACTACATTTACCATGATGCATTCCCTTTAGGGGGGCATCTCCCACTTCCTAGCTAACTATCCCACTTCCCAATTAACTATATACTATCTGGACAGCACACTAACCCTTTTCTGCAGAGGATGGCATGACTGTGTAGGACAGAGGTAATATGAGGAGGGGAAAGTCTACAGAAACATGTTCAGTGGAGACCCCCTTTGCCACTCACTGATCCTCTGCACAGCCTCCTTCTTCTGGTAGGACAGGTATCTCTGCAGCCACTCAATGCAGGCATTCTCCAGCAAGTTTTTCACTTTCTCTGACCACCATGGATGATCCTCCCACTCCTCCTTGACCTTCTGGGCCTGGGGCTGAGCTGTCACCCATCTGAGGGTCTCCTTGTCGAAGCTGATGAAGTCCATCCCATCGTAGCCATAGTGGAAATATCTTCCTTTGCTCCCGTCTTCCCTGAGCTTACAGCCCCAAACCGCCTGCCAGGTGTGAAGCCCTGAAAGAGACCCAGAGAGTGGTGGGCAAGAAGAGCCCAGGATTCCTCTCCAAGGCACAATTATAGTCTACCTCCCACCCCTCCTAGCAAGAGAAACCTTATCACACAAGGAGAAATAACTTTCATGTCAATTAATCCTTTTTGACTGGCATTTGGCCTTGGGGGCCAAAGCTGGAACTGCTCACCTCCAGCATGGTGGTCCCATTTGGATATGTTCTCTAGGTCAGCCCTGAAGACTCTCCCAGGGGCCAGAAAGTTCTCCTTCTCCTCCATCCAGGGCACCAGAGGCTCCATCTTCCTGGTGAGGCTGTCAAAGCGAGCGATGGGCTGGTCATCCAGGTAGCTCCTAATGAAGTACTGGGGCCGCCCTGGCTGGGCTCTGGCAGATGCAGGTAGAAGTAGCTCAGGGAGTGGGAGAGGGAGCCTGGAGAGGGAGAAGAGAAAATTATAGGGTCTGCACTGCAGCTCCACTCCCTCCAACCTTTCATTGTCACCCAGCACCTCCAACAAGGGGGCCTCCCTCTTTCTGCTCTGCTTGAGAAGGTTCCTTCCTTTAAACCTGAGGAAGAAGCTCCAGACATCCCTTGGCTGACCTCTAGAAACACCTGGGCAGACCCACATCTGGTTACAGTAACCCCACAGCTCCTCTGGGCCCTTGATATTCCCAGTTTCCTGTGTGCCTGGCTGCCATCACAATCCTCCTTGCCAGGCACAGGGACGGTCACTGAAAGCAGAAGATGGACCTGGAGCCTCATTTCGGAGTTAGAGACCCGGCTGCTCTCCAGAGAGGCAGCCCAGCCCCACCATATCCCTTCTGTGACTCAATGAGCAGTTTGGAGCAGTTCCTTACCAGGTAGGTGGGCCCTTTGCCAGCCCAGGAGTGGAACTCAGATACGGGGAAATAGGTTGAGCTCTGAAGGTTCCTCTGCGATGCAAAAACTAAAAACTGAAATTGCAAACTCTTCTACAAGCAGCCCCTCCTTTTCTTGGCCCTCCTGTCTGCCCCCCAACTCTCTCTCTCTCTTTTAATTTTATTTTTAAATATACATTCCATGACCAGTGAGGTTTCTGGGTATCATTCAAGTACAAATAATAATAGTCATATTAGTAATATTGGTGACATTAATCATACTAGTCTAGCTATAGTGTTCTCCACATCTAAGTGTGTTCCTTCATTGTTTAGTTGGTCAATATTTTTATGCACCAATCTAATAACAATCATAATATTTTTTTTAAACATACATAATAATAATACCATCTTTCAAGATCTCACCTTTACTACTTTTAGTATGTTATATAAAAATATTTAGTATGTTATATAAAAATATTTAGTATGTTATATAAAAATATGTCTAATAAAATTTCCCCTTAATCTTTCTACCTCTAAATAGTATTTGTTAGATTAATCATACTTATGTAATTATGGTGTTATTATATATATTTGTGTTAGAATATGTTCCTTCATGGTTTAGTTGTTCAGTGTTTTAGTGCGCCATTCTAATAACAATCACAATATCATTTAGACAGTCAAAAGGGCACCATCTTTCAACATCTAATCTTTATGTCTAGCTATTACTTTTAGTGTATTACATAATAATATTCCTCATTTCTAATTCTATTGTAGCTTTCAATAAAGCCAATTTCATAATCCAACTTTCCTGCGGCAACTCCCCTCCCCCGCTTTGCCTGCCATGAGCGAGCAAGTTAACCAGCGCCTGGAGAATGCATGGCTCAATCCTAGCTATGTTACGGCCAACCTCGCCTCGCTCCCAGGACTACGGCTCCCCCTCCCCTTCTGCGGCCTCCCGCCCCCCGCGCTCCAGAGCTTATACTTATATCCAGGGCTTACTTGTTATACTTATATCTATTACCTTGTAAGCGATTGACAAATCAAATAAATAAATAAAATAAGTAAGTTCTCTCTGCCGTCCGCAGGTCCTCTCATCGTTTTGGGGGTCGGCGAAGGGAGAGAGGAAGGGGCGCCGTTCCTTTGCTCTCTTCCGGCCCCCAAGAAGGGGGAGCGGGGTCCCAGCCAGGCGCTGCCCTCAACACGCGCCGATCCCCTTTAGGTTGGGTGACCAGTCACGTTTAGCCCGCAGGCGATGCGGCCAGGCGTGTTGCGGGACCGCAGCCACCGCGATGCCCTCCTTGCTGCTTCGTCTTTCGAGGCCCCTCAGAGAAACCCTTCGAAGACTCTGGGCGGTTAAGGTTGAATTTAGCGAAGGGATTCCAGGAGCGGATAAGAGGCGTTTTAGTCACCAAACCATCAGAGATGGGAGAAGTCCGCGTTTGATTATTGTATAAGGACTTTCGGCAAGAGCCCCCAGTGAGTCCCTTTCCTTTCCTTTCCTTTCCTTTCCTTTCACTTCCCTTCCTTCCCTCCCCTCCCCTTCCCTCCCTTCCCTTCCCTCTCCTTCCCTTCCCTTCCCCTCCCCTCCCTTCCTTTCCCTTACCTCTCCTCCCCTCCCTTTCCCTCCCCTTCCCTTCCCCTCCCTTTCCCTCCCCTTCCCTTTCCCTCCCCTCCCTTTCTTTCCCTTCCCTCCCTTTCCTTTCCCTCCCCTTCCCTTCCTTTCCCTTCCCCTTCTCTTCTTCTCTCCCTTTCTTCCCTTCCCTTCCCTCTCCTCCCTCCCTTTCCCTCCCTTCCCTTCCCCTCCCCTCCCTTCCTTTCCTTTCCCTCCCCTCCTCCCTTCCCTTCCTTTCCCTTCCCTCCCCTCCCCCTTCTCTCCCTTCCCGAGTGTGGTTGTGAGTGGGGGTGGGGGAAACTCCTTCTTAAGGCCTTTACAGCCAAGCTCCGTGTTCTGAATGGGGCACAGCCTCTTTCTAGAGGCCTGGATCTTTCTGCTTTCTCACTGTTTCTCACTGTTTTCTCAGCAAAAAACCCAAAATAAACCAAATGTGGATTGATTAAAAAGAAACACTAAAGTTCTCAAAGGAGGGAAGGCAAGTTTTTCCCTTCTGGGAAAGTTGCTAAGAGGGGGGAGAGACCCAGCCCAGGACTTCGCCCCCCCTCCCCTTCTCCTTCCTTCCTTCCTGGTCGCAAGTCCCTCCAGGAACTCACCTTAGCAGCTGCCTCCGCTTCCTTGTTGCTCACTCTTTCTCCCATTTCTCCATGGGAAAGCCATTCCTACTTCCATCAGAATAAAAAAGCGCTCATTAAACAATTTGGAATTTCGGCATCAGAAGCCTCAGCCATTGTTCAGCAGTGTGCTACCTGTAGCAAACAAGCTCACTCATTACCAATGGGAGTAAACCCTAGGGGCACCGAGTGTTGTCAGATTTGGCAAATGGATGTTACTCAATATCCCTCCTTTGCCCCTTGGAAACATCTTCATGTTTCAATTGATACCTATTCAGGATTCATAATGGCAACTCCACAAAGGGGTGAGGCTACAAAGCATGTAATTAACCATTGCATTCGGACTTTTGCAACGTTGGGACGCCCAAAAGAATTAAAAACAGACAATGGGCCTGCTTACACTAGCTCGCTATTTGCAGAGTTTTGTAACCGTTGGTCCATAGTCCATAAATTCGGTATCCCATACAATTCGCAGGGGCAAGCATTGGTTGAGCGTGCCAATCAAACCTTAAAAAGGGCCCTGGACCATTACAATATAAAACAGGGGAAAATCACCCCTGGCCTCCCAGCAGTGCAAGATAGATTGAACCTTTGTCTTTTTACCTTGAATTTCTTAAACCTAACTGGGACCCCACCCGCCTCTGTTGCAACCCGTCACGTTTCTGCCTCTCCAATCACAGTTATCAACAAGCCACAGGTCTACTATCGACAGCTCCCTGATCCGATCTGGAGAGGCCCAGCTGACCTGATCACCTGGGGACCAAGAGATGCAAAAAACACAAGAATTGGTAATTCCTGCCCAAGCAAAAAACACCTTTTTAACCTTGGCAGAAACCATTGCAAAAGAACTTCAGGTTTCCAATTGCTTTGTTTGCGGGGGAACCAGTATGGGAGAACAACGGCCCTGGGAAGCCCAAGAAGTGGACTATGATCACATTGAGGCAAGAGGCGCTAACAACACCTTGTAAAGGAAAGTGCTAAATCCAGGACATACATTATGCAAAATCGTTTCGTCCTTGACTATTTGTTAGCAAAAGAGGGAGGGGTATGTGGAAAGTTTAATTTGACAAATTGTTGTATAGAAATTGATCAGAGCGGGAAAGTAATACAGGAAATATCTGAAAAAATGGTAAAAATTGCTGCACGTTCCGGTTCAAACATGAAACGGGTTTAATATTAATGATTTATTTGGATCCAGGTTTCCAAAATTACCAGGGTTACAGGCTATTGTAGCTTTAATTGGGATGATTGCACTCGGTTGTATTATATTACCATGTGTTTTGCCTATTTTTGTACGCACTATTAGTAATAGCTTATCATTACTCGTTGAACGCAAGGCTACGGCGCAGGTAATGGCATTATGGGCGAAGACTCAAGAAGAGCGTCAGAAAGATCCTCTGAATCCAGAAAAACTCAGCCTAATGGCCACAGTGTGGGACGAGGGAGAGGAGGAGCCAGAACTACGCAGCTATCTCCATCTCTCGGATGAAGAATCCTGCCTTTAAAAACAAAAACAGAGGAGATGTTGGAACTTTCTGTACTATCTTGTGTATGTGCAGGCCGCTCCGCGACTGTAACACATACACAGAACAAAGAGGAAAGATAAAAAGAGATTCACCCCAGCAACAGTTGCCCAGCCAGTGAGAACCGCGCACGTATAGAAAGTTATCATATCTGTATGCGTTGCTTGAACTCCTTTGTTGCCTTCTGTATCCTCGCACCTTTTGCTAATAAAAGGGGGTCCCGGAGTCAGCTCTGGGCTCTCATCCCGAGAAAGCTGCCTTGTGTGTCTTTCCTCATTCGGACCCCTCATGAGAAGCCCACCAGAAAACCACTCTCCCTCTCGCTCCTGCCGGGCGCAGCCAAAGCTTGAAGGTCCGAGAGGAACCTGGGACTCCCCGCAGGCTCTCCAGCCGCCCTCGCTCGCTGCCTCCGGCCTCCTCTGCCTCTGCTTGGAGCCTCCTCGCAGAAGACCTCCAAGGTCCCTTCTAACTCTGATTCTGCGTTCACGCAACAGGCGTAAACTTGACTTGTGAGGAATTTAAGGAGTTCGCGGCAGCGCCAGGCTAGTAGGGATGAGTCGGAGAGAAAGAGGTTGTGTGTGCAAATAGCAGCGCTGTTTTGTGGCGGATCCACGGACTCAGCGCGGGGGTGGAAAATGTCAGTGGAACCGGGCCGGGGCGGAGATTTCCAGCGGAGCTCGGATACAGAGAGGGCGTGGGCGTAGCCGAGAATGCCCGATATATATAAAGGGCTGAGCGAGATCCTCTCAGCGGACTTCGGGGTTGAGACTCCGCCCAAGTGCTTCGCAGCGGAGCACGGGTGGCTGTCAAGTTGGCGATGCTTTCGATTCTGGGAGCGAATCTGGGGTCTTCGGTCGTAGGTGCGCGTGGTCAGGGGGGCGATGCTGCTGCAACGGTCGCCCCTCTTGCTCCTGTGGGCTGTGCTGGGATCCCTGGTGCTGAGGGGCCGCTGCGGTGAATTTTTGGAAGGATTTGCGGCGTGGCTGGAGGAAGCTGAAAGGGCGGAGGGGGACCCGGATCCTGCCTGGGTCTCTTCCCTCCCCTCCCTTCCCTCCTCCTTGGCTCAGCTTCGCTTAAGATCCTTTTGTATTCAGTTTGTGGTTCATTCCCATTTGATAGTTTTGAGCAAGGACTGGAAATGAATGGGACCGTTCAAATTTCACCCAGTTCTCCCCCCTTTGGTCAAACCTGCTTTTTCCAAATTTTCTTTCATCAGCTTATGAACCAGAGATCTGTAGACACAACGCAATGAGGTTTGTAATAATCATTTGCTATTGTGGGACAATCACTTCGGGTGTTTGGTTGTAATCGGTTCTGAATGAATTTCTGAGGGAGGAGCGAAAGCCAAAAAGGAATGTTTGGAGCAGCTGTCCCCCTCCGGAACCCTGGGGAGGGGAAGGGGGCGTACAGGCCCTCCTTTCGATCCCCCGTTGACCTGCATGCACGATGGCCCCAGGCAAGGCGAGAAGCAACCCGGAACTGAGAAATTTCTTTATGGTGAGCACCATTAATCAGCAGAACGACTTGCCCCCAGAAGTTATGACTCCTCCAGCACTGTCATATGTCTATAAGAAGAAACTGGACAGATAACAGATAATAGATAATCAGAGTTGGAAGGGACCTTATAGGTCATCTGGTCCAACCCCCCCCCCAAGCGGGAGACCCTACCCCATTTCTGACAAAGGACAGTCCAATCTCTTCTTGAAGGTCTCAAGTGATGAAGGTCCCACAACTTCCGAGGGCAAAGTTGTTCCATTGGTTGATTGTTCTCACTGTCAGAAACTCTCTCCTTATTTCCAGGTTAAATCTCTCCTTGTTCAGTTTCCATCCATTATTCCTTGTCTGGCCTACAGTGCTTTAGACCCCTTTTGACCCCTTCCTCCCTGTGGCAGCCCCTCAAATATTGGAAGACTGCTATCATGTCTCCCCTGGTCCTTCTCTTTACTAGACTAGCCAAGCCCAGTTCCTGTAACCTTGTATGTTTTAGTCTCTAGTCCCCTAATCATCCTGGTTGCTCTTCTCTGTATTTTTTCTGAGTCTCAACATAACTGGATGTAGTATTCTAGGTGTGGTCTTACAAAGCCTTTATAGAGTGGTATTAATACATCCCGTGATCTTGATTGTATGTGATGCATGCAATTGCACAATATGTTCTGTCACTACAATTTGTGCTACTGTCAGATCCATGTATCTGTTATTTCTTCAATGGAAGAGGAAAAGGGGGGGGGGGAGACTGATAAAGAAATCCTTCTTGATGTAACCTGAATATATTTAATCTTATATCGAATTTGTATAACCTACACATGATACAAGTAAGGGATGAAACCCAGATAGCCAGAACCTATCACCTCTGGGAGAGACAGCCAGGAGATGAAGTGACCATAAAAATTCCACAGTGAGATGTGTCCTGGGAAACTCTGGAAAAGATCATTCTAAAAAAGGGGTGGGGGAGAATTAACATGTTGGCTCTTTGTTTTACTAAATACACATCAAGATAAGGGGAGGGGTTTTAAAGTCCCTTATCTATCTCTGCATGCCAGTGACCTTAGACTCTACTTTTAACCCCTACATGAATTGTCTCATCTCAATAAGGATTCCTTTTTATATGTTTTGATATGTTTTCAGAAGTTCTCCCTTCCTCTCTTAGAGTCTTCTGTTCCTTCCTTTTCCTCTCCTTTTCCTTGACTGCCTCCCTTCCAATTATTGCCCCAAAGCCACAACCTCTCATCTGGAGCTGGGAAAGGCTCGCCTGGGTGGAGGGGGGGGGCAAATCCCCTCAAGGTCTTCAGGGAAGGAGGGCTATGAGCCCAGTCTGACCCGGATTCACCACGAGGTCTAGCTGCTTCTCCCTAAATTAAATTGCAGGTAGTGTGTATAATACATATCTAATATATATAGTCTCTATGAAGAAACACTTCGGTGGGATGGGAGTCGGAGAGAAGGAGTATTTGTGTCTATGCGAATCAGTTCATGCTGTGTGAAGGTGGGAGGGGGGAGAGAGGGAGAGAGGCAGAGAAAGAGCGAGAAATCCAAGGCTTACACCCCTCCTTTCCTGGAAGCACTGGGGTGGGGAATGGCAGGTATATAAACCAGCAAGTGTGGAAAAGAGGGAATGTTAAGGCAAATGCGCGTTGGCCCTTGGAAAGAGACCACGGGAGTCCTCCAGGTGTGGTTGTGTGCCAGGGAGGGGGGAGGTTCCTTCCAAAGCCCTTTGGAGCGCAGCTCCGTGTTTTGAATGGGGCACAGCCCCCACAATGCCCCCCTTCCTTCAGGATCTCCTCATAAAAAGCATTTCTTTCCATTTCTCCGCACAAGAACCCTGCGAGGCAGGTGCTGAGCTGAGAAATGAGCTTCTAGGGCTGAGGGTGAATTTCACCTTCGGTGTACTCGCGCTGTGCAGCACCCTGGAATCTTCTAAACCAGATCAGACTTGTTTTCTGTTTGAAGGAGGAGACCTCTGGAAACGCGCAGGTAGAATCGGATCCCTCTCCAACTTCCGAGAAGGAAAAAACAATTCTTGGCGCCTGGGCAGCCATTTTTCCCCCTCCAGGGAGAGCAGCGAAAATATTGAGTCCCTTTGGTGCTAATAAAAGATTTATTAACATAGTCAGTGTTCCCCACCCCAATAATTACATTTTATTTCGAAAGTTAAAATCCAGAATCCAAAAGGAAAAGAAACAGCAAAACAAAACAAAAGAGAGAGAAAAGAGCACACATCGCATAGATTCCCCCCCCCCGCCCTTAATACTGATAAGTATCTTTCAACAATAAAAGCTGCAAAACAGCCCCACAATTTAGGAATTTCTCCCATTCAGCCAATTCGAGCTGCCAACTCTCTCCTGGGGGGAAAAAAACTCTATCGATTCGTTCGGGCGAAAGGCTTTTTTCAAGGGTGGGGGCGGGGGGTAAGGAAAGAGCTCCTCTCCCTCTCGCTCCTGCCAGGCGCAGCCAAAGCCTGAATGTCCGAGAGGGACCCGGGACTCCCCGCAGGCTCTCCGGCCGCCCTCGCTCGTTGCCTCCGGCCTCCTCCGCCTCTGTTTGGAGCCTCCTCGCAGAAGACCTCCAAGGTCCCTTTGAACTCTTATTCTGCGTTCACGCAACAGGCGTAAACTTGACTTGTGAGGACTTTAAGGAGTTCGCGGCAGCGCCAGGCTGGTAGGGATGAGTCGGAGAGAAAGAGGTTGTGCGTGCAAATAGCAGCGCTGTTTTGTGGCGGATCCACGGACTCAGCGCGGGGGTGGAAAATGTCAGTGGAACCGGGCCGGGGCGGAGATTTCCAGCGGAGTTCGGATACAGAGAGGGCGTGGGCGTAGCCGAGAATGCCCGATATATATAAAGGGCTGAGCGAGATCCCCTCAGCGGACTTCGGGGTTGAGACTCCGCCTAAGTGCTTCGCAGCGGAGCACGGGTGGCTGTCATGTTGGCGATGCTTTCGATTCTGGGAGCGAATCTGGGGTCTTCGGTCGTAGGTGCGCGTGGTCGGGGGGCGATGCTGCTGCAACGGTCGCCCCTTTTGCTCCTGTGGGCTGTGTTGGGATCCCTGGTGCTGAGGGGCCTCTGCGGTGAGTTTTTGGAAGGATTTGCGACGGGGCTGGAGGAAGCTGAAAGGGCGGAGGGGGACGCGGATCCTGCCTGGGTCTCTTCCCTCCCCTCCCTTCCCTCCTCCTTGGCTCAGCTTCGCTTAAGATCCTTTTGTATTCACTTTGTGGTTCATTCCCATTTGATAGTTTTGAGCAAGGACTGGAAATGAATGGGACCGTTCAAATTTCACCCAGTTCTCCCCCCTTTGGTCAAACCTGCTTTTTCCAAATTTTCTTTCATCAGCTTATGAACCAGAGATCTGTAGACACAACGCAATGAGGTTTGTAATAATCATTTGCTATTGTGGGACAATCACTTCTGGTGTTTGGTTGTAATCGGTTCTGAATGAATTTCTGAGGGAGGAGTGAAAGCCAAGAGGGAAAGTTTAGAGCAGCCTGTCCCCCTCCGGAACCCTGGGGAGGGGAAGGGGGCGTACAGGCCCTCCTTTCGATCCCGTTGACCTGCATGCACGAAGGCCCCAGGCAAGGCGAGAAGCAACCCGGAACTAAAAAATTTCTTTATGGTGAGCACCATTAATCAACGGAACGACTTGTCCCCAGAAGTTATGACTGCTCCAGCACTGCAGGCTTTTAAGAAGACACTGGACAGATAATAGATAATCAGAGTTGGAAGGGACCTTGTAGGTCATCTAGTCCAACCTCCCACCCAAGCGGAAGACCCTAAACCATTTCTGATAAATGGCAGTCCAATCTCTTCTTGAAAGTCTCAAGTGATGACGCTCCCACAACTTCCACGGGCAAAGCTGTTCCACTGGTTGATTGTTCTCACTGTCAGAAAGTTTCTCCTTATTTCCAGATTGAATCTCTTCTTGTTCAGTTTCCATCCATTATTCCTTATTTGGCCTACAGGCGCTATAGAAAATAGCTTGACCCCCACCCCCACTCCTCTCTGTGGCAGCCCCTCAAATATTGGAAGACTGTTATCATGTCTCCCCTGGTCCTTCTCTTCACTAGCTTAGCCAAGCCCAGTTCCTGTAACCGTTCTTCATATGTTTTAGTCTCCAGTCCTCTAATTATCCTGGTTGCTCTTCTCTGTATTTTTTCTAGAGTCAAAACATAACTGGATGCAGTATTCTAGGTGTGGTCTTACAAAGGCTTTATAGAGTGGTATTAGTACCTCCCTTGATCTTGATTGCATGTGACTTATGCAACTGCAGAATATGTTCTGTCACTACAATTTGTACTACTGTCAGATCCGTGTCTCTGTCATTTCTTCAATGGAAGAAGAAAAGGGGGGTGGGAGACTGATAAAGAAATCCTTCTTGATGTAACCTGAATATATTTAATCTTATATCGAATTTGTATAACCTACACATGATACAATGGAGGGATGAAACCTAGATGGCCAGAACCTATCACTTCTGAGAGAGACAGCCAGGAGATGAAGAGACCATAAAAATTCCACAGTGAGATGTGTCCTGGGAAACTCTGGAAAAGATCGTTCTAAAAAGGGGGTGGGGGGAATTAACTTGTTGGCTCTTTGTTTTACTAAATACACATCAAGATAAAGGGAGGGGTTTTAAACTCCCTTATCTATCTATGCATGTCTGAGAGACCTTAGAGGCTGCTTTTAACCCCTACACGAATTGTCTCATCTCAATAAAGGATTCCTTTTGATATGTTTTGATACATTTTCAGAAGTTAATTCTAGTTGATTGAATGGAAAAAGTTCTGTAGCCTGACACTCTGATTAATTCATTAAATTTAAGTCATTCCCTCCAGCTTAATCCTTTTAGGATAAAATCATCTTTTTTTTCTTCAGGAATGTCTTTCCAGTCTCATTTCCTCAAGAACTTCTTGTTAATATAAAAACAAAAAAAAAGTTCTGTTAAAAATTGTAGATTAACTTGAAGCTCTTCCACATAGAATAAAGTCTTTTTTTTTCCTTGAGATGCCTATCAGATGAATAAAATAGAATAGAATTCTTTATTGGCCAAGTGTGACTGGACACACAAGGAATTTTTCTTGGTGCAAATGTTCTTGGTGTACATAAAAGAAAAGATATATTCATCAAAAGTCAAGCACTTTATCTGTCTATCTATCTATCTATCTATCTATCTATCTATCTATCTATCTATCTATCTATCTATCTATCTATCTATCTATCTATTTGATTTATATTGCCACCTATTCACCCATGGTGACTCAAGGCGGCTTCCACAATGTAAAATCATGTTTAAAACAAAAAATAAAAACAAAAACAATAAGAACTAACAAAAAGAATCAAATAAATTAGTAAAGTACAATAGAACAAAATTTGGGAAAACAAAAAACAAAACAAAACAAAAACCAACTCCCATCCCTTCCACCCCGACGACAGTGGGTCACACTTGCCATCTGATAGGTTCCATCCCTCTCTGGGTTCCCCAGGCCTGCTGGCAAAACCAGATCTTCAGTGCCTTTTGGAATAGTATTAACGAGGGGGCCATTCTAATCTCTGGGGGAATGATATTCCAGAGAGATGGAGCCACCACAGAGAAGGCCCTTCTTCTAGGTCCCACCAGGTGTATCTCCCTCAGGGGTGGGACCCGCAGCATTCCCTGCCTCCTCGCTCTAATGGGTTGGGTAGATGTTACTGGCAAGAGATGTTTCCTCAGATAACCCGGACCCAAGCCATGAAGGGCTTTAAAGGTGACAACCAGCACCTTGAATTGCACCCCCAGAAGCAAATTGGCAGCCAATGCAGTTCCTGCAGGAGAGGTGATACATGTGCACACTGGGGTCTGCATAAAACCATGCAGGCCGCTGCATTTTGCACCAACTGGAGCTTCCGGATGCTCTTCAGGGACAGCGTCATGTAGAACGCGTTGCAATAATCAAGATGGGAAGTGACCAGGGCATGAGTGACTGTGAATGGGGACCGCTGATCCAGGAAAGGGTGTAACTGGTACACAATCCGCAGTTGCGCAAAGGCCCTCCTGGCCATGACCGCCACCTCCTCTTCGAACAGGACTCGTGAGTCCAGCAAAACCCCCAGGTTTCGCACAGGGTCTGTTTGGGGTAGTGCCACCCCATCCAAGACTAAAGGTGGTAATTCTCCCTGAACCAACGAACCCCAAACCCAGAGCCACCCGGTCTTGCATGGGTTTAGTTTCAACCCGTTGCTCCCCATCCAGCCCCTAACAGCCTCCAGGCAGTGCGAGAGGGAGGACACAGCGACACTCAACTCACCACAGGCTGAGATACACAGCTGAGTATCATCAGCATATTGGTGATACCTCAGTCCATGGTGATGGATGATCTCACCCAGCGGTTAATGATAGTCATAGGGTACAATAAGGAAACAGTCAATATAGATCATAAGGATACAAACAATAAAGGTACAGTCATACAGTCACAAGTGGGAGAGGATGGGTGATAAGGAGAGATGAGAAGATTAATAGTAATAGTAACACAGGCTTTGTAAATAGTTGGACAGTGTTGAGGGAACTACTTGTTTAGCAGAGTGATGGCATCCGGGGGAAAAAACTGTCCTTGTGTCTAGTTGTTCTGGTGTGCAGTGCTCTATAGCGTCGTTTTGGGGGAAGGAGTTGAAACAGTTTATGTCCAGGATGTGAGAGGTCTGTAAATATTTTCACAGCCCTTTTTTTGACTCGTGCAGTATACAGGTCCTCGATGGAAGGCAGGTTGGTAGTGATTGTTTTTTCTTACAGATCTCTTTTTCTCAAAGAATTCTCAACCTTGTTAGTGTCCATGAAGAAAAAGTCCCAAACTTAAAAGTTGTAAATTTTCCCGAAAGTTGTGTTTCAATGGTGCTCAGAGGGGTAGCATTCAATCCATCATTGTAACAGACGTTGGCATCAGATTTGTATTTCAAAATTGCAGTTAAGTTATTTGCATTATCAGGTATTTGTGAAGTTGTCTCAGCGGGTTGATAATTTTCAACATCTAATTGCCCCTCTTGTTCTTTTTTTTTAAAAAAATCATCTTTAATACCAATTCGATTTACAAAGAAAATGGTTCTGTGTAAGGACTTCCCTAAGATTCAAGCTCAGGTTTAAGCATCTTCATAGCTCCCTCTAGAGGCCAAAAGGTTATTTTAATTGTCTTATGTGGGTTTTTTTTCTTTTTCTAGCAGAATAGGAGGGTCCCAGTGGGAGTTAAAGCCCACCCTGGATGCAGAGCATGCTTGGAAGGACTTTCTTTCCCAGTTTCATCCACCAGGCCCATCAGAGGCAGGAGGCAGGCTAAGTCACAGGTCCCCTCTCTTAAAGAGGCCCATCTAATGATACCAAGAAGAAGGGCCTTCTCCTGGGTTCCTTCCCTATGGAACATCATCCCCATGGAGATCAGATTGCACACACACCCCGGTACTCTTTCCAAAGGCCCTGAAGGTTTTGGCAGTAGACCTGGGGGCTTTAAACATTTTTATTGAACAAAAAAAGAAGCTTTTAAAAACAGTGAATCGGTGAATAATACATATTTACATACTATATACATAATATATAATATATACATCAACCATTTTTACTAATCCTGATCTGTCATTTTAGCGTCCTTATCTTATTTTCATTTACCTTTTGAGTCCTTCCTTTTTCCCAACCAGTGGTAAAACTTTTCCCATACTTTATAGTATTCAGATTCATCCGGCGTTAATTTGTCCATTTCTGCGCATGTCCATATCTTATTAATTATCTCTATTTCATCTGGAATTTCCTTAAGTGTCCATTTTTGGGCATGAACTAGTCTTATCACTGTAATTACATGTATTATTAGATACATCATATCTTTATTATATCTCTCTATATTAATTCCCAATAAGAAAAATTCTGGTTTGTATTCAATTTTGGTTTCACGCATTTCTTCTAACCAGCTCTGGATTTTACGCCAGAAATTTTGGGCTTTCCTACAAGTCCACCATACATGACAGTACAATCCATTTTCCTGGGAACATTTCCAACAGATAGGGATAAATTTGGGTACATTTTAGCTAATTTTGTTGGAGGAATGTGCCATCTATAAAACATTTTGTATAAATTTTCTTTGTATGATGTGGCCAATGTTATTTTTTAATTTCTTTCCCATAGAATTTGTCCAAATTAATACCATGCCTAATATCTTTCATCTATGCCAACATCATTTCTTTTACTTTTTCTTCCTCTAATTTACATTCCAATAGTACTCTATATATTTTCCTTATCAATTTATAGTCTGTTCCCAATAATACTTCATCTAATTGCGTTTTTTGTCTGCTAATTCCCTGAGCTCTCATGTTTTTCTTATAAGTCGATTGGACTTGTAAGTAAGCCCACCATTCTAAATCTACTCCTTGTTGTTTCAATTCTCGCCTCAATTTTAATTCAGTGATTTAAATCGTGAATCAAATCAGTTTGATTTAAATCAAATCCACCCTGCTATATATATATAGCATAATATAGTATATTATAGCATAATATAGTATATAATATAGTATATTATATAGTATATAATATATATATAGCATAATAATATAGTATAATAGAATTACAGAGGTAAGGTAAAGTAAGGATATATTGTTATAGAATAGATTGGTAATGATGAAATGAACATTATAAAGTAGATTAAGTAAAAATGATGATTTGCTCACATAAAATAATGTAATATTAGTAAAGTCTAGTAAGTAATTAATAATAGTAGTAATATAAATATATATAGTGGATTTATGATATAAGGATTAATGCAAATTGGAAGGGAAAGACTGCAGAGATTGTGCACAAGTGATTTGTTACTGTATGTAACTGAAGATGGTTTATGTTTTATATTTGTTTTGTTTATGTTTAAAAAAAATAAAACACTTTTATTTAAAAAAAAACCATTTATGTATGCATGCAACTTCTTGTTACATTGATGTTGCTATATATTGATTTAAGCAGAAACAGATAATGTATAACATCAGTGTAACAAGAAGTTGCCTGTCTCATTTTTGGTAAGTTTCTTTTTTATTTATGTTTTTTTTTTACTCTCTGTTTATGTTTTTATTAATCATAAAAACAAAACAGATAATAAATAAATACATAAATAGAAATTATTTTACTAATCCTGCCCTACCTCTTAGTTTCCAGGGGTTGTGAAGCCAAATTGGGGTTAGCCAGTGTGTAATCCAAGCTATTTAGTATTTTTTTTAAAATTACACACCATGAGCCCTAGGACATCTACTCATGAGACCCCCAGAGCAACATATCCTGCTTTACTGGGCAGCTGGGCAGCATCATCTGTGAGTCAGGGCTTGGGTTTGGAGATCTCTTTTCTGCTATATCTTCAAGTGAGGGAATTGCCTGAAAGGGATGCCCTCTCCACTATGGGATTAGCAGGGAGATATGACTGCTTGGGCTTTAGTGCCACAGAGCAGGAAAAAAAAAACCAACAATAAACAAAAAAAAAAACACATTAAAGAAAGGAAGCTAGGATCAGCTTTGTGTGGAGGTAGGTGAAGGGAACACCCTCTGTCTAATTCTGAAAGGTGTGTCTCTATGTGTATGCTTGTGTATGCAGCTACTTTACAATACAGACAATACAAACATGCTGGACAATTTTCCCTTCCACCAGGCAGAAGTCCAAGGTGTTCAGAACTTGCTGGGCCAGTCACTCCCAAGTACAATCCTTACATAAGTACATCAAACTGGTTACAATATAAATGCTACAAGAAAGAAATCATTACAATGGATTTCACATTACAATGAATTTTAAATTACAATGAATTTCCACCTTCCTTCCATAATCTTTAGAACTGTCTTCTGGGGATTGAAAACAGTCTTTTAGTCTGGTCCATCTCAGGATCCTTTCCTTCATGTCTCTGGGTTGCATAGGCTTGGCCTGCTGGTATGGGTGGTCAGTCAGGCTTGGGAAGGTCTGCCCCACTCTGATTGTTGTAATGACTTTCAGTGGAGGACTGGATCCAAACCCAATTACTGGCTCAAATGAATGGAAGGTCTCCTCTGGAGGCAGCATCTGGGTCAATGTTATCTGCTTCCACAGGTTGCAGAGTCATCTGTTCAGGACTGAAAGACATGAAAACAAGGTCCCTTCCCCCCTTTTGTGTGTGAGGAAAGGCATTGTAGGAGAATAAGAGATGCAGAGATAGAGTGGGGGTGAGTAGATTGCTTGCAGGCAGGGCTTGAAGGGAAAAAAAACATCAGTATTGCAATTATGAAAGAGATAAATCAGTTTCAACAAAATGGAGACACAACAGATGAGAAAGAAAAAACTGGATTCACATACTTCAGGAAAAGATGGACAGATGAAATCATTCAAACACACAGTAACTACAAGGTTGAAACTTTTCCTGTAAATTAACTTAAAGCATGCGCTCATAACCTAAATAAAAAGGAAAGGAAACTGAACTCAGTATTCTTCACCCAGTCTAGTTGGAAGAAATAGTCTTCTGGGTTCAGTTCCAGGTGGAGAAAAAGACACTGGATTCATGGAAGTTGCTTGGAAAGAAGGTTTAATGGTGGACAGGACCACATGCATGGGAGCTCCTGGGCGAAAAGAGCCGAGATGCTGAGAATCCCCTGGTTTCATACCTCTGTTGGGCCCCACCTTAGTGTTTCCTGTTCCTGTGTAAGAAATGTATCCCATTGGCTGTCAGACTCCCGGGGGCGGGGTCTTAGCTAACTTTGTAGACTTTGCCTGGACCAGATGGCTTCACCTGAGAGCTGGCTGATGCAATCTTCCCAGGTGCCATGTGGTGAGATGGTAATCCTATCATTTCCTGAGGGCCAGGTCTTAATCCCATCCCCCTGGAGCTGAAGGGAGGGTAGGGAGCTGCAGGAAGCTGCTTTGTCTTTAAAACATGTTTCTCCTTTTCTTCATCCAGGGAAATATAATATTCTGCCTTTTTAATATTTCCTAGAATATTTCATTCCTCTAGGACAGCGGTAGGGAACCTTGGCTCTTTTATCACTGATGGACTTCAACTCCCAGAATTCCTGAGTGAGCCATAAACGTTTCCCAATCCCTGGCCTACTGGTTTTTCAGTTGTGAGGGAAATCAATTTTTGACTTGAATGGGATTGTTCAATATACAAATGTCCTAATTTTTGACTTGAATGATCAATATTCTTTATATGTCCTACATTTGTATATTAAACAGTCCCATTCAAGTCAAAAATTGATTTCCCTCACAACTGAAAAACCAGTAGGCCAGGGATTGGGAAACGTTTATGGCTCACTCAGGAATTCTGGGAGTTGAAGTCCATCAGTGATAAAAGAGCCAAGGTTCCCTACCACTGCTCTAGGAGAATGGTGGTTGCTAACTTTCTACATCCATTTGTTGCGGGTTCTGAGTGACAATAAAATGTTGGAGGGGATGGAGCTCCAGTGCAGATCCCCTCATTCTCCCTTCTCCCTCCTCCCTCTCCAGGCTTCCACTCCCTGCGTTATTCCTACCTGCAATTGCCAGAGCCCAGCCAGGGGCGGCCTCAGTTCTTCATTTGGGGCTACCTGGATGACCAGCCCATCGCTGAATATGCCAGCCCCACCAGGAAGATGGAGCCTCTGGTGCCCTGGATGGAGGAGGTGGAGAAGGAGGCCTTTCTCTCCCTTGAGTGGGTCTTCAGAGCTAGGCTGGAGGAGTTATCCAAACTGGAGCACCCTTCTGAAGGTGAGCAGAGCCAGGGACATCTTTGGCAACCAGTGCCTGCAGGGGGGGGGGGGGGGGGCATAATAGTGAGATTTTGTTTCCAGACAAGGGAAGACACCGCAGTCCCCACCCACCACTCCTGATTTTCTTCCTCACCTAGAAATTCTCCATGGCCTGAGCCCAGTCAAAATGGGTTAATTGAAGTAAACTGAGTAAAACTGAGTTTCTCTCCCCAGGTGGGAAGGGAGGGTAGACTCTATTTGTTCTCCAAGGAGAGGAATGCTGGACCCTTTCCATTCATATCCATTCCCCCTCTGGGTCTCTTTCAGAGTTTCGTGCCTGGCAGGTGAATTTGGGCTGTGAGCTCAGGGAAGACGGGAGCAAAGGAGGGTTTTTGCACTACGGCTACAATGGGAGGGACTTCATCAGCTTCAACACAGAGACCCTCAGATGGAAGGCGGCTCAGCCCCAGGCCCAGAAGGTCAAGGAGTCGTGGGAGGAGGATCCAGGAGGGTCAGAGAAAGAGAAAACCTTCCTGGAGGAGACCTGCATTGAGAGGCTGCAGAGATACCTGTCCTACATGAGGAAGACTCCGCAGAAGATCAGTGAGTGGCAAAGGGGGTCTCCATTGAGCATGTTTCCATAGACTCCCCCTCCCCATATTATTTCTGTTCTCCCTAGCCAAGCCCCCCTTTGCAGAAATGGGTGAGGAAGTATCTCACATCGTATTACAGAAGGAAAATAATCTTCAATGCCCCGCCCCCCCGCCAAAAAAATAAGTACATCACAGATAAAGAAACTAACTGATTAATACATTCGTGCTGAAAGTCTCATTCTGTTTCCCTGAATAAAATTTGCAAAGCAGAAGAAATAGGTGTCCTGTTTTTGGGTCAGGAGGAAAAGATCATCCTCTTCCAGATTTCTATCTGGAACAATTTGAGCCAAGTCAATTGGGGGGAGGGATAAAATTAAATCAAACCCCAAACATTGCAATTACGTTGGTCAATTGGAGAGCTTTGCCCCAAATCCTATTTACTCCTTTCAAAAATAAACATAAAGAGCTTCAAAACTCCATCTTGGAGGCTCCCACAAGTCCAGGGGATGAGAGGGAGCCGGGGGTCGGCTAAAGGAGATCTTCCTATCATTAAATCATCTTGACAGAAAATCCTGGGAACTCTGATGTTGCTGTTTCTGCAGAACCCCCAGTGGGGAAGATGACACGCAAGATGGTGGATGACAGCCTGGAGGTCCTTATCTGCCAGGCCTTTGGCTTCTACCCCAAGGAGATCCAGGCCACCTGGACCAGGGATGGAGAAGTCTGCAAGGAGGATACCTTCCATAGGAACGTGACCCCCAACTCAGACGGGACCTATTGTGTCCAGCTCAGCATCGAGATCGACCCCAAGGAGAGGGACCGTTTTCGGTGTCACCTGGAGCACGAAGGCTTGCAGGAGCCCCTGGACTTGGCCTGGAAGGAGGAAACAGGTGAGAGGCTGATGGGTTGCTGGACATATCGAAGTAGATTTTTCATGGATGTGGGAAACGGTGGGGAGGAGACGACTTTCTGCTGAGTCATCTCTAGTTTTCAGGTAGAGAGCAGGAGAGGAGCGACTTCTGACAGGTGAGTTAGAAACACAGCAAAGAGATGAACATATATGAGATAAGGTATGATTCCTTCTGATAGGATGTGCATGAAGATAGGAGATACAAGAGATACAGGATGAAGCTGCAAGGTAGAATGTTCTGATGGGACAAGTTCTACCATGTCATTCAGTGCCCTTTTCAGCAGGGGAGGATGGGCTTTTGTCCAGGTAGAGCAGGTTAAAAGATTCGATGTTAGCTGCACTGGGATGATTCTTTTTACCAAAAAAAAGAGACCGAATCCTGCAGTCTGGACGTGCTTCTCCCTCCCTGCATTTATCTTCAGGGACACCCAGGAGGAATCTCTTGGACATGTTTCCTTGACCTGATTTCCTGGCCCAGGCTGGAGCTCCCTTTATCTAGCCCCTGCCTTGGTGGTGGCTCCTCCTCCTGCCCTTCAAGGCCACTTGCTCCACTCACTTCAGAGTCTTAGGGGAGGGGCTTCCTTCACGTTGGGGCTGTTCCAGTGCAGACTGGGAAGTGGTTCCATTGCTCAGCACCTCCACTTCAGGAAACGCAGCATCTGTCTAATCGAAACCACGTTTCTCCTCTTTTAACTACAGGGTGGTGGATTCCTGTGGGAATTGCGGCTGCCATAACCTCAGTCGCCGGGATTCTCCTCCTGATATGTAAGTGAAACAAACACACCCTCCGACACCCACCGCCGTGCCTTTCTCTGTTGACTGAGCTGGTGTGGATGGGAGAGAAGCCTCCCTGAGAGTTGCAGCCAGGATCCCCACGAGTCCCTTCCCCACAAACAGCACTTTGGACATGGGTCAGTAGGGTACCCCAAGGCTCCGTCTTAGGCCCAGGACTCTTCAATGTCTTCATCAATGATTTGGATGAGGGAATAGAAGGGGAACTCATCATATTTGTAGATGCTGGCAGGAATAGCCAGTACACCAGAGGACAAGCTAAGGATCCAAAAGGATCTTGACAGACTTGGAAACTGGGCCCTATCCAACAAAATGAAATCTAATATAATAAATCTAAAAGCAAGGTTTTACACTTGGGCAGGAATAAAACCAAAGGTACAAGTACAGATTAAGCTAAACCTGGCTCAGAAACAGTAAATGCGAATAGTAACCTTTGGGTCCTAGTGGACGGTCACTTAAACATGAGCCAGTAGTGTGAGGCGGCAGCCAAAACAGCCAATGCAATCCTTGGTTGTATAAACGGGAAGCAGAGAATCAAAATCACGTGAAGTATTAGTACAGCTTAGTAAGAGCCCCACCTGGAAAACTGCATCCAATTTTGGTCTCCACATTACAAAAGAAGATTTTGGAAAAATGATCTGGCATGGTTAAGATTGGGTCACATATGTTGTGAGAGTTGCAATATGAACTACTGAGTCCAGAGTATATGGGGAACACCACCTGTCTGGTACCAGCTAGAGTGTCAGAGGTTTGGCATTGTTGTAAAATAATTGTAGTGGTTCAGTGCAGGTTCCTACCAAGGTCTTCAGAATAAATCCTTCTCCAGCTCAGGCAGGAGCTGCTGCCCCTGAAATAAACTAGCTATCTGCTTTTGTTACCATCTGTCAGGCTGTTGCAGGCGTAGGAGATGCAGGAACTATCTCTGTCAAGGAGTGACAACCTTGCCTCTTCCACAAATTGTTCTTTCCCCCTCTACGGATGGTACAGAAGGTAAGACGCAATCACAAAGGTTGCCCCAAACTAAAATACCATCAGAGGTGAGTCTGTTGGAATATACCTGAGAACCAAGACCATCAAAGTTGTTGGGGCGGGGAATTAAACTTTTCCAAGGTAGTTGGAAAAAGGAGAGAAGAAACAGGCCCTCCCCCATGCAAATGAGGGTGTTGACTTTCTCCATTTCTTTTCTCTTTGAAGCACAAGGCACCCAATGGACAGCAGAGAAGTCGGAGTGATCCAGAAATCACAGAGTCATCATTGCGCAGGCGAGAAGGAAAGCTGCCTCCTATGTGGAGAACAACAAATGCGTGGATGGAGACCCATCTCAAGGCCAAGATCAAAGCAAGACCAGCCCAAACTCTAAACCAACTCTAAACCTGAGGCCTCCAAAACTAAAAGGCCCAGCAGCCCCAGAAGAAAAACCGGAGTCCTCTACAACTTATACTGTAAGGACTGCAACAACCACTATGTAGGATAAAGAGGCAGATGATCAACAAAGGGCATCCATGAACTCTAACAAGCAGTGGGAAGACAAGATGAAAACACATTAATTTCATAATACAGGGATAGACTCAGCCATAGTTTCAACGGGGAAACTGTGAGCATCCTTAGATCAAGCCAAAGCTAAAAATCGGGAGAGAATTCCTGGCACTCAGACAAAGTGGTCATCAACAGGCACACAAAGATAAGCAACACCTACAATCCAAATGCCTAAAAGGAAACAAAAATATCAAAACACCTTTTAACCAGCAATCAACACCTATATGAGCAAAAATTAACATCAAGATCAACACAAGACCAACCATCAAGTAAACAACGCCCCAGTCTAGCAGTTACCAAGACAGACAACGGTTTAAACACAGAATCTTCAAGAACATTCCCACCAACACTGACAGGGCAAGCCATTAGTTAGTATATACAAAGAAGAGCAAACCCTGCTCCCTTTTAGCACTGATGATGTTAGCTAGTTTTGTAATGAAACGTTTGCAAGAAAACTACCAAGCCAGAGAGCACCAAGGCTCCCACAACAGGAGATGTTAAACACCTGGCAATCCCCTCCTTCTGAGGCAAGGAACACATCCAGTGCCATGTGATTTTCCTTGATCGTGACCAGGGGTGGGATTCTACCGGTTTGGACTGGTTTTATCGAACCGGTTGTTAGGATTCTGCATAGTTTGGAGAACCAGCAAATCACGCCCCTCTCCGCCCGCCCCTCCCCTCCCCACCCAGTCAGTCCTTATCAGGCATGTGTGACATCACTGACTGCATCCTCCCCCACCCAATCACTCCTTAAGGTATTTCTTTTTTTCCCTTCCTGACCATCAGCTGTTCTGATGATCAGCTGAGCCGGGATCTCCCTCACTGTCTTACTGCTTTGCCCGGGAGGCAAAACAGGCTCTGAGGGAGGGGAGGTGCTGCATGGCCCCCCCCCCACTCCATTTTTTGCCTTCCTGGGCCTCGGGGAAGCCTCCTGCGAGCAAAATGCCCCCCCCCCTGGAAGCTTTATTCAGAGTTTTGCAGCATTAATTCAGCACCAGAAAAATAAACACTGATGGCTGATGCTTCATTTTGCATCTTTATAAACATAATAAGTAGATTTTACGAACCAGTTGTAGATTTCTCCAACATGGAGCAAACTCAAACAGAGACATGTTACAAGTTCAGAGCAGAGCTCCAGTCTTCAACAAGCAAGTTAGTTTCATCTTCAACAGATAGACTCAGAGCTTAACATAGCTTCAGAGCTGCAGAGCTTAATACAGAGCCACGCCTAGTCTAGGTTTCAGTTTCCTAGACAACTTCTAGTTTCAGTTTCCAAACAGTTCTCATTGGCTGACTTAGTTGCTATGCCTATTCATTGGCTGACCTTGTTACCATGCTCTATTCCAGTTCATGAATATACTCTTGACAGGCTTCCCTGAGGCCCTGGAGGCAAAAAAATGGAGTCCCTCCCCTCCCTCACAAAGTTCTGCAAAAAATTAGACGTCACGCCCACCCAGTCACATGGCCACACCCACCTAGCCACGCCCACAGAACCGGTAGTAAAAATATTTGCATCCCACCCCTGACTGTGACCCCGTTCTGCTCCTCCTTGCAGGAGTCTTATGTCTCTGGTTGGGGAGATCACAGTTGAGCAGAGACATTAATGATGGCGCTTTCCAACTTTTGTCACCCCAACCCTGGGAAAAATCTCCTTACAAAGGAATGGAGCCAAGTCCCTTGTTCTACGAGGGCCCTGGAGATTCATTTCGAGAGAAGCAGGGGTGGAGATGGGGGCCTCAGGGCCGTGTGAATGGATCCTGTAGAGATGAGATAAAATTTTTATGCTTAAGAAGGGGTTGGACAACTGTTGGTTTGAAATGGCATACAGTCTCCTGCTTGAGCAGTGGGTTGGACTAGATGACCTCCAAGGTCCCTTCCAACTCTGTTATTCTGTTATATTCCCAAGAAGTTGCCAGGAAGAGTTTTGTAAACCTTTGTCCTGCATTGCCAAGATAATCCTTTCTATTTTTCCTTTCTGCTTGCACTCTTCCAGGTCGCTTCCCCCACCCCTTTCTCTGCCTTTTAAATTCTTTCTTCTTTGCTTTTTTGAATTTTATACTGTTTTATAACTACATTGAGCTTTGAAACAAAACTTCAACAAAAACGACAATTTTCAGAGGACAATGTGCTCTTGAACTTTATACTTGATATTTGGAATTTAACAAGCGGACAAAGTGAGTGGATGCTCCGTGTCTTTACCTCAGCCCAAAAAACGGATACTGCAGCATTGGGAAAATAAAGGGCTTCTTTCCCTACGTGGAATGAGGGGCTGATTGAACTTGCTCCCTATGAGCCTTTACAGGCAGACTTGTATGGACAAATATAAGGAATAGATGAGATTCATGTTTACGAAACACTCTGTTAAAGTGACAGTTGTATGAATGCACTGGAAATATACCGGAGCCAGCTGACGTGGCCTTGAAGAACCGTTGCAAAGCGGCAATTGTAAAATTCTCCACAGTTTTACGGCAGCAAATTCTCCCCCCTATTCTCCCCTTCTCTTTTGGCAGCAAGCAATAAGCTGCCTGACATATATATACACGAATTATAATTTCACTACATAATTTATTTATAGAATTTTAAATATTTATGGCTAAATGATAAATTCTTCATTGTGTATGTGTGTTTTTAACAAAACCTTTTTCTTTCCTTTGACTACCTGTGTATTCATTTGGGTCATGCTGGATTCTTGCTTGTCCTTCAGGCGTGAGACTTGGAAAAAGAGGAATTGGAACACAGGATTTGGGCTTGAAAAACCCCCTCAAAGCTTAACTGCTGCTTGTGCCTGGGGCTGCCCCTGGAGACTGACTCTAGAGCTGTGCTTCTCAACTTTGGCAGCTTTAAGCCACGTGGACTTTAGAGGCTTCCGTACATTCACACCCACCCACAAGTAGCCTCTCCCTCTACAGTGCTAAGTGGAATCTGCCGTGGGAAAACTACCGAAGATCCTTCGCCAGGACTCAGGAGAAGTGAGAGATTCCAAGAATCTCCTTGCCACCTTCTCCCCCTCCGCCTTCCCCCCATCCCATGGCAAAAGGCTCTCAGAGGTTCAGCTGGGGCATTGATGCTTTCTTCCCCAGGGGAAGGGGACAGGGGGCTCCAAACTCAGCAGCTTTTAAGAGTTGTGGACTTTAACTCCCAGGATGCCTGCTGGCTGAAGAATTCTGGGAGTTGAAGTCTATAACACTTACCAAGTGTAGAGACCCCTCATGCTCTGGGACTGCCACGAGGATGCTCCCTGCAGGGCTGTCCTGGGGTTTTGCCACATTTTTCAAGTGCGGCTCTACCCTCCGCCTGAATCTCTGTGCTTGGAGGTTTGAAGAGCCCTAAGGAACAGAAAGAAGGCACCATTCTCTCCACCTGGCTGCAGGAACAATAAAATCTAGGACAGATTCTTTCCTCCATTGATTTATATTCCTTGGAATGACTGGGGGGGGGTGAGGGACGGGGGGCATCCTCATGTCCTTTGCTTCATGCGCTGTCTGGTATCACCGGACTTCTTTTCCCACGACTTCCACATCAGCACAATTCTGCATCTGTTGGTGCTGCACCGACCTCGGAGGCTGAAACCACCCAGAGAGGCTCCTGCAGAACAAAGAAACGGCCATGGATGGAGAGAGAGCAGCCCAGGTGTTCGACTCCAGGGCTTCCCAGAACGGCTGCCTTTAACAATTTCGTGGAAATTGGCTGCAGTGGGAGAGAGGGGGCACCAAATTGGGGAGGTGGCTCTTCCGAGAGTTAGACCTTGTGGGGTCTATTGAGGGGTTCTCTCCATTCCTTTGTAAGAGCATTTTTCCCAGGGTTGGGGTGACAAAGCTGGAAAGCGCCATCATTAATGTCTCTTACTCAACTGGGGGCAGCTGTGATCTCCCCAACCAGACACATAACACTCCTGGAGGGAGGAGCAGAACAGTTCGGGGTCACAGTCAGGGGTGGGATGCAAATATATTTACTATTGGTTCTGTGGGTGTGGCTAGGTGAGTATGGCCATGTGACTGGGTGGGCGTGACCTCTTCTCTTTTCTTGCAGCACTCCGCCCCCCCCCCCCCCCCCCGTGCTCTGGTTTTTTTCCCTCCTGAGATGCCGTTTTTGCTCCTAGGAGGCTTCTGAGGCCCAGGAGGCCAAAAATGGAGCATGGGAGGGGGGGGGAGTGTACTGTCCCAGCCAGTCTATGGGAATTGGTTAGTACTTAGGAATTGTGAGCTGTCCCTTTAAGGGAATGCATCATGGGAAATGTAATTAAAGGTATCCTGGGAAATGTAGTTCATGTCACGTGGCCACATCTGTAATCCTGATTGGCCACTAAATTGACCCTCGAGGGGTTGAAGGAGGTTGCCCTCCATTCTTACTTGCACTCATGGACTGATAACATCTTTTCCTTCTATCGCTGCGTGATGGGTTGGGAAAGGAACCATTTTTTTTACCTGCAATTCTGATATACAAAGGATTGGTCATTATAGAGGAGCTTCGTCACAAGATGTGAGTCTTGAAGATGTCTGATGTACCAATAAATGTACTTTGATATGGATGTTTTGTGGAATTGTCTATCTGCATCTGCACAGCTATAAATCCACCTATGTGCATGAGACAGACAGGAAAGGGGGGCCACGCAACACCTTCCCCCCGTGGCCCTTTTTGCCTCCTGGGCTTCAGGGAAGTCTCCTAGGAGAAGCAATAAGACATTGAGGGGATCCCGGCTCAGCTGATCGTCGGAACAGCTGATGGTCAGGAGGGGAAAAAAGGAAAAAGCTTAAGGAGTGATTGGGCGGGGGAGAATGCAGTCAGCGATGCCAGGCATGCGAGGCAAGGACTGGCTGGGTGGGGAGGGGAGAGGGGAGGGGCCAGCCGGGGGCATGATTTGCTGGTTCTCTGAATTGCACAGAATCGTCGCAACCAGTTCTATAGAACCGGTCCGAACCAGTAGAATGCCATCCCTGGTCACAGTCAAGGAAAATCACATGGCACTGAATGTGTTCCTTGCCTCAGAAGGAGGGGATTGCCAGGTGTTTAACATCTCCTGCTGCAGGAGCCTTGGTACTCTCTGGCTTGGTAGTTTTCTTGCAGACTTTCATTAGAAAACTAGGTAACATTGTCAGTGCTAAAAGGGAGCAGAGTTTGCTCTTTTTTTGATATACCAACTAATGGCTTGTCCTGTCAGTGTTGGTGGGAATGTTCTTGAAGATTCTGTGTTTAAACCGTTGTCTGTCTTGGTAACTGCTAGACTGGGGCGTTGTTTACTTGATGGTTGGTCTTGTGTTGATCTTGATGTTATTTTTTTCTCATATAGATGTTGATTGCTGGTTAAAGGGTGTTTGGGTATTTTTGTTTCCTTTTGGGCATTTGGATTGTAGATGTTGTTTATCTTTGTGTGCCTGTTGATGGCCACTTGGCCTCAGGTGGGCTGCGGCCCACTGGTTGGCGACCGCTGGACTAGAAGACTTCCAAGGTCCCTTCCAAGTCTGTTCTCCTGTTCTGTGTTGTCCTTTGGTAGGAGGCAAGGCTGACCGAAGGGCCTGCACAGCTAGATGCTGGGAGGGGTGGTTGTGTCCCCCCCAAAACCGCCAAGATGTTCTCCTTGACCAGAGGGCCAGAATAGCCAATAGAATGGAATAGAATAGAATAGTGTAGGAATCAAGACTCAAGACCACATGAAGATGAGACAAGCTTCCTTCTTTATTGTCAGATTGAAAATGAGAAGAGCTGTCTGCTCTATTGCCAGACTTCGTTCTATCTATATACGTAGTAGCATACCAGTGGTTAATTTATACACTATACATCTATTTAGACAACCTTTGTTACTACCTGCTTCAGCAGTTTATACATTCACCTCTAGTTAAGATTAACTCTAGTTAAGATTAACAGAAGCTTCAATTCCTGTCCTTTGTTCCGTCTTATCTGGGTTTTAAGGTCTTGTTTTCTTCAGGTTAAACAGGCAAACATTGCACTTTGCACGGAATATTCTTTGTCTGAGGTTTGCCATCCAAGACAAGAATATCCAGAATGCACAATGCCTACAGAATAGAATAGAAAAGAAAAGAATACTTTATTGGCCAAGTGTGATTGGACACACAAGGAATTTGTCTTGGTGCAAACACTCCAAGGCATGTGGTCCTGTCCACCATTAAACCACCTTTCCAAACAGCCTCCGTGTTTCCTGTGTCTTTCTCCCCACTTGGAACTGAACCTGGAAGGACATTTCTTCCAGCTTTACCGAGGAAACACTAAACGTGCTTAAAAGCGGCTCGGCGAAGCGCGGCTCGGCTCGGCAAGGCAGACTTTTCCTTCTGGGAAATGCTGCGAAGAGCAGAGTTTCCCAACGTTTCCACCTTTGCGGGGAGTGGGGGGGAGGGGCGGGGGGCGGCGGGAACGGAGAGGGAATGGATCCGCGGCGAGCGACCTCCGAGCTCATGTAGCTCCATTTGCCTAAGCTTAAGTTTCAGCCCTTTTTGAAGTCCGGTTGCAAATCCATCATGGCTCACTAGTGGCCGCGCCACGGCCCGCAGGTTGGGGACCCTCTGGCCTAAAGGGGGAGAGGCCCAAGACACGGCCCTCCTCCTCCCCTTCTGCTTCCTCCCCTCGGGGTCGCAACTCCTCCCAAAGACTCACCGCAGCAGCCCCCCCGCAAGGAGGCCCCCAGCACCGCTCCCAGGAGTAAGAAGGGAGCCAGTTGCAGCCGCATCGCCCTCCAACCACGCGTGCCGTTCGCAGCTGCAACCGAACACACCTGGCCGCATCCTCCGCTGAAGCACCATTAAGGGAAGGAAAAACCCCGCCCCTTCTGCCCCCGCCCCGCCCCTTCTGCCTCCAGAGCGCCGAGAATTTTAGGGCTTAATTTCTCCATCCACCCGAAGCCCTGAGGGTCCGTCAAAGAAGAGAGGAAAGAGCGACTCTCCGTTGCTCTCTTGTGGCGCCCAGGAAGGGGGAGCGGGGTCCTAAACAGGCGCTGCCCACAACGCGCGGCCATCCCCTTTGGGTGATCGCCAGCTAGGATTAGCCCGCAGACAACCACGCAGAGGTGAGACTCGAGAAAGAGAAGCAGGAAAAGGTTCTTGGGCTGGAAGATCCCTAGAGGCTTAGACACCAGCCAGGGTTGTCCTTGGGGCTGCCCCTGGAGACTGTCCAGAGGCGCCTAGGTGCTCAGAAAGGCTTGTCTCCCTGCCCTCCTAGAAGCGCTGGGGGGAAGGGAGGGGACGGCAGAGGTGCAAGCCAGCAAGCATGGAAGGGAGGAGAAGCTTAAGGCAGACGCGCTAGCTGGGAAGAAGCCACGGGAGTCCTCCAAGTGGGGCTGTGAGGAAGAAATCCTCCTTCCTAAGCCCTTTGCAGCACAGCTCCGTGTTCCTAGACACCTGGCCCTTTCCCCGAAGACTCCGTCACAGAACCCACTCGGGCAATCCCTACAATATCGCCATTCCTGCTCATAAAAAGTAGTTCTTTCCGTTTTTTTCACACAAGAACCCTGCAAGGTAGGCTGAGTTGAGAAATGAGCCTCTAGGACATGAGAACTTCAGCCTGGATTGTGTCCAGGCCATGCAGCACCTGGCAGGCATCGCCTGGGCCTGGAATCTAAATCAGATCTCCTGCTCGAAGGCTGAGAGATCCTGGAGGAAGATAAACGCCCAGGTTGCATCTGATCTCGCTCCAACTTCTGGGAAGGAAATAAAATTATTGGCACCTGAACTATATCTATAACTATACCTAAATAACTATATACCTACAACTGATATAACTACAACTGATGATGCAAACTTTCAAAATAAAATTTCAAAATTATTGGAAAACCCCCCGAATGCATCAAGAAATATTTTAGAAGCACCAAAGGGACTCAAGGCTTTTGCTGCTTGTAACAAAGAAAGAGGGAGGTTCCCCCCCCGCCCCCCCCTATTCTCTGGGGCGTCTTCTCCACTCGGAGTTCAAGCTGAAGCTTTCTGCCCCACCCAAAGTCTTCGCCAGACAAAAGAAAAGAGCAACAGGAGAGGGAGGGAGAGAGAGAGAGAGAAACCCTGCACTGCTTTTGTTGCGTCTCCACAAGAGGGCCTGACTTCCCACAACACAGAGCCTAATCCGTGGGATAGAGGTGGCATTCAGCAGGTTCTGACCAGTTCTGGAGAACCGGTAGCAGAACTTTTGCGTAGTTCGGAGAACCGGAAAATACCCCCTCTGATTGGAGATTTTACAGTATCCTTCCCCTGCCACGCCCACCAAACCACACCCACGGAACCGGTAGTAAAACAATTTGAATCTGAAAGTATTATTATGGTGATGATGATGATGACTATGTTTATTATTATGTTTATTATTTTACTTATAATTCAGATGAAACAGAATTTGAAACAGAAACACGGTAACAGAATTGGGCGGGACCTTGGAGGTCAGCATATATACCATTCCAGACAAGTGACTGTCCAGTCTCTTCTTGAAAGCCTTCAGTCTTGAAGTACCCACAACTTCTGAAGGCAACTTCTGTCCCCCCTTAATTGTCCTCCGTGTTAGGAAGTTTCTCCTTAATTCCAGGTTGCTTCTCTTCTGGATTAGTTTCCATCCATTGTTTCTTTTTCTGCCTTTGGAAAATATGTTGCCCTCCTCTTTGTGGCCGCCCCTCAAATGCTGGAATGCTGCTGTCATGTCCCCCCTCGCCCTTCTTTTCTCTAGGCCGGCATGAAGGAGACCTTTCCCGGTTCCCGGTTCAAAGAAGGCAGCGGCCAGGCTCGCACAAACCGAGGCTGCTTCTTCGGGTCTGGGCAGCAGCCTCGCCAAGGGAGCCTCACGTCGCCTTTCCCTGCCTGGACAGTAGGAAGCGCCTCTGCCTCCACGGCGAATTCACGACTTTGGGCGGCCTTTTGTCCCCCGGCGAGGTGGCTGTGGCGAGTTGGCCTAGAGAGACCCCCGTGGGAGCTTTTGAAGCTCTTTCCGTTTATTTTGGAAAGGGGTTTAAAAAAAAACCTTTGGGGTCAAAGGTTAAGAATTGCAATGCTGGAAACTCCTTCAATCCCACCCCCCAAAATCCCCCAATTGACTTCGGTCCAGTTGTTCCAGGGGGAAACCGGGAACAGATTCATCTTTGGGTTCAGCCCCAAACACGGGACGTGGGAATGGCCGTTTCCTCTGCTTGGCGCGATTTCTTCCGTCTTAATCAAGCGATTCCGTATCGCCGAAGTCCGGCCAGGACAGCTCCCCCCTCCCTCCCTCCGTCCCCTCCGAGCCGGGCTGAACTTCGCCGTCGGGCCCAAAGTCCGCGGGAGACCGAATAGCGCTGCGTTCCTTTGCGCGCCTTCCGGGGTCCGAGAAGAAGAACGCCCGGGGAGAGGAAGGATTTACCCCACTCGTTCCTCGAAGGAGGAAAAGAGTCCAGGCACCTCCGCAGCCTCTTTCCTTGGGAGGCAGTAATGGGGGGGAAATCAGCCTCTTTCTTCGCTTCGCTGTTCAGCTCCGTTGGGTTCATGAAGGGGCATTCAGGCGCTTATCGTCAGAGGGAAGAAAGACTGGATGAAGGCAGGGAGAGGGAAAGGATCCTGCGCGCGTCCCTCTCGCCGGGCGCGGCCAAAGGCTGAAGGTTCCAGAGGGCCCCAAACTCCCGGCGGGGCGTTTTCACTCGCTCTCTCCGGCATCCAGGCTCGCTTTCTCCGCGCTCCGCCGCCCAGATTGCTGCCTCCCTTCGAGACCGCGCTAGGGACGTCCCGGGACCAACGTCACAGAGGAAGGGCCGGGAGCCCTGGATCGTTGGCGTCGTTGCCGCCCTTCAGATCCTCCCACTCCGCCCTTCACGTCCCACCTCGATTCTGGAGCGGCAGACTCGGTTTGTGCGAGCGGCGCCTGGCCGCTGCCTTCTTGGAACCGGGAAAGGTCTCCTTCAGGCCGGCCTAGAGAAAAGAAGGACCAGGGGGGACATGATAGCAGCATTCCAATATTTGAGGGGCCGCCACAAAGAAGGGGGGGGGTCAACTTAGTTCTCAAAGCATCAGGAAGCAAGACGAGAAACAATGGATGGAAACTAATCCAGGATAGAAGCAGCCTGGAACTAAGGAAAAACTTCCGGACAGGGAGGACAATTAACCGGTGGAAGAGAAGTTCCCTTCAGAAATTGTGGGTCCTTCATCACTGTAGGCCTTTAAGAAGAGACTGGACAGCCCCTTTGTCTGACATAGGCTCTCCTGCTCTGTGGGTCACGGGCCACTACGGGGGGCGGGCTAATTCTTCCCTCCTTTCCCTCTCCCCTCTTAGACCCTTCTGTTCTTTCCTTTTCCTCGCCTTTTCCTTGACTGCCTTCCTTCTGAGTCCGGTTGCGCATTTCCACTTATGGCCCCAAAGCCAGAATCTCTCATCGGAGCTGGAAGAGACTGACTTGGGCCAAATCCCCTCAAAGGTCTTCAGCGAAGAAGGGCTGTGAACTCAGTCTGGCCCGTTTCACGACCTCCCAGGCCCAGCTGACCTAACTTACGGCGGGCCTTAGTCCACGAATGGCCTTCCCTGGTACTTCAGTGCCTCCACTGCTGCCCAGCCGTTTGTCCAGCGCTCTCTACTATACGCCACAGCGGACTTCCCCGCGCGCTGATTTCCCCCGCCTTCTGACGGCTGGAGGGACGGGGGGCGTCGGTGGTGGGAGGGGCGGAGTTGCGGAGATCCCGTCCCATCACTCCCGCCAGGCGCAGCCAAAGTCTGAAGATCCGAGAGGAACTTGGACTACCCGCAGGCTCTCCAGCTACCCTCGCTGGCTCTCTTCGGCCTCCTCCGTCTCTACTGGAACCCTCCCCGCAACTCCGACACCCCAGCCCAGAGCTTCTTCCCTCCTTGCCCGGCGCTGCGCTTCCGCGTTCTTCCTCAGCCTGCGCGCAGATGCTTTCTCCGCAGGGAAAGTCCCGAGCGCTGCGGAGCGCCCGCCTGATGGCCGCCCTTCCCGTGGCCCGGGTTCTGGGCAGACCAGGCAACAGTGGGCGGGATCTTCCCATTGTGACTCCTCCCGCTGGCGTTGCCTCTGTGCCTGCGTTCCCGACAGGCCTCCCCTCTCCTAGCCCCTTTTCCGCTTTTCCCCTCCCTTCATGCCAGCCTTGTTTCAGTCCCCCTTCCTCCTAGCGCCTGTCTGGCCCTCGGTCCCCTGACGGAACCCCTACAACTCGGGGGCTGTTAAATATGCATGACGCCTCATTAATATTCATGTACGTTGTATATAGGGTGGAGCCTGACGTCAGGCTCCACTGATTGGTCCAGCCACTGGCGGGAATAATGAAGCGCCGTCAGTGGCTGAAATATTGGACAGCGCCGGCTATCAAAACCGGCGCCTGTTGCGGTTCAGCCGCTTTTTGTTCCCGAACCTTAAATGAAGAGTTTTCCTGCTATCTTCGGTCCTGCCTCTTCCTTCAGTGCGCCCATTTTACAGGCTCCACTGGGTGAAACACATTTAAAGGAGTTTTGATTTCTCCACCAAGTTGGCTCTCTTCCCTCCCGCTCCCAATGATCACCTCGCTACCCCATTCTTGGTCTCGCTCTCCTTCCTTCCTTCCTTCCTTCCTTCCTTCCTTCCTTCCTTCCTTCCTTCCTTCCTTCCTTCCTTCCTTCCTTGCTTCCTTCCTTCCTTCCTTCCTTCCTTCCTTCCTTCCTATGCTCTGCCCTCTTTCTCACGTTGTTTAATTGTCTCTGGGGTTGGAGGGGCCTCCGTCTCTCCCCCGCCTGCCTGCCCATTCTGCTCCTGGCTCAGAGGATTTTGGAGGATGGCCTGTCAATTGCCTTCTAAGAAGGCTAGTGGCTTGAGGGCAGCTATGGAGGAGGGCAGCCTGTATAGGGGAGGAAGTAAAGGATAAGGATAAGGAACCACCCAGCACGACAGGACTAGCAGGGGGTGCCTGGTACACCTGCACAAAGGGCATTACATGCATACACACTCACACTCCCTCCCTGCTTCCACTCCGCCCACAGGATGCTCAACCATATATAGACACGGGTGTCCCTGCCTGCAATTTAAGTCCGGGAGAAGCCGCTAGACCTCATGGCGAATCCCAGCACTCCTACACTGAAGGGCTTGGTGGGAGGGGAGGGGCTCCCTCAGCCCCGGGAGAGGTTGCGGCTTTTAGGGCGAGAAGAGAAAACGCTCAACTCCACCGAGAGGGGGCAGCATAGGAAAAGAGAGGAGGAGGGAACGAAGCCACTAAGAGGGAAGAAACCAGATCAGGGGAAGAAAAGATTAGAGGGAAACAGTAACTGTGTTGCAAAGAAACGGGGACTTCGGTGACTTCCGAGGACCCGATGGAAAACCCCCTATTTTCCCCTCCTAGAATGACGGGTGGGGTCATTTGTCCCAGAGCGAGTTAGATGTGGTGAATTGGATGTGATGAGTTGGCTACTGCAAGTTGATTGTGGTCAGTTGATTGTGGTCAGTTGATTGTGGTCAGTTGATTGTGGTCAGTTGATTGTGGTCAGTTGATTGTGGTCAGTTGATTGTGGTGAGTTCTCCCATTCCATTCCTGTGTTTGGGTAGAAGGTATGGAGCATCTACCTGACTTAGAGAAGGTTCTTTTTCTTCGTGTCATGGGGGGGGGGGGAAGGATGGGGGAGGGGGCCAGGATCTCTGAGGGGGTCTAGGAGGTCCATGGGATAGCAGGGAATGGCTGGCAAAGCTTTGGGGATGGTGAGGGAAGAGGCCGGGCAGGGGGTTCAGCAGGGGTCCCTCAGTTCAGCCACTTCTTCCTTGAACTTTTCCCTTTGCTGCTTCAGACGCTTATTACTCTCCTGCAAGCTGGAAATGGCTTCATTCTTTTTCCTCACCTGTTGTGGGGGTGGGGGGCTCTTTAAAATGACCCTCCCTTCCCACCAATAGTAAGTTTCCCACATCTGTTTGTTAAAGTTGTTCTTTAAATTTTTAGTTTATTGAAATTACGAGAGTAACAGAGAAAACAAAACTAAACAATCTTTTTAAAAATTTGTGCATCAAAAAATACAAAAGACAAAAACATACATATGTATATTGTTCCCCATAGTGGAATACTGATAGATGTGTTGCACAGAAATAATAGTTTCCTCCCTGTGAAAAACAGACCCATATGTTTGTTAGACTGATTATTTCACATTTTCTCTTTTAAATAAGTGATCCCTCTTAACAGAAATCTTCCTTCCTTGGGAAACTGTTTCTCCACAGGTTCTTTTGTCCAATTGCTCCACAAACAACTATTTTTAAAGGTCTTTTGCCATATTTTTGTAACATAAAAGCTCAGGGGCTACCTCGGAGTTCCTTTCCCTGGCATGGAAGCCCAAAAACCACACCTGATAGATGAAAAGGTATATAACTTTTATATCCAAAGAAGCAAGTTCCAAAATGGGACCCACTTGCTCCACAGACAACTCCCCCCACCCTTATTACAGTCATGAAAACACACAATCATTAAGAACAATATCAGACATTCTGTCCATCTTCAGTAGTCATTGTAACGGCAAAAGTTCAGCTAAAGCTTATATGGTACGGAAGACCATGAATTGACCAATAGCATCCCTACACTGAAAGCATCCTTAAGTTACAGTACTTGGGGGCCAGCATCTCGTCCCATCCTTGGGCAGGAAGGCCGATGGTCTGACTTTCATTTATGGCAGGCCAACCAATGGATCAAAAGCAGACCAACCAGTGGATAGCCACATCAGTCGATACAAAGTGGCTTGTCACTGCTACCTCTATGCGCCCAGTAAGCAATAAATGTATCAATAGTTGAATAAAAATGGCCACCCAATACATAAATTACAGTACATGAAAGTAGTGTGTCCCAGGGCAACTAGTGGATAATCACACCAATAGATGCAATGGCCACAGTGACCCCGTTGTGCTAAACGATAAGCTGTTTCCCTTCTCCACTGGGCAACGTTGAAACAGTGTCTGGGGCCTTCACCCTCCATAGGTTGGGTTGTTCTGCAAAGTGAGAAAATGGAGAAAGTCAGCTCCCTGGTTTGTATGGGGAGGGCCTTTTCTCCCCTCTCCTTGGCTCCCTCCTCCCCCCACAGCAAGCCCCCCCCCCCAGGTGGCATGGGGGCAAGCAGCCAAATTGGAGAAAGGCTTGCAGTTCTCACCCACAGAGATAACTTCTCCCTGAAGAGAGGAATTTGGGGGGGGGGAATCCTCCCCTTAGAGTTCCTTTCTTGTTACCTCTCCAGTTCATCCTCATCAAGGAGCTTCCCCCCCCCCCCCCGATAGCCTCCCCCATGTTTCCCCAGACCCCCAATCTCTTTGCCTCCAGGCCTCCTTGGAGAAACAACCCTCATTTTCCCAGGGGGCCCAGCACTTTCTTCCATTTCTCACATTCTTCCCTTAGAGCTGGTGGGCCAGATGTTCCCTGAACAGCAGCTGATCAGAGGGTCCCAGGCAGGAGGGGCTGAGCCCCAAAGGAGCCCCCCACACAGCCCACAATCTCTCCATGGCTGTCTGGGAAAGATTTAAGAGGGCGGATTCCATACTCCCAACAAGCCTGATGGTCTTGGCTCCCAGGTATTTTTCCAAGCTCAGAGTTTAGTCTCTTAAATAGACTTCAGCAATATTCAGGCTCAACTCTGGTTATTGTAGGGTGGAGCATCTCCTGAGATTGAATCTCCTCTTCTGCACTTGGGGGAGAAGGGAGCATTTCTAGAGAAACCTGATCAGGGCAAGTTGTCTCTTCCCAGTGGTGTTTTTATCTGCATCTCCACCAGCAGCCTGATAGATGGTGAAAAGAGAAGAGACGGCCAGTTTATTTCAGGGCAGCAGCTCCTATCTGGGCTGGGGAGGGTTTATGCTAAAGACCCCAAAGGGCCCAGACAGCACAACTACCTGGATTTTAAACCCAACATCTTGAGAAAAATATATCTTTCCTTCCTCTGTTTATTTCAAGGGAAAAACTGTTAGCCGTCAAGAGTTGCTAACCGGGGGAGGGAAATGAAGTGGAAGATTCCTGGAAGTTCTTCAGAAACCATCAAGTTGAAACTATCCATGTTCTAATTGCAGCTCCAATTACACACCCCAGTCCTGTTTTTCCATCCTCTTTCAAAGACAGCCAGCAGGCTCTTCCCAATTATATTAAGTAGCAACTAAAGCATCATGAATGGCTTGTAAGCAACAATGTGGAAGGACTTGGTCAACAACTTCTTCCTCGTGTCCCGCTTGTCAGTTGTGGGATGAAGTTGGTAAGTCAACATCCTGCCATCAATTGCTAGGAGGGGGTGGGCAGAGGAGGAAGCAAGGGACCAAATGGGCAATAAACATGGATTAGCTTAGTGCTTGGAAATAGAGGGGAGGGACTGACACTTGAGGAAGACCAGGGATGCTTTGAATGAAATTGTGCCTGTCTTCAAGGGCTCTGAGAAGAGGGAGATGCTGGAGAATGGAATGTCGATTGCTCCAAACACTGCAGGTTCTCAAAACACCTAGACACCCACCCATTGGCTGGAGATGGACTGATCAAGAGGGGAGGGTGTAATTGGAGGGAAATAGTCGGTATACATTTGCATGGGAAATTCAATTCTAGTCAGCTACCAACTGCTACCAAGATCACTACATCCAAATGGAGTCGAGGGTCTTTCTTTCCCTAGGGATTGGATTGGGGCAGGTCTGACAATCCCATTCTGTTTTTTTAATACTCCAAAGCCCGATTCCAACCTAACCAGCTGTAAGGAAAAGCAACTGTAGCTGATTCTGGAAAGCTAAGCAGATCTGGCTGGCTTGGCACTTTCACCCAAGACTGAGAAGCAAGCAAATCACAACCAAGTCGAAAGGCCCATCCTGGAAAAAGGAAATGAAGGAAGAAGGAAGCACTTCTGCACTCTTGCTGAGAATATTACACCAATGTGAATGGATAAGAAGCAACGGATGGAAAGCAAACAAGGAGAGGAGCAACCTAGAACCAAGGAGAAACTTCCTGACATGAAGACAATTACTCAGTGGAATGGCTTCCCTTCAGAGGTTGTGGATGATCCATCCCTGAAGGCTTTTAAGAAGAGACTGGGTGGTCATCTGGAATGGGATAGGGTCTCTGCCTGAGGTTGGAGTAGAAGACCTCTGAGGCCCCTTCTAAGTCTGCTATTCTGTTCTGTGTTGCTCTGCACTTGGTGAAGCTCAGCTGAGGAGACCCTTCCCACATCCCTCCTCCATCTCACGAGGAGGAGGAGGAGGAGGAGGAGGAGGAGGAGAAGGAGGAGGAGGAGGAGGAGGAGCAGGAGGAGGAGGAGAAGGAGAAGCTCCTTTTACCGCTGATATTTGCTTCTCTAGAGAATCCCTCCCAGACACGAGGAAGGGGAACATTCTGAGGTTTACAGGAAATGGGAAAAATAGCTGCATAGCTTCTTCTTCCTTTCTGACTCCTGTTCAAAATGCTGTTTTTGGGGAAGGGCCTTGTGGGGATCATGAGTGAAACTCTCAGGGCAGCTGTGGCCTCCACACCAGCTCAGTCCACACAGAGAGACTCAGGGGAGGGGATGTCAGTATGTTTGTTTCACTTACCTATCAGGAAGGGAATCCCAGCTCCCAAGATTGCAGCAGCCAGAACTCCCAGAAGAGCCCGCCTTGTGGTAGCTAAAGGAGGAGAAATTCAGAAGTTCTGATTAGACAGATGCTGAGTTCCCTGAAGTGGAGATGCTGAGCAATGGAAGCACTTCCCAAGCTGTGTTGGCCTCCAGGAAGTGCCCCCACCTGAAGGAAGCCTCTCCCCTGCAAGGATGAAGAGGACAGAGCGAATGGCCTTGAAGGGCAGAAGGAGGAGCCACCACCCATCATCTCATATGTCATATATTCACATTATTCCTATTACCATTTCCTACTCTTCTCACAGAAATCTCTCCTCTCCCATTGCTAAATAAATGGCTATGCCGTATTTGCTGCTCTCCACCTGAAAACATGAGATGATGCAGCAGGAAACTCCTCCCACATTGTCAAATATTGATGTAACTTCTACACAAAGTTTTTTCTACACATAAAACCCCATCAGCCTCTCACCTGTTTCCTCCTTGAGAGCCAAGTCCAGGGGCTTCTGCAAGGCCTCGTGCTCCAGGTGACACCGAAAACGGTCCCTCTCCTTGGGGTCAATCTCAATGCTGAGCTGGATATAATAGGTCCCATCTGAGTTGGGGGCCACGTTCCTACGGACAGTCTCGTAGACACAGGCCTCTCCATCCCTGGTCCAGATGGCCTGGATCTTCTTGGGGTAGAAGCCAAAGGCCTGGCAGGTGAGGACCTCCAGCCTCTCATCCACCACCTTGGAATTCACCTTCCCCACTGGAGGCTCTGCAGAAGAAGCAACACCAGAGTAACCAGATTTTCTAGAGTTTCTGTCAAGGTGGCTTAATAACAGCAAAGGCTTCCTTTGGCCCTCCTCTCCCTCTGCTCCTTCTCCTCCTCTCAACCTCTGGGGCATTGAAGCTCTTTAGATCTATTTTTGAAAGGGTTAAAAATAAAAGTTGGGTAAAGCTCTCCAATTGACCAACGTCATTCAGTGTTTTGTATTTAATTTTAACCCTCCCCGCCCCCAATTGAATTTGTTCAAGTGGTTCCAGATAGAAATCAGGAACAGATTAATCTTTTCCTTCTGACCCAAAAACAAGACATCGGTTTCTTCTGCTTTGCAAATTTTTCTCAGGGAAACAACGAGGCATCCAGCATTAATTTCTTGCTCAGAAGATTATTTTCCTCCTGTCATGTGATGTGGGATCCTGCCTGACCCTTTTCTGCAAAGGGTGGCTTGGCTATTAGGACAGAAATATTATGGGTAGGGGGAGCCTGCAGAAACATGCCCAGTGGAGACCCCATTTTGTCACTCACCGATCCTCTGCACAGCCTCCTCCTTCTGGTAGGACAGGTATCTCTGCAGCCACTCCATGCAGGTCTCCTCCAGCAACTCTTTCATTGTCTCTGACCACCTTGGATCCTCCTCCCACTCCTCCTTGACCTTCTGGGCCTGGGGCTGAGCTGCCACCCATCTGAGGGTCTCCTTGTCGAAGCTGATGAAGTCCATCCCATCGTAGCCATAGTGGAAATATCCTCCTTTGCTCCCGTCTTCCCTGAGCTCACAGCCCCAAACCGCCTGCCAGGTGTGAAGCCCTGAAAGAGACCCAGAGAGGGAAAGGGTGTGAATGAAAAGGGCCCAGGATTCCTCTCCTTAGGGAACATTATGCTGTCACCCCCTTGCCACCTGGGGAGAGAAGCAAGATTTCTCCCTCCCTCTTTATCACACAAGGAGAAATATTTATTTATTTATTTTTCATATTTCTATACCGCTCCCTCTCCCAAAAAGGGACTCGGGGCGGTGTACAGCCTAATAAACACATAGATACAAGTTAAATAGAATTTAAAACTAGATTAAACACATATATCTGGCTGCATCCCGTCCAATTACAATTAAACATTTAAAATCCGGGATTAATAAAAATTTAAAAATATAAGATTAAAAATTAAAACCCTCATTAAATTTAAAACCCTACAGACCCTTACTGGACCAGGCCAGCCTGTTTAAAAAATAGGGTCTTAACTGCGCGCCGGAAGGTCAGGATGTCCGTCATGGCTCGTATCTCCGGGGGGAGATCATTCCACAGGGAGGGGGCTCCCACAGAGAAAGCCCGCACCCTTGGGGCCGACAGCCGACAGCGATCAGGCGGCGGTACCCCAAGTAGGGCAACCCTGTGGGAGCGTACTGGGCGGCGGGAGGTTGTTGGTGGCAGCAGGCGGTCCCGTAAGTACCCAGGTCCCGAGCCATGGAGCACTTTAAATACCATCAGTACCACCTTGAATCGAATCCGGAAGGCCACAGGAAGCCAATGCAGCCTGCGGAGAAGTGGTGTTACGTGGGTGCTCCGAGGGGCGCCCGCGATCACCCGCGCAGGCTGCATTCTGAACCAACTGCAACCTCCGGAGACTTCAAGGGGAGCCCCATGTAGAGAGCGTTGCAATAATCCAAGAGGGAGATAACGAGGGCGGAAGTGACTGTGCGAAGTGCGCCCAGATCCAGAAAGGGCCGCAACTGGTAAATCAGACGTATCTGATAAAAAGCCCCCCTGGCGACGGCTGCAATATGTTCTTCCAAGGACAGCCGCACATCCAGGAGGACACCCAAATTGCGCGCCCTTTCCACGGGGTTCAAAACCTCTCCCCCCACGGCCAGCGAAGGAACAAGCTGGCTGTATCTGGGCGCAGGAAACCACAGCCACTCGGTTTTGGTCGGGTTGAGACGAAGCCTGTTACGACCCATCCAACTCCGCATGGCCTCCAGGCACCGGTTCATCACTTCGACGGCTTCGTTGGGGTGACCCGGGGTGGAGATGTACAGCTGAGTATCATCAGCGTACTGATGGAACTCCACCCCAAAGCCACGGATGATCTCACCCAGCGGCTTCACATAAATGTTGAACAGCAGGGGCGAGAGCACCGACCCCTGGGGCACCCCACAAAGCAGGGGCGTCGGGGTCGATCTCTGCCCCCCTGTCAACACAAATTGCGAATGGTCGGAGAGGAAGGAGGCGAACCACCGCAGCACGGTGCCTCCCACCCCCAACCCCACCAACCGCCGCAATAAGATACTGTGGTCGACAGTATCAAAAGCCGCCGAGAGATCTAACAGGACCAGGACAGAGGAGCAACCTCTGTCCCGAGCCCTCCAGAGATCATCCACCAATGCGACCATCGCCATCTCCATGCTGTGCCCGGGCCTGAAACCCGATTGGAGGGGGTCGAGATAACTTGCTTCATCCAGGTACTGCGGGAGCTGATGTGCCACCACACTCTCTACAACCTTCGCAACAAAGCGAAGGTTGGAGAAAGGACTATAATTTGATAATAATGCTGGGTCCAGGGATGGTTTCTTGAGCAGGGGCCGCACCACCGCCTCCTTCAAGGCGGCGGGTAAAAGCCCCTCTCTCAATTAAGCGTTTATAACAATATCTTTTGTTAACCTTCCTTGACTACCCTCAGGCTGTGCAGAATGTCCAGGGAGGGAGAAAACCAGGGCTGGGGGTGGAGAGTGGGGGGTTCTCTCTTTCCAGGAAAGAAAATCTCACCATTACGCCCCCTGCAGGCCCTGGAGGTCAAAGGTGTCCCAGCCTCTGCTCACCTTCACTCTGGTGGCTGAGTTTGGATAACTTCTCCAGGTCAGCCCTGAAGACCCTCACGGGGGCCAGAAAGTTCTCCTTCTCCTTCTCCTTCTCCTTCTCTTCCATCCAGGGCACCAGAGGCTCCATCTTCCTGGTGAGGCTGTCAAAGCGAGCGATGGGCTGGTCATCCAGGTAGCTCCTAATGGAGGACTGGGGCCGCCCCTGGCTGGGCTCTGGCAGTCGCAGGTAGAAGTAGCTCAGGGAGTGGGAGAGGGAGCCTGGAGAGGGAGAAGAGAAAATTATAAGGTCTGAACTGCAGCTCCAACCCGTCCAACCTTTCATTGTCACCCAGCAGCCCCAACAAGGGGGCCGCCCTCTTTCTGCTCTGCTTGGAAGGGTTCCTTCCTTTAAATCCGAGGAAGAAGCTCCAGACATCCCTTGGCTGACCTCTAGAAACACCTGGGCAGACCCACATCTGGTTACAGTAACCCCACAGCCCCTCTGGGCCCTTGATATTCCCAGCTTCCTGTGTGCTTGGCTGCCATCACAATCCTCCTTGCCAGGCACAGGAAACGTCACTGAAAGCAGAAGATGGACCTGGAGCCTCATTTCGGAGTTAGAGACCTGGCTGCTCTCCAGAGAGGCAGCCCAGCCCCTCCCTCACCCCTTCTGTGACTCAATGAGCAGTTTGGAGCAGTTCCTTGACAGGTAGCCGGGCCCTTTGCCAGCCCAGGAGTGGAACTCAGATATATGGAAATAGGTGGAGCCTGAAGGTTCCTCTACAATGCAAAAACTAAAAACTTCAACTGCAAACTCTTCTACAAGCAGCCCCTCCTTTTCTTGGCCCTCCTGTCTGCCCCCCAATTCTCTCTCTCTCTCTCTTTTAATTTTATTTTTAAATATACATTCCATGACCAGTGAGGTATCTGGGTATCATTCAAGTACAAATAATAATAGCCGTATTAATAATATTTGTTACGTTAATCCTACTTGTGTAGTTATAGTGTTCTTCATATCTAAGTGTGTTTCTTCATTCTTCAGCTGTTCAGTATTTTTATGCATCAATCTAATAACAATCACAATATTTTTTAAACATTCATAATAATACCATCTTTCAACATCTAATCTTTACACCTATTGCTTTTAGTATGTTATATAAAAATGTCTAATATTTCCCCTTAATCTTGTTTCTATCTCTAAATATTAATAGTATTTGTTAGATTAATCATACTTGTGTAATTATGGTATTATGTATATTTGTGTTGGAATATGTTCATTATTTAGTTGTTCAGTGTTTTAGTGCACCATTCTAATAACAATCACAATATTATTTAGACAATCATAATGGCACCATCTTTCAACATCAAATCTTTACGTCTAGCTATTACTTTTAGTGTATTATATAATAATATTCCCTCTCAATCTTATTTCTACTTCTATTCTAGCTTTCAATAAAGCCAATTTCATAACCCAAATCTTCTGCGGCAACCTTTTTTCTCACAGAAACGTTTGCCTCTCACGCGCGTGTAAATTAACCGGCGCCACGAGAATGCAGGTCTCAGCCCTCGTTATATTCCCACTGCCAATATCGCCTCTCCTCAGAAACACGAAGGGGAACGGATGACAAAGGAAACGCCAAACGTTCCCAAACGAGGGTCGGTGAAGCGTCGCGAGGGAAGGCAGATTTTCCCTTCTGGGAAAGGAGCTTTGGGGAGGGGGGGGAGAGCCAGGCCAGGACTACGGCTCCCCCTCCTCTTCTGCAGCCTCCCCTCCGGGTCTCAAGTCCCTCCAGGCACTCAACCGAAGCAGCCCCCTCGTACGAAGGACCCCAGCGCCGCTTCCAGGAGCCAGAGGGGCGCCCGTTGCAGCCCCGTCGCCCGCCAGCCACGCGCGGCGTTTCCATCTGCAGGCGAAGCCACCCGGCGGCACCATCCTCTCCGCCAAGGGAAGCCCCGCCCCTTCGGACCCTCCCGCTCCAGAGCGCCGAGCCTGTGGGACTGAAGTTCTCTCTGCCGTCCGCAGGTCCTCTCGCCATATTTGGGGTTGGCGAAGGGAGAGAGGAAAGGGCGCCGCTCCTTTGCTCTCTTCCAGCCCCCCAGAAGGGGCAGCGGGGTCCCAGCCAGGCGCTGCCCTCAACACGCGCCGATCCCACCAGCCCCCATGCGCCTTTTTGGCCGCAGGTGGTTGCTGCTTCCTGGGCCGGTTTTCTTTACCCTTTTCTCCAAGGCCTCCGGACAGTCCAGGCTGCATTTCATGAAGGGATTCTATGGGCGTTTTGCTTAGGACAACAACTCCGCGTTTAAGGGATAATGAACTTCCCGCAAGAGCCTTCGAGGGAGTCTGTCTTCCCTTCTTATTGGCTCCTCTCCTCTCCTTCCGCTCTTCAAGGCTTCTCTTCCTTACCACTTCCCTGCTGAGTTCAGTTGGTCTTTTGGGGCTCTGTGCCCAATAGCAGCAGGTAAGATTGACTCACGTCTGTCTTAAGGTTTCAGTTCCAATTGCTGGAAGAAATCTCGGTTCAGTTCCAAGTGGGGAAAAAGACACTGGAAACATGGAGGCTGCTTGGAAAGATGGTTTAATGGTGGACAGCAGGACCACATGGCCTGGAGCTCCAAAGTGAAAAGGATGATCACGTGCTTCAAGGTGTTGGGTGAAGGAAAGAAGGGCCGGCCAAGATGCTGAGAGACCCTTATATACCCTCTGTTGGGCCCCACTGTAGTGTTTCCTGTTCCTGTGCAATTGGCTGTCAGATTGGGGGGGGGGGTCTTAACTAACTGTCTGGACCACATGGCTTCACCTGAGTTCCAGGCTTGGTTGAGCCTTGCTGGATGATGAAGTAATGAAAAGGCTTTAGGCAATTCCTATAGCTCTACCTGGAGGTCTTTGTTATGTAGAATACTCTGGCCCAGGCCTTAATAGCCCACCCATAAAGAAAGGTGGGGGTGAGTTTCTGCTTCTGAGTTTCTACTCTTTTTAGCAATATTCTGCCTTTTTAACATTTCCTAGGATATTTCATTTGTCTAGGAGAGGGGTGGGTGCTAACTTCCTACACAGAGAAGGAGGGCTGTGAGCTCAGTCTTTGGGGCAGCCCCTGAGATATTGGAAGACTGCTGCCATGCCTCCCCTGGTTCTTATTTTCATCAAACTAGAAATGCCCAATTCATGCAACAGTTCCTCATATGTTAACTTTTAGCCTCCAGTCCCCTAATCCTCTTTGAAAGGACACTCTCGCCGCCCTTTCCGTTGCCCGGCTGTGCCCATCCTTTGGGGCTCCCGATGGAGAGAAGACGGTCCTTGGGTCCCCCTTTCCCCCCCTCCCAACTTTCATCTCTTCGGTTCTGGGCAGCAGCCTCACCAAGGGATCCTGCGACTCTCGGTGTCCCAGGAGTCTCGCTGCCCTCCATTTTGCACCTGGACGGTCCCAAACGCCTCTGCCTCCCCGGGGAATGCGCTCATATATGACTATCGTTTCCTCCCCCATTTTTGAATGCTGTAAATATGAGGGGATCCTTTTGCCCTAGGAATGCCTCCCTTTATTTTCGGGGGTGGGGAGGGGAATCCTCCAAGGCACACAAAATCAATAATTACTGCAGTGATGCTTGAATATTGGCTTTTCGGTCCTGCGTTTGATCCCGCAATGAGGATGGGAGGCCACCAGGAACTTCAGAGAAAGGGAGAAACCAATGGGAAGCAGGAGGGGGGGATGCAATGGATCTTGAGCCGAGGCTGCTGGGTGCCTCCAACGGCAGGTGAGGCTCCAGGGCCATTTGGGCAAGTTCCCACCCAGTCTTAGTTTCTGCGGAATGGGACAATTTGAGTGCGGCTGCCTTAATACGCCCGCTTGTTCTCTGGCTCTCCGCCACAGCTGAGCCAGTGCAGGAATTCCTCCTGGGCTGGCTCTCCACCCACGCTCCTCTCCCGCTCTTTCATCTGGACCATTTCACGGAGGGAGGTAGTCCTCCTTTGAACAAGAAGCCTCAACGTACTACAGAAGCACACCCAGAGCCAGTGGTGAGCGTGGAAAGGAACTGGGGCAGCCCCTGGCTGGTAGGAATGGCAGAGGGAGCCTGGAAGGGAAAGAGGGGGAAGGGTACGTCATGAAAAGCAGCTCCCAAACAGGGAGACCAACTGCCCGCTTTACGTTGGAGGATTCCAGTGTTGAGCAAAGGTGGCATTCAGCAGGTTTGGACCAGTTCTGGAGAACCAGTACCAGAAATGTTGAGTAGTTCGGAGAACCGGCAAACACCACCTCTGACTGGCCCCGCCCCCATCTCTTCTCTGCCTCCCATTGAGTCCCAGCTGATCGGCTGGGTTTTGTTTTGTTGCCCTGCACAGGAGAAAGGAGCTGGAAAGCAGGTCAGTGGGGTGGGGAGGGAATGGAGATTTTGCAGTATCCTTCCCCCAGGAGGGGGAGAGAATAGAGACTTTACAGGATCCTTCCCCTGCCACGCCCACCAAACAATGCCCACAGAACCAGTAGTAAAAAAATTTTTGAATCCCACCACCGGTCTTGAGATGAACCCCGGAAGAAGTTCTCAGGCGACTCTTGGCTGACCCTGGAAACAGCTGGGCCCATCTGGTGAGGGGGACCTCCGGGTTCCCACAGCTGCTTGTGCACCTGACCCCCACTCCCCCACCCCACCCCACCTGACCCTACATACACCTGCCAGGAGGACCAGCAGGACAGGAGCTGCTTCGAGTTTCACAGCAGAGTAAGGAGTATGGAGACTTCTGCTCCGGGAAGCTGTACTACCACAGAAAGACAAGCCATCCTGAGTTTCTTTGTTTCCTCATCAAGAGAGAGACCGACTGGAGGGGGGCGGGGGATAGGAGAGATCTCCTGACTTTTACTGGATGTTTAACATTTTACTTAGAATTGACCACAAATTAAACACCACGTGTTATATTGTCCCACAGAAGCCACGAAGGATTCAAACCTTCCTTGTATTGTGCGGGTGCCTCAGATATTCATAACAGGAAATTAGATAGATAGATAGATAGATAGATAGATAGATAGATAGATAGATAGATAGATAGATAGACAGACAGACAGACAGACAGACAGACAGACAGACAGACAGACAGACAGACAGACAGACATAGAGAGAGAGGAAGCGAATTTAATCAAAAGAGACAAGGAGAGAGAGACACTCTGAATGTGAAATCTAGTGGGGGACCCGTTATGGCTACCAGCTACTATTACTCAAGTCACAGGACCACGATCTTACCAACTAGTAACATCTGACAACAGGGACTAGAAAAGGCACATAGACCAATTACGGTCCCGGACCCTTAGAGGGGTGTCTGACAAACCAGGGGGGGAAGGGGGAGACCCTTCAAATACACAAGAAGGGGGAGACCCTTCAAATACACAAGAAGGGGGAGACCCTCCAAATACACAAGAAGGGGGAGACCCTTCAAATACACAAGAAGGGGGAGACCCTTCAAATACACAAGAAGGGGGAGACCCTTCAAATACACAAGAAGGGGGAGACCCTTCAAATACACAAGAAGGGGGAGACCCTTCAAATACACAAGAAGGGGGAGACCCCCCAAATACACAAGAAGGGGGAGACCCCCAAATACACAAGAAGGGGGAGACCCTTCAAATACACAAGAAGGGGGAGACCCCCCAAATACACAAGAAGGGGGAGACCCCCCAAATACACAAGAAGGGGGAGACCCTTCAAATACACAAGAAGGGGGAGACCCTTCAAATACACAAGAAGGGGGAGACCCCCCAAATACACAAGAAGGGGGAGACCCTTCAAATACACAAGAAGGGGGAGACCCTCCAAATACACAAGAAGGGGGAGACCCTTCAAATACACAAGAAGGGGGAGACCCTCCAAATACACAAGAAGGGGGAGACCCTTCAAATACACAAGAAGGGGGAGACCCTTCAAAAACACACCAACCCCAAGCAAATGAAAACAACCTAACTCCATCACAATCACCCCTATCATTAGCCCCGGTCGAAGTTCGCAACTACGCTCCTGCAGCCGAAGGAACAAACACCGACGTGGACCAGGCAGGAGAAGAGCTGCTGCCGAGAAGAAACCTGGAAGGGAGTGGCCTAGCCGACTCAACTAACCGGGCAAGACCCGGCAGGAGCAACATGGCCGACTCTACCTTCCAGGCGGTTCCACGAGAAGAGATGGAGAGACCAACAGGTCCGTCCGCACCGGCTGCTGGCGAACTAACAAATGACCTGCGCAGGTCCAGTCGGACCCATAGGAGCCCCGCCTACTTATGTGACTATGTAACCTAGGGGGCTCCTGATTGGTCGGACTGGACCAAGTGGGGAGGGGTGTTCTATAATCAAATACTCACCCGCAATTGGTCGATCCAATGGCGGAAACTTTGTATACCTGTCATTGGCTGGCGAGCCGCGAGCAGCCGCTATAAGAAAGGCTGCCGCGGCTCCGTTGCTGTTCAGTCCTGGAAATAAAACAAAGTAACAAGTCAACTGAATGTATGCGTCTCTTACTTCCCGCCATTAAAACAGTGGTGGTTACCATGATTACTATTATGTTGTTATGTTTATTATTTTACTTATTATTCAGGTGAAACAGAACTTGAAACAAGAAACACAATAACAGAATTGGGCGGGACCATGGAGGTGTTCTAGTCCAGGGGTCGCCAACCTTTTGGACCTCGGGGACCACCAAACTCGTAATTTTAAATCCCACAGACCAGAGACCTTGGGAAAATCCCAAAAATAGTCTTCAGGAAAATTCCCCACCCCGTCTTCCTACGGATCAATCATTCTTTATTTGGGATCGTAGGATACTGTCTCCAGCTCCGTTCTCAGGGGGAGAGAGAGAGAGAGAGAGACTTTTGGATCCATGCAAAGAAAACAGCAGAAGCTGCTGAAGTCTTTCTTTCTCTCCCCCAAACTCCACCAGAAAGGAATCTTTGCCGGTGCAGCCTCTTGGAGCAGGATGCCTTGCAGGGTCCCAAAGACTCCTTTCCGGCGGAGTTTGGGGGAGACAAAGAAAGACTTTTTCTGCTTTCCTTGTGTGCAGCCAGAAAGAAGAGGAAAGAAGCAGCCGGGTGGCCAGGCGAGGTGCGTGGAGCACGTGGGGCAAGTTCCCCCCCTCCACCCTTTCCTCTCTCCCCTCATGTTGTTCACAATGTAAGCGACACAAGCCTTATGTTCCTTTGGGCCCTGTAGGCAGCCCAGCCTTGTGTTCCTGCACAGCCTCGATTAATTGCTTTGGAGGTGACATTTCTCTGTGGACCACCAACATTTCCTCGTGGACCACCAGTGGCCCCGGCCCACTGGCTGGCGACCACTGTCCTAGACCAACTCTCTGCCAAACAGGGACATTTGCATTTAGCCAGCAAAGGACCTGGTTACCCCTATTGTGTGAATGCAGCCACACTGAGGAGGCCCTCCTCATTCTTCTCGCGAGACTCCTCCTCCAGCGACCCCTCTCCCCCAGGCCTTCTTTTTGGCAGAGCATCCCAATAGAGACCCCAACACAATCGAAGGAAGATCTTAACATTAACTTGTTGCCACAGTGAAGGATAATATACCAAACCTGGGGAATAGAGGTGTAAGCCAGAACACCCCTCCCCTAATTCTGCCTTCACCCCCTTCCCCTTCCAGGCTCCCCCAGGCGCTCCCTGTGCTATTTCTACCTGAAGGTGTCAGAGCTCAGCAAGGAGCAGCCCTGGTTCCTCTCCATTAAAGTGTTGGAGTTGGTGGCTGAAGCATTGCTGGACAGCAAAGAGGAGGAGAGAGGAGAGGGAGAAGAGGAAGGGAAGGGGGAGGAAGAGGGAGAGAGGAGGGTGTGAAGAGGAGGGAAAGGAGAGGAGGAGGAGGAGTGAGGAGAGGCAAATAGAGAGTGGGAGGAGGAGGAGGGGAAGAAGAGGGAGGAGGAAGAGGGGAGGGAGGAGACTGAGGCAGATCATCTGCTTCCCCCCCTCCCCAGGCAAGGAGAGTAATTGGGGAAGGAGCTTAGACTGCTCTCTGCATTGAAATCTGGCCCTGCCCCCCCCCCCCCCCCCCACTGTCAGGTCCACTCAGAGCTGGTTGAAATCAGGGATCCTTTTGCCCACATTTGGCTGCTACACCACCTTTTTGAGGGAGAGCCCCAGTTCCATGCTCCACACCCTTGTGATTCCCAGGTTAGACTACTGCCGTGGGCTCTCCCTTGGGCTCCCCTGGAAGACTGTGCAGAAACTGCAGCTGGTACAAAAAAGCATCTCAGAGACAGGCTGGCATGGGAGGTGCAGCAACATTGCCTCCTGCATTGGGGAGGGGGTTGCATGGCCTCCAGTGGGGATCCTGAGTGCAATTCCAGTGGCGGCTTGGAAGTTAGAGAGCCTAGCCAAGAGGGCCCACAGGGCCACCCCTCCAATGGGCCCCGGCTGGGTTTTTCTGTCCTGCTTACAAGCACAAGAAGGGAGGCCAGGAAGTGGTGATTTTCCCCAACCCTCTGACAAAACCTCCCCAAGACCTTGTTAGCTCCTCCAGCCATCTCCAAGAAGCTGTGGAAACAGAACGTTGCTATTCTCAGAAGTTCTGAAACTAACACCTACAGTTTCCCTCCCTCTGTTTCCCTTGCATTGCTGTTCAGGAGCCTCAACTGGTGGTTTCACATCCACCGAGGTTACTCAATCCCCAAGAGCTGCTGAGGAAAGGAGAGAAGGCAGCCCAAGAAACTGAGTGCTTGAAGTGAAGGGCACAAGGACCCCCCACTCTGCATTCTCTCTCCAAGCATTGAAAGAACCTTTCTCCTCCGGCTCCACAGGAGATCCCAATTTGGCTTAACTACCAGGAAAAAATGTCCAGGTAGGAGAACTGAGGCCAGAAGAGAAACTGAAACCAATTCAGATGCACACACCGAGTTCTTCTTGCTGTTTTTTTATCAGTTAGCACTGAGGAAGAAATATTTCATGCTTATCTCTCTGGTAGGCGGAGTTTGTTTTTTCTTTTGAAGACATTTCCCTTCTCATCCAAGAAGCTTCTTCAGCTCTGACTGGAGAGGGGAATGGAAGGATTTATATTCCTTGCAGACAGCTGGCCATTTGCATCCTCTTAGAGAGTCACTGAGGCCACTTGGAGGTTTCTCTGTGTCCTCAGGGTTACCTGAGTAGTGCAAATAGTCTGCAATTTATCTCTGGAACTCCGTTCCTTCTCCCCCACCATTCATAGGGTGTTCATCCTAAAGTGCATGGCTGAAAGTCTATGGAGATTCTCAGTCATCCACGTCATGGGTGTCCCAAAGGTGCTTTTTTCAGGAAAAATCTGGACTTTCTGGGATTTTTTTTTCTTTCTTTGAAGACGTTTCGCTTCTCATCCAAGAGAAGCTGAAGAAGCTTCTTGGACGAGCAGCAAAACCTCTTCAAAGAAAAACGAAGTCCAGTTGCCTCTTGGGAAAAAAAGGCACCTTTGGGATGACCCGATGGGTGCATGGATTTTTATATCATTCTAGGGCCAGGCCTTTGAAATTGAAATAATTTGGGTTGTAAAATATGAATATTCCTTGAATGTGGGTTTGCAAAGACGTGTCAGATTGTCGCTATAGAAAAAGGAAAAGTATTATATGTTTTCTGTATTCTGCACAATAGTGGATTTGTAAGCTGTGTAGATGCAGATAGATAAACTCCACAAAACATCCGTAACAGAGTACATTTATTGGTTCATCAGGTATCCTCATAACTCACATTTGTGATGAAATTCTTCTTTAATGACCAACCCTTTGCATATCTGCCTTGTAGATAAAAGATGGTTATCTCCTAACTCATCTCATAGTGATAGAAAGCAGCTGCCACGAGTAAATGAATCCAGGCAAAAATGAAGAAAACTCCCCCAACCCATCAAGAGTCAAATTAGTGACCAATCAGGATTACAGATGTGGCCACATGACATGAACTACGTTTCCCAAGGTACCTTTAACTACATTTACCATGATGCATTCCCTTAAGGGGACAGTTCACAATTGCTACCTAACTCTCCAATTCCCATACACTGGCTGGACAGCACAATATGGAAGGGGCGAAAGAGGACAAGATGGACATTGAATAATTCAATTTGACTGGGAAAGTTAAGATTAAGAAAGGAACAAGACAAGGATGCCCTCTATCACCACTGTTATTTATATTGACACTAGAAGTGTTAAATAGAAATATTAGAGAAAATAAGGAAATAAAGGGTATAGAGATAAAAAAGGAAGAGTACAATTTGCAGGCATTTGCAGACGATCTGGTCTTTATACTGTATTAGAAGAACCACTAGAAACAGGACTCAAACTGAAAAAAAGGATAGGAGAATATGGAGAAGTTGCAGGATTGAAAATAAATAAGGAAAAAACTAAGATTTTAGTGAAAAATATCAGAAAAGCAAAAAAGAGAATTAATGGACAGATTAGATATTCAAATTACAAAGAAAGTGAAATACTTGGGGATTCAACTGACAGCAAGATGCGGGACAATTAAAGAAGATAACTATTATAAATGAAAACAACAGATTAAAATAGATTTGGAAAAATGGAAAAATTTGCAATTGTCATTAATAGGGAGAATAGCAATTAAGATGAATATACTACCAAGAATACTATACTTGTTTCAAACAATTCCAATAAAATTGGAGAAAAAAATACTTTGATGACTTAAACAAAATAATACTAAAATATATATGTCAAGGGAAAAAAGCAAGGATTAAACTAAAACTGCTACAGGATGCAAGGACTATTTATTTATTTATTTGATCATATTTCTATACCGCTCCCTCTCCGAAAAGGGACTCGGGGCGGTGTACAGCCTAGTAAATACATTAAAATACAAGAATACAAGATTAAATAGAGTTTAAAACCGAATTAAATATAAATATAGCTGCATCCCGAAAGTTTAAAAATGGAGTTAAAATTTTAAAAACCCTATTAACTTAAAACCCCTTTAACCCTTACTGGGCCAGGCCAGCCTGTTTAAAAAATAGGGTCTTAACTGCGCGCCGGAAGGAGAGGATATCTGTCATGGCTCGTATCTCCGGGGGGAGATCATTCCACAGGGAGGGTGCTCCCACAGAGAAAGCACGCACCCTCGGGGCCGCCAGCCGCCAGCGATCAGGTGGCGGTACCCCAAGTAGGGTGACCCTGTGGGAGCGTACTGGGCGGCGGGAGGTTGGTGATGGCAGCAGGCGGTCCCGTAAGTACCCAGGTCCCGAGCCATGGAGCACTTTAAATACCGTCAGTACCACCTTGAATCGAATCCGGAAGGCCACAGGAAGCCAGTGCAGCCTGCGGAGAAGTGGTGTTACGTGCGCGCCCCGAGGGGCGCCCACGATCACCCGCGCGGCTGCATTCTGAACTAACTGCAGCCTCCGGAGACTCTTCAAGGGGAGCCCCATGTAGAGAGCATTGCAATAATCCAAGCGGGAGATAACGAGGGCAGAAGTGACTGTGCGAAGTGCGCCCAGATCCAGAAAGGGCCGCAACTGGTAAATCAGACGAATCTGATGAAAAGCCCCCCTGGTGACGGCTGCAATATGTTCTTCCAAAGACAGCCGCACATCCAGGAGGACACCCAAGTTGCGTGCCCTTTCCACGGGGGTCAAAACCTCTCCCCCCACAGCCAGCGAAGGAATGAGCCGGCTGTATCTGGGTGCAGGAAACCACAGCCACTCGGTTTTGGCCGGGTTGAGACGAAGCCTGTTACGACCCATCCAACCCCGCACGGCCTCCAGGCACCGGGACATCACTTCGACGGCTTCGTTGGGGTGGCCCGGGGTGGAGATGTACAGCTGAGTATCATCAGCGTACTGATGGAACTCCACCCCAAAGCCACAGATAATCTCACCCAGCGGCTTTACATAAATGTTGAACAGAAGGGGCGAGAGCACCGACCCCTGAGGCACCCCACCAAGCAGGGGCCTTGGGGACGATCTCTGCCCCCCCGTCAACACAAATTGCGAGCGGTCGGAGAGGAAGGAGGAGAACCACCGCAACACGGTGCCTCCAACCCCCAACCCCTCCAACCGCTGCAATAAGATACTGTGGTCGACAGTATCAAAAGCCGCCGAGAGATCTAACAGGACCAGGACAGAGGAACAACCTCTAGATGAGGACTAGATGAGAGTTTTGGTTACCTAATTGGAAACTATATTACCAAGCTGTGATAGTGATGTGGATGAAAGAATGGATTGTGTTAAAGAATACAAGGTTATTGCTATTGGAGAGACATGACTTGCAATTGGGATGGCATGCTTTTTTATGGTAAGGGAAAAATAAGTCTCATGGTTACGTTTAAAGACAAAATGTAAGAAACGCTTTATTGTTAATATGGGAGAAAATAAGAAAACAACACTATTTGAAGATTCCAGTCTGGCTATTGACGATGGAAGCGTTTATATATCCAAATGTTTTTAAAATGGGAAATGTTGTTTTAAAGATGTTTTAAATGACAGGGGTGAACTCAAAACAAAAAAAGAATTAAATGAACAAGGGATTGATATGAATTGGTATTCATATATGCAAATACATTCTAGATATGAAAAAGATGTTACAGAGGAGGGTTTTTACAATAAGTTGACAGAATTAGATAAAATTCTGACTGGAACAGAAAAAAGGATGATTAAGAAACTGTATAGTTATCTGTTAGGAGTGAAACTAGGAGAAGAACAAGTAAAAGAGACAATGATAGAAAAACTTTGGTTATGGGATAGAACTAGACAAATGGCAGAAGCTAATGGGATAGAAACTATAAAATAATAATGTCAACAGTGTATAAAGAAAATTTGTATAAGATGTTTTATTGATGGATATTGCGCTGGCAAAGCTGTTTAAAGATAAATCAGCCAAATGTTGGAAATGCTACCAGATACCAGGATCATATTATGTGGTGGACATGTACTGAAGCTAAAAGATACTGGACAAAAATACACACAGGTTGGAAAAGATGATAAAAACAACACATAGATTTAAAACCTGAGATATTTCTGTTCGGAATTTTACCTGCTAATTATAGTAAAGAAAAAACATATTTAATTATTCATATATTAACAGCAGCTAGAATTGTATTTGCCCAAAATTGGAATAATAAGATTCCAACAGAGGAAGAGGTGATTATGAATGTGCAGAAATGAAGAGATTAACACTGGCAATTAAAGAACAAGAAGAAACGGAATATTATGTGATATGGGAAGTATTTTATAAATGGTTGGAAAACAAAGAAACAAGCTAAATGAATAGAAGATCAAATGTATTGAGATTATTATAATGCTGAGAGAAATAAGGATGGCATTTTTAACATGAATGCAATCTTAATGATATTATAGTAAGAAGTGTATATTAAATATGAATGTGTGCGCAAGATATATGTACCCACTGTTGAATTGAAAGATGGATACGTTGTAAAATAAAATAAAAATACTATTTAAACAAAGATTGTAGCTAACGCTCTTATGTCCTGTCTTTGAAGGCAGATGGGAATCTAAATTTAAAGGGGTCTTTTATCTGTCTGCTTTGTAAAAGACTGTGGCAGGAAGCAGTCTGTTTGGGGCTTTGGGTACTCATGCATGAAACTTACGGGTGCTTAACTGCTTGAGTACTTTAGAGCATGGGGAGGGCCTTTTCTCCCCTCTCCTTGGCTCCCTCTTCCCCCCACAGCAACTCCCCTCCCAGGAGGCATGGGGGGAAAGCAGCCAAATTGGAGAAGGTAGTGAATAAAATCTAATCAGAGATGTTTTGCTGATTCTTGTTGATTTGTTTTATTTGTATTTCTTTACTTTATGTTGCTGAATTGTATTGACATGTGTGTCCCTTCTTGTGCACAACCCAGCAGCTTTTGTGATTCTTTGCAGCAAAAATTACCAACCTCTGGCTTTGCTCTACTTTTCAAACGTGCCGGCACTGCTGCGTTCTGGGTGCCGGCCCCGCAGGTCCACCCCATTGAGCCCACTGCACTGGAGGGACCTGCCCAAGCAAGTCCGAGTGGAGCGGTGCACCAAATCAATGGAGTGAGCCTGGGAGAGGGAAAGAGAGAGAGAGAAGAGAGAGAGAAGGAAGAAAGAGAAAAGGGAAAGAAAGAAAAAGGGACAAAGAAGGGGGCATGGAGGGATGGAGGTAGGGAGGAGGAGAGGGGGAGAGGGAGAGAGAGAGAGAGACCTGGTGCATCAGATTGAAATGAGGCCTAGTTTAGAGGCCCTTTTCCACATTGAACCATCTTTGGCTCCTATTAATTAAAGGTTTTGTGGAGGAAACATGGCCAAGATTATCAGAAAGCTCCCAAATTTTGTTGAGGCTTTAAACAGGATCCATTGGACCAGATCTCCACCTTAAAAATTACTTTTTCCCAATGTATTACAGTGCCAATTCTGAAGAAGGCAAACCCGAAAGGTATTGGTAAATTACAAGGAGAACACACACACACACAAACCCTTCTAACTCTGCTAGAGCAGGTGATTGGACTAGAATAGATACCTCATTATTTTTCTCCTCCCTCCCTCCTTCTTTATTTCTTTTTCTTTCCGTCCCTTCCTTCCATCCCCCCCTCTTTCTTTGTCCCTTTTTCTTTCTTTCTTTCCCTTTTCTCTTCTTCCTTCTCTCTCTCTCTCTCTTTCCCTCTCTCAGGCTCACCCCGTTGACTTCGTGCACCGCTTGCTTGGGGAGGTGCCTCCGATGCAAAGGGCTCACTGGGGTGGAACAGGGCGGCGGCGGCGGCGGGATGTTTGAAAAGGAGAGCAAAGCTCCTTGCATCAGAGCGTGCAAGTCTATGGGTTGATCCTGCGGGGCCTTGCCTGGAACGTGGCAGCGGTGGGATTTTTTCTCACCCCTAAATTGTGCCCTGCCGCTCACCTCCAGCGCCCCCCTGCCGGCCTCCTTGCCTCTCAGCGCCCCCGTAGGGCATCCTACCGGCCGACTGGCAGATTGTCCCTTCTAGGAAAGGAGCTTAGAGGGGGAGAGACCCAGCCCAGGACACGACCCCCCCTCCCGTTTCTGCTTCCTCCCCTCCGGGTCGCAGGTCCCTCCAGGCACTCACCGCAGCATCCCCGCCGCACGAAGGCCCCCAGCACCGCTCCCAGGAGCCAGAGGGGCGCCCGTCGCAGCTGCATCGCCCTCCAGCCACCTGGCTTTTTTACACCCGCATCCGAAGACCCCAAACCACAGCCATCAGCCGAGAAAATCTCGCCCCTTCTGCTGTGCTCTGGATAAGCAGAACTGAAACTGGGGCTAATTGCCTGTAAAGAAACGTCGGAAACGTCCCTCCACGCCCACTTCCTCTTTACAGGTAATCAGCCAAGGTTCAGCCAAGCCCCTCCCCCTTCTGTCTCGGTCCTCCCCCTGGCGCTCCAGACAGGGCGAGGGGCTTCCAAGTTCCCTGCTTGGCTGTCTTTTGGCGCCCAGGAAGGGGGGAGCGAGGTCCCAGCCAGAGGCTGCCCTCAGCAAGCAGCGACTGTTAAGGTTGCATTTAATGAAGGGATTCTATGAGCGAATAATGGGAGTTTTATTTATGACAACTCCGCGTTTTATGGATAATGACTTTCCGCAAGAGCCATCTGGGGAGTCTGCCTTTCCTTCTTATTGGATCCTTTCCCTTCCCTTCCTTTCTTTTCTCTTTTCCTTTCCTTCTTTCCTTCCCTTCTCTTCCCCTTCCTTTCCTTTTCCCTTTCCTTCCTTTCTTCCCCCCCTTCTTTTCCTTTCCCCCCTTTCTTTTCCTTTCACTCTTCCCTTCCTTTCTTTTCTCTTTTCCTTTCATTCTTTCCTTCCCTTCTTTCTCTTCCCCTTCCTTTCCTTTCCCTTCCTTTCCTTTTCCCTTTCCTTCCTTTCTTTTCCTCCCCCCTTTCTTTTCCTTTCACTCTTCCCTTCCCTTCCTTTCTTTTCTCTTTTCCTTTCATTCTTTCCTTCCCTTCCCTTCCCTTCTCTTCCCTTTCCTTTCCTTTCCTTCCCCTTCCTTTCCTTCCCCCTCCCCTCTTAGAGTCTTCTGTTCTTTCCTTTCCCTCGCCTTTTTCTTCTGAGTCCAGTTGCTCGTTTCCAGTTATGGCTCCAAAGCGAGAATCTCTCATCCGAGCTTTCACGACCTCCCTGGCCCAGCTGACCTAACTTATGGCGGGCCTTGGTCCACGAATGGCCTTCCCTGGTACTTCAATGCCTCCACTGCTGCCCAGCCGTTTGTCCAGCGCTGTCTACTCCCCGGCAATGCGCCACAGTGGACATCCCCGCGCGCTGATTTCCCCCGCCTTCGGACGGCTAGAAGGGCGGGGGGCGTCGGTGGTGGGATGGGCGGAGTTGCGGAGATCCCGTCCCGTCACTCCCGCCAGACGCAGCCAAAGCCTGAAGATCCGAGAGGGACCTGGACTCCCCGCAGGGTCTCCAGCTACCCTCGCTGGCTCTCTTCGGCCTCCTCCGTCTCTACTGGAACCCTCCCCGCAACTCCGACCCCCCCAACCCGGCGCTTCTTCCCTCCTTGCCCGGCGCTGCACTTCCGCGTTCTTCCTCAGCCTGCGCGCAGATGCTTTCTCCGCAGGGAAAGTCCCGAGCACCGTGGAGCGCCCGCCTGGTGGCCGCCCTTCTGCCCGGGTTCTGGTCTGCCCGGGTTCTGGGCAGACCAGGCAACAGTGGGCGGGATCTTCCCATTGTGACCCCTCCCGCCGGCGTTGCCTCTGTGCCTGCCTTCCCGACAGGCCTCCCCTCTCCCAGCCCCTTTCCCGCCTTTCCCCTCCCTTCATGCCAGCCTTGTTTCAGTCCCCCTTCCTCCTAGCGTCTGTCTGGCCCTCGGTCCCCTAACAGAATCCCTACAACCCGAGGGCTCTGTTAAATATGCATGACGCCTCATTAATATTCATGTGCCGTTGTATACAGGGGTGGAGCCTGACGTCAGACTCCACTCATTGGTCCAGCCACTGGAGGGAATAATGAAGCGCCGTCAGTGGCTGAAATGTTGGACAGCGCCGGCTATCAAAACCGGCGCCTGTTGCGGCTCAGCCGCTTTTTGTTCCCGAACCTTAAATGAAGAGTTTTCCTGCTATCTTCGGTCCTGCCTCTTCCTTCAGTGCGCCCATTTTACAGGCTCCACTGGGTGAAACACATTTAAAGGAGTTTTGATTTCTCCACCAAGTTGGCTCCCTTCCCTCCCGCTCCCAATGATCACCTCGCTACCCCATTCTTGGTCTCGGTCTCCTTCCTTCCTTCCTTCCTTCCTTCCTTCCTTCCTTCCTTCCTTCCTTCCTTCCTTCCTTCCTTCCTTCCTTCCTTCCTTCCTATGCTCTGCCCTCTTTCTCACGTTGTTTAATTGTCTCTGGGGTTGGAGGGGCCTCCGTCTCTCCCCCGCCTGCCCGCCCATTCTGCTCCTGGCTCAGAGGATTTTGGAGGATGGCCTGTCAATTGCCTTCTAAGAAGGCTAGTGGCTTGAGGTCAGCTATGGAGGAGGGCAGCCTGTCTAGGGGAGGAAGTAAAGGGGAGGAGGGTTTGGGTCTCCCCACCCCCCTGCAGCCTCAATGGAGAGGATTGGAAGAGAAACACTGTGAGGGACCCTGAATACCAGACGGAGCGGAGTGGGGGAGTCTCCATACTCCATTCACACGCAGGTAGGTAATGTAAACATTGCATTGGTTTAACAAAGAAGGACCTTCGGCTCCTTCTTCGGTTCTGGGCAGCAGCCTCCTCCAAGGCGGCCCTGCGACCGTTTGCTCTCCGTGAGCATCACCACAGTCCGTTTCTCCCCTGGAGGGGATGAAGCCCACCCTCAGCCCAGGAAGGGCATCTCTCGCCTCTGCACAGGATTGTTGGGGGGGGGGGGGCGGAGAATCAGAAGAAATGCATCTGAAGTGCCTGGAGGACCCATCCTGATGCGTTGCAGGGGGTGGGTGGGTGGGAGTAGGAGTGTTTGGGGAAGTTCCAGGTCCCTAAGAAAAGGCTGTTGCTTTCTTTGATGCCCCACCCAGAGCATGGAGCTTTGGGGAAAGTCAGGGGGCCCATAAAGGGCTTTGGAAGGGACGCCCCCCCTCCCTGGCTGAGAACCAGACTTGGGGGAATCCGTGGCCTTGGTCCCCAGGGTTAGCTGGCCCCTGTCTAGGATTTCCTCTCTTTCCACACTTGCTGGTTTGCACAGCTGCCATTTCACCTGAGGGCTTTCAGGAGGGAGGGGGGTGGGGGAGGATGACAAGTCTTTCTCCATGGGGAATTCTGGGAGTTGTGGTCCACATGGCTGAAAGTTGCCAAGGTTGAGAAGCACTGCTCTCGAGACAGTGTCCAATAGACCAGGGGTCACCAACCTTTTGGACCTCAGGGACCCCCAAACTCATAATTTAAAATCCCGTGGAACAGAAACTCTGGGAAAATCCCCAAAAAAGTCTGCAGGAAAATTCCCTACCCCATTTTCCTACCGATCGATCATTCTCGAGGGAGGGAGGGGGAAGGAGGGAGAGGGGGGCGGGAGGGAGGGATAAGGATAAGGAACCACCCAGCAGGACAGGACTAGCAGAGGGTGCCTGGCACACCTCCACAAAGGGCATTACATGCATACACACACACACTCCCTCCCTGCTTCCACTCCGCCCACAGGATGCTCAACCATATATAGACACGGGTGTCCCTGCCTGCAATTTAACTCCGGGAGGAGCCGCTAGACCTCATGGCGAATCCCAGCTCTCCTACACTGAAGGGCTTGGTGGGAGGGGAGGGGCTCTCTCAGCCCCGGGAGAGGTTGCGGCTTTTAGGACGAGAAAAGAAAACGCTCAACTCCACCGAGAGGGGGCAGCATAGGAAAAGAGAGGAGGAGGAAAAGAAGCCACCAAGAGGGAAGAAACCAGATCAGGAGAAGAAAAGATTAGAGTGAAATAGTAACTGGGAAAAGAAACGGGGACTTCGGTTACTTCCGAGGACCCAATGGAAAACCCCCTATTTTCCCCTCCTAGAATGATGGGTGGGGTCTCGGAGTTCGTCAGAGAAAACAGCACCAGGAAGCCATAAGCAGATCCAGCCGAAAGATCCTTAGCGGCGCCTGTGGGACGGGGGTCTCTCGGAGGGGCTTCGCAAGGAAAAAACAGCCAGCTTCTGTCGAGGGGGTGGGAGGGGAGTAGCGGAGGCTGCGTTCACACAACCCGGATGTCCAGGTCGTTTGTACTAAACTTGCCTGGGGAGAATTTGCAGGAGATCGCTGCGTGGTGTGGGCAGCGTCCGCATGGGACCCTTCCTCCTACCCTAATCATCTTTGAAAGGACACTCTCGCCGCCCTTTCCGTTGCCTGGCTGTGCCCATCCTTTGGGGATCCCGATGGAGAAAAGATGGTCCTTGGGTCCCCCTCTCCCCCCCTCCCGACTTTCCTCTCTTCGGTTCTGGGCAGCAACCTCGCCAAGGCGACCCTGCGACTCTCGGTGTCCCAGGAGTCTCGTTGCCCTCCATTTTGCACCTGGACGGTCCCAAACGCCTCTGCCTCCCCGGGGAATGCGCTCATATATGACTATCGTTTCCTTCCCCATTTTTGAATGCTGTAAATATGAGGGGATCCTTTTGTCCTAGGAATGCCTCCCTTTATTTTCGGGGGCGGGGATTCCTCTGAAGCGCACAAAATCAATAATTACTGCAGTGATGCTTGAATATTGGCTTTTGGGTCCCGCGTTTGACCCCGCAATGTGGATGGGAGGCCACCAGGAACTTCGGAGAAAGGGAGAAACCAATTGAAAGCAGGAGGGGAGGATGCAACGGATCTTGAGCCGAGGCTGCTGGGTCCCTCCGAGGGCGAGTTAGGCTCCAGGTCCTCTTCTGCTGCTTGTTCATGAGTCACACACAATTCCCTGAGGGGGCAGAGAGGAGAGATCCCAGGAGGAATTGGTGGGATGTGGGGGTGTGAAGTGAGTGCCTGCGTCACCCTGCATTGCAAATGAGTCAGATATGAAGGGATGGATGACACAGTGACTGCAGCTGGCTGACAGATGTAAATAAATCTCCATCCTCCTGGTGACAACAATTAAACCAATATGTCCCCTGGGGTGAGGGTAGGTTTACTGCCAAAACCTTCATGGCCTTTGGAAAGAGTACCAAGGGAGGTGGGCAATCTGATCTCCATGGGGATGATCTTCCACAGGGAAGGAAGGAACCACTGAGCAGAAGGATCTTCCTCCCATTAGATGGGCCTCTTTAAGAGAGGGGACCCCTGACCTAGCCTGCCTCCCTGCTCTGATGGGTCTGGTGGATGGAAGTGGGGAAGGGAGTCCTTCCAAGAATGCTCTGCATCCAATGTGGCCTTTGACTCCCACTGGGACCCTAAAAGATCCCATTGGAGCTCAGGGAACTTTAAAATGACTCTCTCTTCCCACCCATGGTAAGTTTCCCCACATCTGTTTGTTAAAATTGTTCTTTAAATTTTTAGTTTATTGAAAAAAATTACCATAGTAATTTCAAAGAAGATTTACAAAGAGAAAACAAAACTAGAGTAAACAATTTTTTTTAAATTGTGCATCAAAAAAAATACAAATAACAAAAACACACGTATGTATATTGTTCCCCACAATGGAATACTGATAGATGTATAATTAGAGCAATCACAGTTTTCTCCCTGTGCATAACAGACCTCCATATTTGTTAGACTGATTATTTCACATTTTCTCTTTTAAATAAATGATCTTTCATCTTAGCTGAAATCTTCCTTCCTTGGGAAACTGATTCTCCGTAGATTCTTTTGTCCAATTGCTCCATAAACAACTATTTTTAAAGGTCTTTTGCCATATTTTTGTAACATAAAAGCTCAGGGGCTACCTGGGAGTTCCTTTCTCTGGCATGGAAGCCGAACAACCACACCTGATAGATGAAAAGGTATACAACTTTTATTTCCAAAGAAGTACATTCCAAAATGGGACCCACCCTGCTCCACAGACAACCCCCCTCTTACACAAGTTTGAAAAGCACACCTTGCCATGAACCAGTCTTGAAAACACACAATCATTCAGAACAATGTCATATATTCTGTATCTCTTTAGTAGTCATTGTAACAGCTAAAGTTCCAAGTAAAGCTTATGAGGTATGGGAGACCATGACCTGATCAATAGCATCCCTAACATTAAAAGCATCCCTAAAACATTTGGGTACCAGCATCTTTCCACCACCTTACTGGACAGGCATCCTTGGGCAGGAAGAGTTTCATTCATTGCAGGTCAATCAGTAGATCAAACCCAGATCAATCAGTGTATAACCTCATCAATAAATACAGTGTATTTTGCCACTGCAATCTCTATGCATTAAATGAAAAATAAATATATCAATATATATATTGGAGATGGTCTCCCACTATAAAATGAAAATATAGTAAACTAGGTTGTCCCTGGATGACCAGAGGATAATCACACCAATAGATGCAATGGCCACAGATACCCCTTTGTGCTAAACAATAAGTAATAATAAGCCATTTCCCTTCTCCGCTGGGCAATATGGAAACAGTGTCTTTGAGAGTCATTTGGGCCTCCACCCTCCAGAGTTGGTGTTGTGCTGCAAAGTGAGAAAATGGAGGATGTCAGAGCCCTGGTTTGTATGGGGAGGGTCTCTCCTCGGCTCCCTCCTCCCCCCAAAGCAACCCCCCCAGGAGGCATGGGGGCAAAGCAGCCAAATTGGGAGAGTAAAAACACCCCTCCTGCCGTGATGCAGGAGGACGACTAGGCCACGCCCACCATGGCCACGCCCACCCACCAACCAGGAAGAGAACCCTTTGGTAAAATTTTTGAAGCCCACCCCTGGGTGCATCTCCTTAAGGGAGGGACCAATAATATATATTGCCTCTCCACTTCAGCCTCTCTGGTCGAGGTCATTGGGAAAGATCGCTAGGCCTCCAGTGTGGCCTTTAACTCCCACTGGGACCCTAAAAGATCACTTTCTAGCTCAGGGGGCTGGAGAAAGAGGTTGTGTAGATTATGGAACAAGCACCTGGGGCCTCATAAGGGGCAGAGGTTCCACATAGTGGAAATAAACTCATTGTGGGCCTAAATCACTCTGGAACCCTAACAATCCTGTCTGTCCTGGTGATTTTGATTTCAGAGCTGGGAGTTGGGTATTCCCGAGCATGGACAGAAGGTCTGAGGGCACCTCTACCTGCTTGCAAGGGGATTCTTTTTCTTCTTGACATGGGGAGGGGGAAGGATTGGGGGGCATGATCCTGAGGGGGTCTAGGAGATCCATGGGACAACAGAGAGTGGCTGGGGATGTTGGGGAAGTTTTGGGGATGGTGGGGCAGGTGGTTCAAATCAAACACTTCTTCCTTGAACTTCTCCTTTTGCTGCTTCAGATTCTTATTACTTTCCTGCAAATTGGAGATGGTTGGATTCTTTTCCTCTACCTGTTGTGGGGGGGCTCTTTAAAATGACCCTCCAATTTCTCACCGATAGTAAGTTTCACACACCTGTGTCTTAAACTTATTCCTTAAATTTTTATTTTATTCAAAAGCGTACAAATGAAATTTCCAAAAATACTTGCAAAGAGAAATCAAAACTAATCAAAACATTTTTTAAAACATTGTGTATCAAAAAGTACAAAAGACAAAAACACACATACATATATTGTGAATACTGGTAGATGTATTGCAGCAATAAGAGTTTCCTCCCTGCGCAAAACAGACCCACATCTGTTTGTGAGGCTCATTCTTTCACTTTTAAATAAGTGAACTGAAATATCTTCCATCCTCAAGAAACTGGTTCTCCACACATCCTTTTGTCCAATTGCTCCATAAACGATTGTTTTTAAAGGTCTTTTGCCATATTTTTGAGGCTAACCTGGGAATAACTGGCCATCCTTTCCCTGGTGTGCAAGCCCAACAACCCCACCTGATAGGTGGAAAAGTGTAAGACTTTTATTTATACAGAAGTAAATTCCAAAATGGGACAAACTCAACTGCTCCACAGAAGAGCCCCTTTTATACAGTTCTGAAAAGAACCAGCCATGAAAACAGGCAGACACCAATCATTAAGAGCAATACCATAAATACGTCTGTAATCATAAGTTCAAATAAAGCTTAGAAAGTATGAGAGATGTTGACCTGGTCAATAACTTTCCTACATGGAAAGCATCCCTGAGCCCCCTGAGGACCAGCATCTCCTCCATCACCTTAAAGGACAGGAATCCTTGGGCAGAAAGGCCCATGGTCGGACTTTCATCTATGGAAGGTTAACCAGTCCATTAAAAGCAGGTCAACCAGCGGATAATCTCATCAATAGATACAAGATATCTTGCTAGAGTTACCTCTAACTGCTCAATAAGCAATAAATACATCAATAGATTAATAAAAGTGGTCTACCAATACATAAATTACAGTACATTAAACTATTGTGTCCCAGGTCAAGCAGTGGATAATCACACCAATAGATACAATGGCCAACAGTGACCCTGTTGCATTGAATAAGAAATAATACTAAGCTGGTTCCCTTGTTCTCTAAGCAACGTTGAAACAGTGTCTTTGATAGTCCTCTGACAACCCCTCCGTAGATGTTGCGCTGCAAAGAGAGAAAATGGAAGGAGTCACATGGAAGGGTTTGTATGGGGAGGGTCTTTTCTCCCCTCTCCTTGGGCCCCTCTTCCCCCCACAGCAACTCCCAGGAGGCATCGGGGGAAAGCAACCAAATTGGAGAAGGGCTTGCAGTTCTCACCCACAGAGATAACTTCTCCCTGGAGAGAGGAATTCTTGGGGAGGGATCCTCACTTCCTCCCTTTAAGAGTTCCTTTCCTGTTACCCCTCCAGTTCATCCTCATCAAGGAGCTTTTTTCCTGGATAGCCCCTGCCCCCATGTTTCTCCAGCTCCCCCCCCCCCAATCTCTTTCTCTCCTTCCCCTCCAGGCCTCCTTGGAGAAACATCCCTCATTTTCCCAGGGGGCCCAACACTTTCTTCCATTTCTCACATTCTTCCCTTAGAGCTGGTGGGCCAGATGTTCCCTGAACAGCCGATGATCAGAGGGTCCCAGGCAGGAGGGGCTGAGCCCCAAAGGAACCCCACACAGTCCACAATCTCTCTCCATGGCTGTCTTGGAAAGACTTTAGAGGGCGGATTCCTCACCCCCAACAAGCCTGATGGTCTTGGCTCCCAGGTATTTTTCCAAGTTCAGAGTTTAGTCTCTTAAATAGACTTCTACAATATTCAGGTTCACCTTCAGTTATTGTAGGATGGAGCATCACTAGGATTGAATCTCATCTTCTGCACTTGGGGGAGAAGGGAGCATTCCTGAGAAACATCACCAGGGCAAGTTGTCTCTTCCTGTTGGTGTTTTTTCCTGAATCTCCACCATCTCCGGCCTGATAGATGGTGAAAAGAGAAGAGACGGCCAGTTTATTTCAGGGCAGCAGCTCCTGTCTGGGCTGGAGAGGGTTTATGTTAAGGACCCCAAAGGGCCCAGACAGCACAACTACCTGGATTTTAACCCAACATCTTGAGAAAAATATATCTGTCCTTCTTCTGTTTATTTCAAGGGCAAAATTGTTAACTGTCAAGAGTTGCTAACCGGGGGGGAAATGAAATGGAAGATTCCTGGAAGTTCCTCAGAAACCAACAACTTGAAACTATCCATGTTCTAATTACAGTTCCAATTAGACACCCTAGTCCTGTTTTTCCACCCTCTTTCAAAGAGGGCCAGCAGGCTGTTCCCAATTATATTAAGTAGTGCTTACTTGCACTAAACTAAAGCATCATGAATGGCTTGTAAGCAACAATGTGGAAGGACTTGGTCATTTCCTTCTTCCTCATGTCCCACTTGCTTGTCAGTTGTGGGATGAAGTTGGTAAGTCAACATCCTGCCATCAACTGCTAGGAGGGGGTGGGCAGAGGAGGAAGCAAGGAACCAAATGGGCAATAAACATGGATTAGCTTAATGCTGGGAAATAGGGAGGAGGGACTGACACTTGAGGAAGACCAGGGATGCTTTGAACCAAATTGTGCCTGTCTTCAAGGACTCTGAGAAGAGGGAGATGCTTGAGAATGAAATGTCGATTGCTCCAAACACTGCAGGTTCTCAAAACACCTGGACACCCACCCATTGGCCAGAGACGGACGAATCAAGAAGGGAGGGTGGAATTGGAGGGAAATAGTCAGTATGCTTTTGCATGGGAAATTCAATTCTAGTCAGCTACCAACATCACTACATCCAAATGGAGTCAAGGGTCTTTCTTTCCTAAGGGATTGGATTAGGGCAGGTCTGACAATCCCATTCTGTTTTTTTAATACTCCAAAACCCGATTCCAACCTAACCAGCTCTAAGAAAAAGCAACTGTGGCAGATTCTGGAAAGTTAAGCAGGTCTGACTGGTTTGGCACTTGCACCCGAGACTGACAAGTGAGCAAATCTCAAGCAAGTCAAAGGCGCATCCTGGAAGAAGGAAATGAAGGAAGAAGGAAGCACTTCTGCACTCTTGCTGAGAATATTACACCAATGAGAATGGACAAGAAGCAACGGATGGAAATGAAACAAGGAGAGAAGCAACCTAGAACCAAGGAGAAACTTCCTGACAGTGAGGACAATTACCCAGTGGAATGGCTTCCCTTCAGAGGTTGTGGGTGATCCATCACTGGAGACTTTTAAGAAGAGACTGGGTGGTCATCTGGAATGGGATAGGGTCTCCTGACTGAGGTTGGAGTAGAAGACCTCTGAGGTCCCTTCTAAGTCTGCTATTATGTTCTGTGTTGCTCTGCACTTGGTGAAGCTCAACTGAAGCTCTCATGTATCTTGCTCTGAGTAGGAGGAGGAGGAGAAGGAGAAGGAGAAGGAGAAGGAGAAGGAGAAGGAGAAGAAGAAGAAGAAGAAGAAGAAGAAGAAGAAGAAGAAGAAGAAGAAGAAGAAGAAGAAGAAGAAGAAGAAGAAGAAGAAGAAGAAGAAGAAGAAGAAGAAGAAGAAGAAGAAGAAGAAGAAGAAGAAGAAGAAGAAGAAGAAGAAGAAGAAGAAGAAGAAGAAGAAGAAGAAGAAGAAGAAGAAGAAGCTCCTTTTACCACTGATATTTTCTTCTCTAGTCAGGCTTAAGAGAATCCCTCTCAGACACGAGGAAGGAGGAACATCCTGAAGTTTATCGGAAATGGGAAAAATAGCTTCTTCTTCCTTTCTGACTCCTGTTCAAAATGCTGTTTGTGGGGAAGGGCCTTGTGGGGGTCATGAGTGAAACTCTCAGGGAGGCTGTGGCATCCACACCAGCTCAGTCCACACAGAGAGACTCAGGGGAGGGGATGTCAGTGGATGTGTTTGTTTCACTTACCTATCAGGAAGAGAATCCCAGCTCCCAAGATTCCAGCAGCCAGAACTCCCAGAAGAGCCCACCTTGTGATAGCTAAAGGAGGAGAAATTCAGAAGTTCTGATTAGACAGATGCTGAGTTCCCTGAAGTGGAGATGCTGAGCAATGGAAGCACTTCCCAAGCTGTGTTGGCCTCCAGGAAGTGCCCCCACCTGAAGGAAGCCCTTCCCCCCCCAGGCTGAAGAGGACAGAGCGAATGGCCTTGAACGGCAGAAGGAGGAGCCACCACCCATCATCTCATATGTCATATATTCACATTATTCCTATTATGTTACCATTTCCTACTCTTCTCACAGAAATCATTTCCCTCCCATTGCTAAATAAATAGTTATACTGAATTTGTTGTTCTCTACCTGAAAACATGACATGATGCAGCAGAAACTCCCCCCACATTGTCAAATATTGATGTAACTTCTACACAAAGTTTTTTCTACACATAAAACCCCATCAGCTTCTCACCTGTTTCCTCCTTGAAAGCCAAGACCAGGGGCCTCTGCAAGCCCTCGTGCTCCAGGTGACACTGAAAACGGTCCCTCTCCTTGGGGTCAATGTCAATGCTGAGCTGGACATAATAGGTCCCGTCTGAGTTGGGGGCCACGTTCCTATGGAGGGTCTCATACTTGCAGGCCTCTCCATCCCTGGTCCAGATGGCCTGGATCTCCTTGGGGTAGAAGCCAAAGGCCTGGCAGGTGAGGACCTCCAGCCTCTCATCCACCACCTCGGAATTCACCTTCCCCACTGGGGGCTCTGCAGAAGAAGCAACACCAGAGTAACCAGGTTTTCTAGAGTTTCTGTCAAGATGGCTTAATAACAGGCAAGGCCTCCTTTGGCCATCCTCTCCCTCTGCTCCTTCTCCTCCTCTGAACCTCTGGGAACCTCCAAGATGGGGTATTGAAGCTCTTTAAATCTATTTTTGAAAGGGGTACATAGGATTTAGGGTCAAGCTCTCCAATTGACCAACATAAGGAGCCTTGGTGGCACCGTGGTTAGAGTCCAGCACTGCAAGCTACTCCTTCTGCAATTTGGCAGATCGAATCCCACCAGGCTGAAGGTTGACTCAGCCTTCCATCCTTCCAAGGTGGGTAAAATGAGGACCCAGATTGTTGGGGGCAATAGGCTGACTCTGTAAACCGCTTAGAGAGGGCTGTAAAACACTGTGAAGCGGCATATAAGTCTAAGTGCTATTGCTATTGCTATAATTGTAACACTTGGGGTTCTATTTAATTTATTCCCCCCGAAAAAAAATTGAATCTGTTCAAATGGTTCCAGATAGAAATCAGGAAGGGACTGGTCTTTTCCTTCTGATCCAAAGACAGGATTTCAATCTCTTTTGCTTTGCAAGAGTTTCTCAGGGAAATAGAACAACACCTAGAACAAAACGAAGCATGAATTTCTTTGCTCAGTTAGTTTCTTTCTTTCAAGCACTTCTTTTGGGGGGCATTGGAGATTATTTTCCTTCTGTAACGTGATGTGGAATACCATCTGACCTTCTATCAACAGTTTTCAAGTTGGCTTGACTGTGTAGAGCAGAAATAATATGGGGAAGGGGAACCCACAGAAACATGATCAATGGAGCCACTCACCGATCCTCTGCAGAGTCTTCCTCCTGTAGGACTGGTATCTCTGCAGCCCCTCAATGCAGGTCTTCTCCAGGTAGACTTTATTTCTTTGGGACCATCCTGGATCCTCCTCCCACTCCTCCTTCACCTTCTGGGCCTGGGGCTGAGCTGTCACCCATCTGAGGGTCTCCTTGTCAAAGCTGATGAAGTCCCATCCATTGTAGCCATAGTGCAAAAACCCTCTTTCGCTGCCGTCTTCCCTGAGCTCACAGCCCCACATCACCTGCCAGGTGTGAGGCCCTGAAAGAGACCCAGAGGGGGTGGGGGTGAATGAAAAGGGTCCAGGCTTCCTAGACATCATTAGAGTCTACAACCCCCCTTCCCACCTGGGGAGAGAAACCTAATTTCTCCCCCCAACACACCTTACCACACAAGGATAAATATCCTTTTACTTCAATTAACCCTTTCTGGCTGGGGTCAGGCCATGAAGAATTTGTAGGGGAGGTTGACAATTGGGCGTCAGGGGGTGGGGAGTGGGGCAGAAGTGGCATTCAGCCAATTCTGACAGGTTCTGGAGAACCGGTAACGCAAATATTGAGTCATTCGGAGAACCGACAAATCCCACCTCTGACTGGCCCTGCCAACCCCAACTATTCTCTGCCTCTCGAGTGCCAGCTGATCGGCTGGGTCTTCTTTGGTTGCCCTACACAGGAGAACGGAGCTGGAAAGCAGAATACTGGGGTAGGGAGGGAATGGGGATTTTACGGTATATCCTTCCCCTGCCATGCCACCAAGCCACGCCCACCAAGCCACGCCCATAGAGCCTGTAGTAAAAAAACCCTGAATCCCACCACTGGAGTGGGGTATCTTTCCTTTTCGGGAAATAAAATCTCACTATTCTGCCCCCTGCAGGCATTGCTGGCCAACGATGTCCCTGGCTCTGCTCACCTCCAGCATGGCGGTCCAGTTTGGATATCTTCTCCAGATCAGCCCTGAAGACCCACTCAGGGGCCAGAAACGTCTCATTCTCCGCCTTCTCCATCCAGGGCACCAGAGCCTCCATCTTCCCGGTGGGGCTGTCAAAGCGAGCGATGGGCTGGTCATCGAAATAGGCTGTAATGAAGGACTGAGGCCGCCCCTGGCTGGGCTGTGGTAGATTCCTGTGGTAGGAATAACACAGGCAGTGCGAGGGAGAGCCTGGAGAAGGAGGAGGGAAAGAGAACGGCAACATTAGAGGGTCTGCACTGCAGCTCCACCCCCTCCAACCTTTCATTGACACCCAGCACCCCCAACAAGGGGGCCTCCCTCTTTCTGCTCTGCTTGGGAAGGTTCCTTCCTTTAAACCTGAGGAAGAAGCCCCAGGCATCTCTTGGCTGACTCTAGAAACACCCATATCTGGTTAGACTCCTCCCACCGCTCCTCTGGGCCCTTGATATTCCCAGCCAGCTGCCTGCCTGTGTGACTCCAGTCATAAAGCTCCTTGCCAGTTGGCAGAGGAGGAGTCATTTGGAGTTCCTTTGTGGGAGTCGGAGTCCTGGCTGCTCTTCAGAGGCCGTCTACAATATGACAATTCCCCACGGCCAACTTGCCATAAGAGGAGGGACAGAAAGACGTGTGAACGGCAAAAATGAAAATATTTTTATTTATTTTAAATAATTAAATAGAATTGTTAAATTGTTCCACGGTGAGTTGACTGAGCATGTTGTCCCATTCCCCTCCAGAGAGGCAATCCAGGCCCTCCCCCAACCAGGCTGGCTCTGGTTTCTGATGAGGTTGGAGCTCCAAGGCAGAGGTGGCCGAAAACAGGTTGAGAGCTCTGAAAATGCCTCTGTTCTGGGAAAATTAAACCGAATAATAAAATAAAAGTGCAAACTCTTCTACAAACAGCCCCTCCTTTTCTTGGCCCCTCCTGTGTGAACCCCAAAA